>CM028344.1:21833850-22289836 GCA_016618105.1 Dendrobium huoshanense
AGGAATCGAAGATCGGACGATCAAGAAGAAGCCAGTTCAGGATTGCGTAGGTCTAGGGTTGAGTCAGTCTGTACTTTTTTACCTTTTGAGTCCACTTGTAATGGTCAAAGAGACTGATGCTAAGTAACCCTACACACACACACTTGAGAGACTTAAAATTTTTGTTTTTGCCCACATCGGCCAGGCCAATATTCATATCGTCCTGGACGATCAGCTTAAAACAGAAAGTCTAAATAAGGATTCTTAATTAAGGCAGCCGTCATTAACTGATCGGCCTGGATGATACGTGTATCAGCCAGGATGATAAGCTCAAAACAGAAAGAAGTTGCCGCCATAGATAATTAAGGTATACTGTATTTTTAAATTATCGGCCTGGACGATCCTAGGATCGGCCTAGACGATATGCACAAATTATACCTTAATTCTTCAAGAAATCAAGAGAGTAATTAAGGATGATTGAGACGATAATATTGTCCTGGATGATCGCAGGATCGGCCAGGACAATCCAGTCAAAAACCTTGAGTTACTTCAGGACGATAAACATCGGCCAGCTCGTATCCAGGGCTATTGTCAGGATGATTTTCCTCTGATTTGAACTGATCGGCCAGGACGATCGTGAGATCGGCCTAGATGATCAAGCCAATTTTCAATCGTCCTGTTTTGCATCCAGGATGATGCTCTGGCCGATCTTCATTGATTTGTACTGATCGGCTAGGCCGATGTCCATATCGGCCTGGACGATATTGTCGGCAACTTGCAATTAATGAGCTCCTTTGAAGTTCTTCTATTTAAGAACTATTGTTTAATGTTTTTCAAGACCTTTGGCTGCTGCCTTGACCTGAGAAGACCTTGAGGAGAGAAAGAGGGAGAGGGAGAGAGAGAGGATCTTGTGAGGGGGAGCTTGTGAGGGGATTCACAAGGGTTGCTTTAAGGATCGCTCTGCTTGTTCTTCGTCTAGAATTTCTCATCCGTGGAAGGGTCGGTAGAGGTAAGGAGTTAGCTTTTGGTTATGGTTCTCTGCCAGCTTCAGGAGGAAGCAAAAGGAGGTAGGTTCTCTGCCTTGCCGGGGTGGCAAAAAGGAGATTCTTGTGAGGGCTTCTCTGCCTAGTCTTGGGGACTAAAGGAGAGTCACTTTTTATAGTGCAATACTTGGAGGGTGCCTCTAAGGAGTGGACGTAGGTCGAGTTGACCGAACCACTATAAATTTCTGTGTTCTTATTTTTGCTTCCTCACTTTTTAATTCCGCATTTATTTTTGTGGTGATTTTGGTTTGTGATTTTTATTCTTTGTGAAAAGAAAATTTTTAAAATACCAATTCACCCCCCATCTTGGTTAGCTTGGGCTAGTTCTATAGGGCTTAACATCCCTAACGAACTTTCAAGTGGTATCAGAGCACTTTCAAGTGTCATCTGAGCACTTTCAAGTGGTATCAGAGCGGGATTCAATTTTTTAAGTTTGAAAACTTTTTGAATTAGATCCATGGCTAACCTTGGGAATCATAACACTACGGAAGGGTATTCTATTACCCGACCTCCCCTGTTCGATAACCTACCTTTTTATTTTTGGAAAACTCGCATGTCAACATTTTTACAATCTACTGATTATCGCATGTGGATGCTTATACAAGAAGGTTATTCTCCACCTTCTCGTGAAATTAATGGTATTAAAACTGAAATTTCGTTTACTGAATGGACTTTTGATGAACATGATTTAGCTCAACTAAATGCAAAATGTTTGAACTGTTTTTTCTGTGCTTTAAAATCTGAGGATTACATGCGTGTCTCAACTTGCAAACTGGTAAAGAGATTTGGGATGAATTGTGCATCACCTATGAAGGTACTAATGAGGTTAAACAATCCCGTTTAAACATTCTCTTACATGACTACGAACTTTTTCGTATGAAACCTCATGAATCGATTTCTGACATGTACACTAGATTTACTCAGATAGCTACTTCACTGCATGCACTAGGAAAAGAACTTTTGAACTATGAAAAAGTTAACAAGATTTTGAGATGCTTGCCTTCGTCTTATGATGCTAAAATTACTGGAATCACTAAATCTAAGGATTTGAACACCTATTCTATTGATAACTTACTTGGCTCACTCATTGCTTATGAGCAAGGGGTGAATCAAAGAAATCTTGATGCAGGTGAGAAGAAAAAGGAGAAAACAATTGCACTGAAGGTGCACAAATCAGATTCTGAATCTTCCGGGTCTGAAAGCGATGATGTTGCCTTCATCACAAGGCAATTCAAAAGCTTTCTAAGGAAGAAACAAAAGCATCATCAAAGTTGGAGAAAAGGTGAGGAACATAAACAAGTTAAAGGATCCTCTGATGTTGTTTGTTTTGAATGCAGGAAACCTGAACATGTGAGAACCGATTGCCCAACACTTCAAGATAATACGAGCAAGGAAAAGATTGAAGAAAAATCTAAGTTTAAGAAGGCGAAGAAGAGAATCCAAAAGGCATTCTGGGCAGAATCTGGTACTGATTCCTCTGAGACTGAACCAGAGGAAGAGACAACGAATCTGTGCTTAATAGGGGAAGATCATCTTGAGCAAAGTGATGAGGAAGAGGTATGTAAACCAACATATGATGAATTATTTGAAATTTGTGAAAAAATCCATGCATCATACAAAAAACTTAAGAAGACACATGCTAGCTTAAAAGTGGAACTTATAAATTTGTAGAAAGAGTATGAAGTCATTCTTAAAGATCATTCAATGATTGATTCTAATCACATGGCTCTTCTTGATGAATTTGATGAGTTGAACAAACAGCATTCAGAATTAATTGATGAACATAAGGCACTGAAAGTTTCACACACCTCACTTAATTCTGATATTAAGAAATCTAAAGAGATTGAGAAAAACTTGAGGATTGATAATGAGGCATAAAAAAGAACTAACTTGAGGATTCAAAATGATTTGGATATAATAAAGAAAAATCGGATGACAACTACTTTTAATCCGAAGCCAGAATCTAGGAAGTGGCATTATAACTCAAACCATTCAAGAAACCCTTTTCCTAGAGTTAGATGTTTCTCATGTGGCATGCTAGGACACATCTCACACACGTGCACCGTTCACCGTAGTACACATTGGGTGTGGAGACCTAAGATGCATGATTCAAAGCATACAACATCTGCATTGCACTCTACTTTTCCTAAGAAGGGGCCAAAACCTGTTTGGGTTTCTAAATCTGACTGTTGTTGTGTTTTGCAGGTGTGCTCTCACCAAAGACCTCGTGGGAGCATAGGATAACTGGACATAAGGAGGCTCGCAGCTCAAAATTGCTTAAATTCGCTGCTTTATCACTTGCTTGAAATCTTTAGTTTCTGTTTGTGTTATTTGTTTTTGTGCTAGTTTTTGTGCTTGCTTTGTGTTGCTCTAGTTTGCTTTGTTTTCATTTTTTTAAGTTTCTTTTGTTTGTTTTGTTATGTGATAGCCTTTTCATTATTTTAGAATAGTTTATTTTCATGTTGCTTTTATGATTGGTTTTCATATTGTTTGAATAGTTGCTATTTGAATGATTTATATTTGTGCAACTTATGTAGTTTTGATGATTCCAAACATTATTGTTAAAATGTATAGTTATCTCCTAACAATTTCAGAAGATTTGCACTTGCTCTTGTGTGTACTAACATTTCAGGAAAATCAGACTCCAGACTACGAAAACTTCAAATCAAATTCAACATGAGATATTTTGTTTATTTGAAGTTTGCCTTTTCTTTGAATTAATTTTGAAAGGGAGTGATTGTAATTGAGTGAATAAAATCTCACACACACGAATAAGGAGATTTTAAAATTCTATACTGATCGTACAGGATGATATTTATCGTACTGGACGATTTGTCAGTTATCTCCTATAGAGCACTTGGAACGAATAGGAACTTGCTCGGAAAAAATTTTCTAAGTCCTATTCGTCCAGGACAAATTTTATTATCGTCCCGGACGATGGGTTCTCTATAAAATTTTCGTCCAGACGAATTTTAACATCGTACGAGGCGACAAGTCCTCTGGAAAGTTTTCGTCCAGACGAAAATAATTATCGTACCGGACGATCAGCTCTCTGGAAAATTTCGTCCAGACGAAAACAAATTATCGTCCGCGGCGATTGGTCCTCTGGAAAATTTTTGTCCAGACGAAATAAATAATCGTCCAGGACGATCGGCTCTCTGGAAAATTTTCGTCCAGACGAACATATTTTCGTCCAAACGATTAACCGACTTAGAACAGTTTTCAGCAGTTTCTAGAACCGACCTTGTAATAACCGTTCGTACTGGACGAACCTAGTTCGTACAGGACGATCCGCTGTACGAAGTCATTTCGTACACATATACAAATTGGGTCGTTTCAGATCGTTTAAGTAAAATCGTCCAGGACGATCCAGGATCGTACAGGACGATCCACTGCGTACATAATTGAAAATATGTAGTTTTTGGGCGGTTTTTCATGTCTTTTGTATAAATAGTCCAAATTAGACTGCCACCCAATCTTTTTGTCATTTGATCTTCGTGCCTCTTGAGAGAATAGCCAAGGAGAGAGTGGAAGAGAGCATTCAAAGGAGGATTCCTACCATTGGAGCGAGAAGGCTTCACTTGGATTACTAAGGTAAGAGTCTCTACTTGTGAAATTGGATTTCTTCACTATTTTCTTTCTTCCTTCTAGATTCTTGTGAGAAGATCAGTCAAGAAGATTCGGTTCTCTGCCGACACTTGGAGAGTGTGAACAGACGAAGGGTTCTCTGCTCACACTAGGAGAGTATAAAAGGACGATGGTTCTCTGCTAGCACTGTGGATTGTGTAAAAGGACGACGGTTCTCTGCCGCACCGGGTAGTGGTGAAAAGAGTATGTTGTAAAGGCTTCTCCGCCTTGTTGTGGGTGCTAAAGGAGAGTCACTTTGTGGTATTAGTGCAATACTCAGAGGGTGCCTCTGAGGAGTGGATGTAGGTCTGGTTATAGACCGAACCACTATAAATCTGGTGTCATTTACTTTATTGCTTTTACGTTTCCGCACTTTAAATTTTAGTTTTAACAACTCTGTGGTTGAAAAACATTTTTCTACAAACTTTAAAAGAAAATTTTATTTCGGTTCAACTTTATCATTAAGAGGGTTTAAAATTTTAAAACTACCAATTCACCCCCCTCTTGGTAGCCGTGGGACATTTACTTAGGCTTAACAACCTAATTACTGGACTCAACAAGTGGTATCAGAGCATAGTTTCAAAATCATAAGTTTGAACTACTTTTTGATTAACGTAGATGGCTACATTTGGAAACCGAAACACACCTGAGGGTTACTCTATCACTAGACCTCCACTGTTTGACAATATTCCTTTTGATTTTTGGAAAACACGCGTGTCTACTTTCTTACAGTCACTTGATTATCGCATGTGGATGCTAGTCCAGGAAGGTTACTCAAAACCAACTAGATTAGTTGATGGAATTAGGGTAGATACACCCTATGCAGATTGGACTATAGAAGAACGTGACTTAGCACAATTAAATGCGAAATGTTTAAATAGTTTCTTTTGTGCTTTAAATCTGAAGACTACATGCGAGTTTCCACTTGTAAAAGCGGAAAAGACATATGGGATAGACTTTGTATTACTTATGAAGGGACAAATGAGGTTAAGCAATCAAGACTCAATATCTTGTTACATGACTACGAATTATTTCGCATGAAACCTAATGAATCTATATCTGACATGTACACAAGATTCACTCAAATTGTCACCTCTTTGCATGCACTTGGTAGGGAATTAACTAATGCTGAAATGGTCAATAAGATTCTTCGTTGTTTACCTACTGCATATGATGCTAAAATTACTGCAATTACAGAGTCTAAAGATCTGAACATTTATTCCATTGACAATCTTCTTGGTTCACTCATTGCTTACGAGCAAGGAGTAAGTCAAAGAAAGATTGATGCAGGTGAAACAAGAAAGGACAAGAATATTGCACTAAATGTGGAAGAGTCAGAAAGTGAACACTCACAACCTGAGGATGAAGACGATATTGCACTGATGACTAGACAATTCAGAAGCTTTTTAAAGAGGAAGCAGAAGAGACGCCAGCAATGGAATAGAGGTAAGTATAACAGAAATGGCAAGGCTTCTAATGAAGTGATTTGTTATGAATGCAGGAAACCAGGTCATATAAAGACTGATTGTCCAAAACTCAAAGCCACTCCTAGCAAGGAGAAGGTAGAGGAGAAACCAATGGTAAAGAAGGGCAAGAAGAAGTTTCAAAAGGCTTTTTGGGCGGACTCAGCTTCAGACTCATCTGAGACTGAAAAAGAAGAAGAAGTCACCAACCTTTGCTTGATGGCAGATAAAGCTGAACAATCAGATCAAGAAGAGGTATGTGATTTAACCTATAATGAATTGTTTGAAGTTTCTGAACACATGCATGATGCATATAGGAAAATGAAAAAGATGCATGCTAGTTTAGTTTTAGAATTGGAAGAGCTTAATAAGGAACACGAAATCCTTAGGAAAGATCATGCTTTAATTGATAGCAACCACATGAAACTACTTGATGAATATGATGACTTGAATAAAAATTTTGAGAATTTAAAATCATCCTATGCTGAACTTGAAAAAGAATTTAAGAAATTTAAGGATGAATCTGAGAGCAAGACATATAGAATCAATTATACCAATCGAATCTTGGAGGATATGAATTCATTTTACAAACTCACTATAAGAGCTCTCGAGGATAATAGGAACCCCCCTAAACTTGAAGATTTTACAAATCCTAAATATTATCCTAAATTCATGAAATCCCTTAGAAGACAATCATATGAAAGAAAACATAGGAATATTTTTCCTAATGTTAAATGTAACAATTGTGGATTTTTGGGACATATATCTCACACCTGCACTTTAAAGATGAAACCTAATTTGGTGTGGAGAACTAAGATGCATAAACCTAGACATATCATACATGCATCTGATTATAAATTTCATAAAGGTGAACCCAAACTAGTTTGGGTTCCCAGGTCTAACATTTGAGAATTTTGCAGGAATACTCTCACACAAGACCTCGTGAGAGTATATGGTACCTGGACAGCGGATGTTCAAAACACATGACTGGAGATACTGCTCAATTCATAACGCTGGAAGCCAGGAGTGGAGGCAAGGTTACACTTGGAGATAATACCACAAAGAAAGTGGTTGGATCAGGTATGATTGGAAATTTGAAAAACTTTTTCATAGACAATGTTTTATTAGTTGAAGGCTTAAAACATAATTTGCTTAGCATAAGTCAGCTATGTGATAAGGGCTATAATGTAAAATTTTTACCTACTAGCTGCATAATTAGCCTAAATGGGAAATTGTTTTAAATGGAAAAAGGGTAAACAATGTCTACATGCTAGATTTAAATTGTATTCAATCTCCTACTGCTTTTTGTTTGAAAACTGTTTCTGATGAATCATGGCTTTGGCATAGGAGACTTTGTCATTCTAGTATGAAAAATCTTAGAAGAATTACCCAAAAGAATTTGGTGAGAGGAATACCTAAACTAGACTTTACTAAGGACCATCTATGTGATGCATGTCAATTAGGAAAACAAGTGAAGTCCTCTTTTAAGTCCAATAAAGATCTTAGGACCAGTAAACCTTTAGAAATTCTACACATGGATCTTTTTGGACCTGTAAGCACTGTTAGTCTAGGAGGAAAGGTATATGGATTTGTTATAGTAGATGATTTTTCAAGATTCACCTGGGTTAAATTTCTTTTTCATAAGAGTGAATCATTTGAGGAATTCAGAAATTTTTCAACTTGGATACAAAGAAAACTAGGATGTGAAATAATTTCTATACAAAGTGATCATGGAGGAGAATTTGAAAATGAAAGATTTGAAGATTTCTGTAAAGAAAAGGGGATTGATCACAATTTTTCTGCACCTAGAACTCCTCAACAAAATGGAGTAGTTGAAAGAAAGAACAGAACATTAATAGAAGCCGCCCGAGCAATGTTAGCAGAATACTCGCTTCCTAGATATTTTGTGGGTGAGGCGGTTAGCACTGCATGCTATGTTCTGAATAGGGTGAATGTGAGATCAAATTTGAATAAAACACCCTATGAGTTGCTAAAAGGTAGAACACCAAATTTGTCTCATTTGCATGTATTTGGTTGCAAGGTGTTCATACATAATAATGGAAAATCTGCCTTAGGAAAATTTGATCCAAAATCAGATGAAGGAATTTTTGTTGGATATTCAAGTGTTGGAAAATCTTATAGAGTATTCAACAAAAGAACTTTAGTCATTGAAGAAACCACACATATTGTTTTTGATGAAAATGGAAACATGGAAGAGCCAAATGTTGTTGAAGAAGAAATTGAAGAAAACTCCCAAAAGATTGATAGATTAAATTTGGAAGAAAATGTGGAAGAAAATTTAGAAAGAGAAGACCCTTTGCCTAGAGATTTGAGATTTTCTAAAAACCACCCAAAGGAATTGATTATAGGTGAACCAAGTGAGGGTGTTAGAACTAGGCGTGGATTAAACAAGGAAGTCAATCATTCAGCCTTTATTTCAACTATTGAACCCACTAACATTGATCAAGCACTTTCAGATGAATTTTGGATATTGGCCATGCAAGAAGAGTTAAATCAATTTGTAAGAAATAAAGTTTGGGAACTAACTACAAGGCCAAAAGATCAAAGTGTTGTTGGAACCAAGTGGGTGTTCAAAAATAAAATGAATGACTCAGGAGTAGTCATAAGGCTAGATTAGTAGCTAAGGGGTATAATCAAATTGAAGGAATTGATTTTGAGGAAACTTTTGCCCCTGTAGCTAGACTTGAAGCAATTAGGGTTTTACTAGCCTTTGCCTGTTTTAAAGGTTTTAAATTGTTTCAAATGGATGTCAAAAGTGCCTTTTTAAATGGGGTAATTGAGGAAGATGTTTTTGTAGAACAACCTCCAGGTTTTGAAAATTCTAAATTTCCAAATCATGTTTTCAAATTAAAAAAGGCATTATATGGATTGAAACAGGCACCTAGGGCTTGGTATGAGAGGTTAAGCACCTTCCTACTTGAAAGATCTTTTGAAAAAGGAAGTGTGGATACAACTCTTTTTTTGAGGAAGAATTGGAAAGGATATACTTATTGTTCAAATTTATGTTGATGACATCATCTTTGGATCTTCAAATAAACATCTTTGTGATGATTTTTCTAAAACAATGAGTAGTGAATTTGAAATGAGTCTAATGGGAGATTTAAATTACTTTCTAGGATTTAGCATTAAGCAACTTGAGGAAGGTACTTTTCTTAGTTAAACTAAATATATTAAGGACATCCTCAAAAAATATGAAATGGACAATGCTAAACCTGTTAGTACACCAATGAGTTCTTCAGTTCAGTTGGATAAAGACCTTAAGGGAAAATCTGTTGATCAAAAAAAATTTAGAGGGATAATTGGATCTTTACTTTACTTGACTGCTAGCCGACCAGATATTATGTTCAGTGTTTGCTTATGTGCTAGATTTCAATCAGATCCAAAAGAATCACATTTGACAGCAGTGAAAAGGATTTTAAGATATCTTCTAGGAACTCAAATTTTGGAATTTGGTATCCTAAGTTTAGCTCTTCATTTGAAATTATTGGTTACTCAGATTCTGACTTTGCAGGCTGTAGAGTGGATAGAAAAGCACTTCTGGAACATGTCAATTCATTGGAAATTCATTAGTTTCATGGTCTAGTAGAAAACAAAATTCAGTGGCACTATCTACTGCAGAAGCAGAATACATTGCATAGGAAGTTGTGTGGCACAAGTACTTTGGTTAAAACAACAGTTGATTGATTTAGGATTAACTATAGGCACTATTCCAATTTATTGTGACAATACTAGTGCTATTTGCATTTCCAAAAATCCTATTCAACATTCTAGAACCAACACATTGATATAAGGCATCATTTCATAAGGGATCATGTATTCAAAGGAGAAATTGAACTCATACATGTTTCAACTGAAAATCAACTTGCAGACATTTTTACAAAACCTTTAGCCTTTAATACCTTCGTACTTTAAGAACAAGGCTGGGTGTTATTGATTTGAATGCTTAACCAAAATGTCTTTGCAACATTGATATTTGTTGTGTTTGTTTTGTTTTTATATTTATATGAAATTTGGTGTGTTTTGAATGAATTGTTTTTGTATTTTTGGTTTTGTTTTATGTTTTCTGTGTTTTTGAATGTTTTGTTTGATTTTCTTATTTTAAAAAAAAAATTCAAAATTTAAAATTTTTTTGGAGGAAATCGTCCAGGACGAAATTGGTTTCGTACGGACGATGTGTGAAGGAACAGTTTGCGCGATTTAAATCGTTTTGAGAGCAGTTTTTAATTAGATCGTCTGTACGATCTGTGATCGTCCAGGACAAATTTTTTCTCTCTCAAACGTCGGGACGATTGAATGCAGCGGTTGAGTGGATAAACAGTTTTTAATATGAACTTCGTCTGTACAAAATTTTCGTTCGTCCAGACGAACATGTGTCAGTTCGATGTAGGGGACGGTTTTCAAGAGTCATTAAAACGATTTACTTTTTGATCGTCTGTACAAAAATTTTTCGTCTGTACGATCGGTCAGTCAAAAAGCCTGTACGAAGGGACGCATCGTAAGTTGTGTTTGAATACGAAAAGCCGTTACATTTTGGACGAATTGGATCGTCTGTACAAATTCTTCGTCCAGACGACGATAATTTTTTGTCTAGGACGAATATTTTTGTCCAGGACAAACGTATCGTTTTTCTTTAAATATGAAGGCTTTCAAACTTAACAATCACACTTCCAAACTTCTTTTTCAATCCCTTTCTACATCAAATCAACAATGGCCTCCTCTAGCAAAAGACAAAAGGTTTGGTGAAGAAACCAAATAGGAATGCCCCAGACAACTTTCTTTCCAAGGCAAATGAGGAATCTTTTCCTCATTTTGCATCACAAAATCACTCCGTCTCGCATTCTTATCCAAACAGAGTTGAAATTTCGGGTATTGCACCTCTTCGCCTCAACCCAATTTCATTTCATTCTTTCTCTCGCCCACTTATACAATAAGCAAACCTACCATTACTTTCTAGCTAACATGATTTCAATTCTGACCACTCCAAAATTAGTTCTTTTGTTTTTAAACAAAAAGTTGAGATCACCAAGCACGACCTTGGTGCATTTTTAAACTTAAGAACTGAGGGATATAGAGCTCACACCCTAATGTCAGAAACCTCCTTCAAATGGTTTCAAATCAATAGGGTAATTAGAGAAATTGCGATTGACAATCATGTTACTAGAGTCTCCGTATGACCCAAGATGCCCGAATCATCCAGCATATCCTTAGATCCTCAATTATTCCTAAAGCTGGTGATAGGATTACATTACTCCTCTCCTTTCTGTTCTAACCTTTTTAATCATGCAAAGACATCCTATTGACGAAGCCCAACTCATCATAGACCATATCTATGGGCTTTCAGAAATAGGACATGCAGATCAGAAGAGGAAGAAGAACATTTCATTAGGACACTTAATCACTTATATTGGAAAAGAATACAATATAGTGCATCCTGATGAGGAATATGAAGAGCCAGTTTACTATAACGATGCATCATTCAGATTGCTCTTCAAGGAGAAAAAAGAAAAGAAGCACATGCCAGTGCTTCAGAAGAAGAAGAAGAAGAAGGAGTGCAAGCTTCTGCTTCTCAATCAGATTACCAGAATCTGATTGAGAGATTTGATAGACTAGAGACTCACATTGATCAAAGGTTTGATCAATTTTATGCTCAACTTACGCAGCAGCAACATGACATTGGTAATATTAAAGATGAAGTTCATGAAATTAATACCAATGTAATGTTGATGGCCTCCTACTTCAACCTCTTTGGCGGCATACCTCCTCCTCCTCCTCCAGAACAGTAGAAATTTTTTATGTGTGTCTGTTATATTTTTTTTGTTTTTATCTTGTCTGTTTTATTGTTAAGTGTTTGTTTTTATGTTTTTAAGTTCAATGTATTTTTTTTTTGTGTGTAATCCGTTTCTTTAATATCAATGAAAGTTTGTTTTTATTAGATTTGTTTTGAAATGTGGTTAATGTTTATGAATTTCATTAGTATTATTTAATCTACATAGTGCTTAAATTCGATTGTAATTTGAGATTATCTATATTAGAAAATCTAGACTTTCTTAATTTATAAGTTGTATATAACTTGTTGTAATTAGAACTTTTAAATTCATAACTATTCATTTAGACTACATAAAAATTAATATTTCTATTGCAATTTAGATGTTTTCTTATTTTATATTTCTATGCTCAAGAGATATTTATGTACCTAGAAATATTTGAAATTTTAGATTATAGATTTTGGAAAGAATTGGACATTGTACAAATGTACAAAAATCAAAAGGAATTCGCAAAAATTTGCAAAGTGAAAAAGAGGCACAAAATAAGCCCAACCAAGAAAAAAAATGTACAAAAATGTGCCCCAAATTTTTGAAAAAGATGCGCAAAGCGCCACATGAGGTAATTCTCTTCTTTCCAAATTAGTTCAATCTCTTAATTCAAA
Source organism: Dendrobium huoshanense (assembly GCA_016618105.1). NCBI lineage: Eukaryota > Viridiplantae > Streptophyta > Magnoliopsida > Asparagales > Orchidaceae > Dendrobium > Dendrobium huoshanense. Next base: position 21,846,411 of record CM028344.1, read on the forward strand.
TTGATCTTATGTTCATTTATATTCTATTGAACTTTGAAATATAGAATTTTTATACATCTCTCTTGTAATGATTTTCTATAGTCAAATGTCTAAATTGAATCATGTCTTTGATAAATTCTTCTTACTTACAATGTTATATCACTTCTTAAATTTTATGAATTTCTATGATTGACCTAATATCTTTAGTTTAAAAATTGCATACCCTATGTCAATCACAATTTAGATTAAATTTTAAAAATGAAATTCATATAATTACTTACACTTCTTGTCTATTTCTTCTTCACTTTTTGTTGCTGTCAAAAAGGGGGAGAAATTATTATATTTTTGTTTTGATTTTTCTGTTTTGATTGTTCTGTTTGCAAGTTTTTTTTACTTTGTAGTTGTTTGTGTTTACTTTGTAGTTGTTTATGTTAAAATTTTAGAAAAAAAACAAAAATTTGTTCTTTAATGCCTCCTTATTTTAATGTACTCATCAATTCAGGGGGAGTTTAGGAGATAGGAGATTGTTTAACTTGAAACCTTACAAATAATAATTGTTTTGCCATCATCAAAAAGGGGGAGATTGTTTGAATAGTTGCTATTTGAATGATTTATATTTGTGCAACTTATGTAGTTTTGATGATTCCAAACATTATTGTTCAAATGTATAGTTATCTCCTAACAATTTCAGAAGATTTGCACTTGCTCTTGTGTGTACTAACATTTCAGGAAAATCAGACTCCAGACTACGAAAACTTCAAATCAAATTCAACATGAGATATTTTGTTTATTTGAAGTTTGCCTTTTCTTTGAATTAATTTTGAAAGGGAGTGATTGTAATTGAGTGAATAAAATCTCACACACACAAATAAGGAGATCTTGAAATTCTATACTGATCGTACAGGACGATATTTATCGTACTGGACGATCTGTCAGTTATCTCCTATAGAGCACTTGGAACGAATAGGAACTTGCTTCGGAAAAAATTTTCTAAGTCCTATTCGTCCAGGACGAATTTTATTATCGTCCCGGACGATGGGTTCTCTGTAAAATTTTCGTCCAGACGAATTTTACATCGTACGAGGCGACCAGTCCTCTGGAAAATTTTCGTCCAGACGAAAATAAATATCGTACCGGACGATCAGCTCTCTGGAAAATTTTCGTCCAGACGAAAACAAATTATCGTCCGCGGCGATTGGTCCTCTGGAAAATTTTCGTCCAGACGAAATAAATAATCGTCCAGGACGATCGGCTCTCTGGAAAATTTTCGTCCAGACGAACATATTTTCGTCCAAACGATTAACCGACTTAGAACAGTTTTCAGCAGTTTCTAGAACCGACCTTGTAATAACCGTTCGTACTGGAACGAACCTAGTTCGTACAGGACGATCAGCTGTACGAAGTCATTTCGTACACATATACAAATTGGGTCGTTTCAGATCGTTTAAGTAAAATCGTCCAGGACGATCCAGGATCGTACAGGACGATCCACTGCGTACAGAATTGAAAATTGCAGTTTTTGGGCGGTTTTTCATGTCTTTTGTATAAATAGTCCAAATTAGACTGCCACCCAATCTTTTTGTCATTTGATCTTCGTGCCTCTTGAGAGAATAGCCAAGGAGTGAGTGGAAGAGAGCATTCAAAGGAGGATTCCTACCATTGGAGAGAGAAGGCTTCACTTGGATTACTAAGGTAAGAGTCTCTACTTGTGAAATTGGATTTCTTCACTCTTTTCTTTCTTCCTTCTAGATTCTTGTGAGAAGATCAGTCAAGAAGATCTGATTCTCTGCCTACACTTGGAGAGTGTGAACAGACGAAGGGTTCTCTGCCCACACTATGAGAGTGTAAAAGGACGACGGTTCTCTGCCAGCACTGTGGATTGTGTAAAAGGACGACAGTTCTCTGCCGCACCGGGTAGTGGTGAAAAGAGTGTGTTGTAAAGGCTTCTCCGCCTTGCTGTGGGTGCTAAAGGAGAGTCACTTTGTGGTATTAGTGCAATACTCAGAGGGTGCCTCTGAGGAGTGGATGTAGGTCTGGTTATAGACCGAACCACTATAAATCTGGTGTCATTTACTTTATTACTTTTACGTTTCCGCACTTTAAATTTCAGTTTTAACAACTCTGTGGTTGAAAAACATTTTTCTACAAACTTTAAAAGAAAATTTTATTTCGGTTCAACTTTATCATTAAGAGGGTTTAAAATTTTAAAATTACCAATTCACCCCCCTCTTGGTAGCCGTGGGACATTTACTTAGGCTTAACAACCTAATTACTGGACTCAACACATATGTTGGGTCTTTTCAAGTTTTTAGATTTCTGGAAGTTTTTCGAGATAGTGTTTAGCTTTTCTAAATCGGTTAAAGGAGAAATCTCGTTGATGGTTTCCCTCCTTCTGACCTTGTTTAGTGGTATGATTTTCTTCTCTAAACAAAAGTCTAAACTCATTTTAACCAATAGTTCTTTAATTAAGATCCTTTTTTTATCTTGCTACATTAATTTATCTTATGCATAATAGCCAAAGTTCTTATATATCTTTCAAGTTTGTTGAAATCTTGCCATTGCATTTATCACATGATTTTGATTTTATGTTATGGATTGTTCTTCCCTATGTTAGAGAGAGAGCTCCTATTCTCTAATATTTGAAGGATATACTTACAACTAAGTTTTTTTTTTTAAGGTTATATTAAAGAGTTTCTAGCTTGCAATAGTTAAAAAGGAAAAGAGGCCAATGAAGCCAAATTGAAAAGAAAGCTATATACATAAAAGTGTATCAAAAATCAAAAGATGCTCAAAGAGCCAATCAAAGTGACAAGAGGCATAAAATGAGCCCACTAAATGCAAGATATTCTCTCTTTGCTAAAACTCTTAAACTTAGAGAACTCATAGATTATGTGATGCTTTCAAAGACTTGATTTCATTTTTCCATGATTGAGAAAAATTACTTTGGTTTATTAAATATGAGATATTTTCTTTGTAAATAAGTCTTGAATGAATCTTCTTATCCTATTTTGTTATTCTGAGTTTGGCCTCTGTTTTCCAAAAGAATTTTGTACCCTGAAGGATGTCCGATCTAGGGTTAAAAGAATCAGATTTTCTACCTTCTTCTGATTGGGATTTGTTAAACTTCTTGATCTCTTGGAACTTTAAATGTTTAACTTTTTGAAAAGAATTCTCATATGATGCTTCCATAAAAAAAATTAAAATCCAAAATTATTCATTGTTTGATTTTCGTTGTGTTTTTGTTTTTGTTTTCCTTTACTATGTTTTGACTGTTTTTCTTTTGTTTTATTTTTTAGGGTCTTGATCATCACCATTCCTTCCTTGATTTGAATTTCTAGTTACATCATCCTGGCTGATACTTTTATCATCCTGGATGATATGACAAATTCTGTTCAAAATCCATCTACTGACCTTTTTCTATGCTCGCTGCAACTCATCGTCCTGGATGATACTATATCGTTCTGGACGATTTGATCAAACTTATGGTGATAGTCCTGGCCGATAGTATATTTGTCTGGCCGATGCATTTTATGTGCATCATCCTGGCCGATACACTGGATCGTCCCGGACGATCCACGTGTCAGCACGTTTTGATCTTTAAAAATGGCCCCGGATGATCCATTATTGGACAATCGGCCGGGCCGATCCACTGTTCGTCCTAGACTATACACGTGGCAGTGATTTAAAATATTTTAACTTCGGCCGGTACGATCAATTAATGTGCATCGTCTTGGACGATACACCTAATCGGCCTGGATGATCTACTTTTCCAACAGTCGTCCGGACTGACTCCTCAGGCCGATCGCCTGTGTCTAATCGTCCTGGCCGATATCTGATCGGCCCGGATGATCGGACCGCCTTTTTGACCAATCAGCCTGTACGTAATTATTGAACTATATCAGCCTGGATGATTCTGCGATCGACCAGGACGATATGGCCTTTTCTTTAAATTCAGGCCATTCCAGCCATGATTTTTCACTCTTCATCCTTTCTCCTCTTGTGTTTTTGCTTAGTGCTCTCAATGGCTGGTGGGAAACAAGTCGGACAAACTTCTGGGAGTTCCTCGAGGGCATGGATTGACCCTCATTTTAGGGAAGCAGAAGATGAAGCCGCCTATCATCGTTATAAAGAGTGTGGAATTATAGTCTCCAGAATCATCAATCATGTCCACATCTCTTACCCGGTAATGGATCTGTTCGCTCACACCTCCCTTTGCTTCATTCTGTCTCTTGCTTTCCCTTTCAATTCAGAGTTTCTTCAAGAATTTTTCGCAAACCTTCGCATCAACCCTACCTTCACAGCCCTGACCTTATATGTGAATCGACGCCCTGTCGAAATCACATATCAGGATTGTGTTGATCTTTTACAGCTATCCACCACCAGGGATAAGCTGCACGTAACCGCCTCTGACCCTAATCTTGACTGGTCCACGGTGAATCACTTTCTTCGCCAGACCAATGTACCTTACCATGTTGGAGAGACTAGCTCTTTAGTCAAAGATGCTAGGACAATCCAACATGTCCTTCACACCTCCGTAATTCCAAAAGCCGGGGACCGAATCCACATCACCCCTCTACTTTCCTCACTACTTTCTACATCATGGCTCATAGAGAATTCAACATTGCGGACCTAATTTTTTGATACATTGATCACCTAACCATAATTCGTGATCTAGGTCACAAGAGGAAACCAAATCTAACCTTAGGACACATCATAGCCTATGTTCTTGAAACAAAAATACCAACTTCAGTATCCTATTCCACCAAACCTCCCAACTCCCTTCTACTCAAACAATTCCTTCAGCACCCTTCACAGTACTCGACTCCACCCTGAGGAACCTCGGGGGGCTAGAGAGGAGGAGGCTCCCGCTCTCTCTCCCTTTCCTGTCCACCAACACTCACCAATTGATCAGTTGATTGAGAGATTTAATCGATGGGAGACCCGTTTTGATGCCTATGTTGCTGCACAGGAGCAGCAACACTCTGAGGATATTGCCCGTTATGAGCATCACCGCACTGAGGATCTAGTCTTATTTGACAGTTTCCTTACTCACCAGTAGTAGCAGCATGACCAGGACATCGCCTGGTTCAATGCTCAGTTTATCACGCTTGCCAATTACTTTCAGCAGCCACCTCCTCCACCTCCATCTGATGATCGGGATCCCTCATTGTTTTAGTCTATACTTTGTGTTGTTTGTTTCCTGTCTTTTTTTTTAGTTTTCTTGTTAGTCTTTTGTGTTGTTTTTCTATTGTTTCTGGACCCTCTTTTTGTGATTACAAAAGGGGGAGTAGGGTAAGAAAACGTTGTTGTAATTTTAATTTTCTAATGAACCTACTTTTTTTAAATTTTTCCTACTTGTGTTTGTCATCATCAAAAAGGGAGAGATTGTTGCAAATCTATTTTTCATAATTTATATTTTGATGATTGACAAACACTGTTTCTCTTGGACTGCTTGTTGCTTCTAACTTTTCAAGAATCGAAGATCGGACGATTAAGAAGAAGCCAGTTCAGGATTGCGTAGGTTTAGGGTTGAGTCAGTCTGTACTTTTTTACCGTTTGAGTCCACTTGTAATGGTCAAGTGACTGATGCTAAGTAACCCTACACACACACACACACACACACTTGAGAGACTTAGAATTTTTGTTTTTGCCCACATCGGCCAGGCCGATATTCATATCGTCCTGGACGATCAGCTTAAAACTTAAAGTCTAAATAAGGATTCTTAATTAAGGCAGCCGTCATTAACTAATTGACCTGGACGATACATGTATCGGCTAGGATGATAAGCTCAAAATAGAAAGAAGTTGCCGCCATAGACAATTAAGGTATACTGTATTTTTAAATTATCGGCCTGGACGATCCTAGGATCGGCCTGGACGATATGCATAAATTATACCTTAATTCTTCAGAAAATCAATGGAGTAATTAAGGATGATTGATACGATCATATCATCTTGGACGATCGCAGGATCGGCCAGGATGATCCAGTCAAAAACCTTGAGTTACTTCAGGACGATAAACATCGGCCAGCTCGTATCCAGGGCTATTGTCAGGACGATTTTCCTCTAATTTGAACCGATCGGCCAAGACGATCGTGATATCGGTCTGGACGATCAAGCCAATTTTCAATCGTCCTGTTTTACATCCAGGGCGATGCTCTGGCCGATCTTTATTGATTTGTACTGATCGGCCAGGCCGATGTCCATATCGGCCTAGAAGATATTGTTGGCAACTTGCAATTAATGAGCTCTTTTGAAGCTCTTCTATTTAAGAACTCTTGTTCAATGTTTTTCAAGACCTTTGGCTGCTGCCTTGACCTGAGAAGACCTTGAGGAGAGAAAGAGAGAGAGAGGTAGAGAGAGAGGATCTTGTGAGGGGAAGCTTGTGAGGGGATTCACAAAGGTTGCTTCAAGGATCGCTCTGCTTGTTCTTCGTCTAGAGTTTCTCGTCTGTGGAAGGGTCGGTAGAGGTAAGGAGTTAGCTTTTGGTTGTTGTTCTCTGCTAGCTTCAGGAGGAAGCAAAAGGAGGTAGGTTCTGTGCCTTGCCGGGGTTGCAAAAAGGAGGTTCTTTTGAGGGCTTCTCCGCCTAGCCGTGGGGGCTAAAGGAGAGTCACTTTTTGTAGTGCAATACTTGGAGGGTGCCTCCAAGGAGTGGACGTAGGTCGAGTTGACCGAACCACTATAAATTTTTGTGTTCTTATTTTTGCTTCCGCACTTTTTAATTCCGCGTTTATTTTTGTGATGATTTTGGTTTGTGATTTATTCTTTTTGAAAAGAAAATTTTTAAATACCAATTCACCCCCCCCCCCCCTCTTGGTTAGCTTGGGCTAGTTCTATAGGGCTTAACATCCCTAACGAACTTTCAATTAGGGTTTCTGCTTTTGAACAGTCGTCCCGACCGATATAAATATTATCTAGGAAGATGTTATCAAAAATAGTAAACTCTAGGGAACAGTCAGAAACTCTTATACGTTATAAAGCATCAGGAGCCACAATAAATACAATAGACTCAAGAAAGGAAAAAGTGTACAAACTGACTAAGACCTAGTCTACCCAATCTTAAGCTGGTTCCAAATTGCAGTCCGATCATGTGAACATGAAATGTCAGTACATAAGGAAGTCGTAGAGAAATAAAAATGTTTGTTATCAACAAAATCATAAACCATTGATCCGCAATAATCTTCCCCTTTTTGATGATGGCAAACATTAATATTTGAATTTGCAAATAGGAAACATTTTCTCCTAATCTCCCCCTCACTAGAATAAAACTTTAAAAATAGGGGAGATAAATTTTTTTAATTTTTTGAAAAAGAAAAAGGATACAAAAAATATACAAATTCAACAATACGTTCTCCCCCTTGACATTATCAAAAAAAGAGGAGGCCCAAAAAAATAAAACGAACAAAAGAAAAAAACTTTCTCTTATCTAGTGAAAAATAAATATTCTTAAAATGAGAAAGTTACCTCTTGGTTTTAATCAAAAACTTAGTAGAATTGGATTGACAACGCATAATCCAGAAAAGGCTAGAAATCCAGAATTTGATCATCCAAACTAAAGTTCTTTTAAAAGGCTCAAAAACTTTTTAATTCAAGATCTAACTCAAAGAATAAATTAGAGAAAAAAACAGTTATTTTTCAAAACTCCTTCCATAAAATATATCTAATAGAAGATTTATGCACGAATTGTTGAATCAGGAATCAAGATTTTTAAACTCAAGTATCAAAAGTATCAAGGATTTTCTTAAGCTTTTTAAGAAGTTTAAGAATGGTTAGCATTAAACTTTGTGGGCTCATTTAATGCCTCTTGACAATTGGTTAGCGCACTGTGCATCTTTTGATTTTTGATACACTTTGTGTATATTTTTCAATTTGGCGTCATTGCGCATCTTTTATTTTTAGCACCATTGGCCAATTTTTTTTTTAATATGCCACCTTTCTGAAATCTTAAAAACAAAAGTAAACCCATCCTATTGATAAAGCAAATTCTTGATTAAGAAAATTATGAGTTAGATTCAATAACTTGCAAAAGATTCCTATGCGATAAATAAAATGTAAGGAGATAAAAAATTTAGTTTCAAAAACTAATTTAAAAGATGAAAAATATTTTAAATCAAAAGTTGAATAACCTCTTTTAGGAAATAGAGATTGAGAATAAAAACATGAGTTTCCTTCCTTTGACTGTTTTAGAGAAGTCAAACATAACTTACCAAAGATTTCAAGAAAAAACAGGAAGTAGATTTTTCATTTTTAGAAAAGTGAATGTGTGTGTTGATTAGAGAAAAACTTTCACGAAGACAAAAATTTCAAAGAATAAACAAAACAAAAACACTAAATAAAAAATGAAAAACATAAAAATAAAAACACAACACAAAAACACGAAAGGCTTTTAACCATTATCTCTCTCCTAGTCCGATGCTTCAGAGACCAGATCTGCCCATGAGATTTTTTGCCTTTCATTATTTCCCCAGTTCAAATTTTGTTTCGCCTTGCCCTTTTCTTTTGTAGGAAGAATTTTTAAATTTGGGCACTGATTTTTCATATGTCCATGCTTCCTACATCGAAAGCAAATAACGTCAGAAGGAATATGAAAATCCTTACCATTTTTACCTTTTTTCCACTTTTGCTTATGCTTTGGTGAGCTTCGTAATTTGCTTGACAAGTCATTGCATTCGTCATCAACTAAGCTATCTATTTCTTTATCTTCAGCTTTTAGAACAATCGTTTCACCTGCATCCAAAAGTCTTTGACCCAAACTTTGCTCGTAGGCAATGAGTGAGCCAATCAAATTATCAATAGAATAATCATTCAAATCTTTTGATTCATAAATAGCAACAACTTTGATATCAAATATTTCAAGTAGACAACGAAGAATTTTGTTAACTTTTTTAAAATTTGAAAATTATTTTCCTAAAGCATGCAATGAGTTTACAATTTGAATGAATCTGGTATACATGTCTAAGATCGTTTCATAAGGTTTCATGGAAAATAATTCAAAATCATGTACTATTAAATTCAACTTGGATTGCTTGATTTCATTCGTGCCTTCGTATATGGTACGTAGTTTATCCCAAACTTCCTTACCAGTAGTGCAAGTGGATATTAACATGAAATCATCAGAATTTAAAGCACAGAAAAAGTAATTTAAAGATTTTGCATTCAATTAAGCATTCAGTTGTTCTTCCTTATTCTATTGATTAAAAGGAATATCAGTTTTAACTATATTAACAATACGTGATGGTGATGAATAACCAGTTAAAATCATATGCCACATGCGAAAATCAATTGATTGCAAGAAAATACACATGCGAGTTTTCCAAAAATCAAAAGACATATTTTCAAATAAAGGAGGTCTGGTGATTGAATAACCTTCCGCAACATTACGATTAGCCATGGATTTAAAATTCAAAAGCTTTTAAAAACTTATTTTATGAATCCTGCTCTGATACCACTTGAAAGTGCTCTAATGGTACTAAAAAGTTCGTTAGGGATGTTAAGCCTTATGAACTGGCCCAAGGCTAACAAAGAGAGAGGTGAATTAGATAACTTTAAAACCAAAGATAAAACTCAAACCAAAATCACCACAGAAATCAAAATGCGGAAGTAAATAACGCGAAAGCAATGATAATAAAAGAACACATCGGATTTATAGTGGTTTGGTCAAACCTTAACCTATGTCCACTCCTTGGAGGCACCCTCCAAGTATTGCACTAAACTAAGTGTCTCTCCTTTAGCCCCCACAGCTAGGTGGAGAAGCCCTTACAAAATCACTTCCACGTTCCTCGGTGCGGCGGAGTCGCCGGGTCCTTTGACACTAATATAAACTTCTTCTTCGGTGAACTTCCCTCGAGAAGAGCCTTGAATCCAATGGTATTAAGATGCAAGCCTACTGGAGCAACCGTGTGGAATCCCCCTCCACACTCCCTTGAGTCCCCTCTCACAGGATCTTCTCCCTCTCTCAGACTTCACCCGTTCCTCACTCACTTTCAAGCTTTCTCTTCAAGTTTCCCCCATAAGAATGAAGCTACAATGGCTGCCAAAGAGACTTTACAAATTGCCTTGTCATAGCTTAAATAGAAGAGCTAAAAACGAGCTCATTAATGCAAGTTTCCGACATTATCGTCCAGGATGATAGGCATATTGTCCTGACCGATTAGTTTAAATATGAGAAAAATCATCCTGAATATTGCCCAGAAATGAAGCTGGCCGATGTCTAATCGGCCCAGACGATCTTGCGATCGGCCCGGACAAAATCACCATTAATTGCTTTCCAAAATTGCCAGAAAATTTTTGGAAAATTATCCTGGCTTGTCCTGGCCGATATTTTATAGTCCAGGCTGATCCACGAGGCTGATATCCAAAAATAAGAATTTCCTAAGTAGATCTGGAAGCAAATTTTTTTTGAATTGAGCCTATCATGCTGGCCGATACAAAATCGTCCAGGATGATGTGTTTTGCATAATAACTACTACTTTAATGAGGATGCCCTAATTAGGGTTTCTGCTTTTGAACAGATCATCCTGGCCGATATAAATATCGTCCAAGACGATATTACCAAAAACAGTAAATTCTAGGGAACAGTCAGAAACTCTTATACATTACAAAGCATCAGGAGCCACAATAAATACAATAGACTCAAGAAAGGAAAAAGTGTACAAACTGACTAAGAACTAGTCTACCCAATCTTAAGCTGGTTCCAAATTGCAGTCCGATCTGTGGCGGATCTATGGTTTATGATTTTGATGATAGTAAACATTCTTTATTTCTCTATGATTGCCTTATGTGCGAACATTTCAGGTCCACACGATCAGACTATAATTTGAAACTAGCTCAAGATTGGGTAGACTAGGTCTGTGTTAGTTTGTAATCTTTTTCCTTTCTTGAGTCTGTTGTATTTGGTGTGGCATCTAATGATTTATAACTTGGAAGATTTTCTATTGTGCCCTAAAAGATTTCTATTTTTGGTAACATCGTCCGGGACGATATTTATATCGTCCTGGACGATCTGACAAAAGTAGAAACCCTAATTAGGGCATCCTCATTAAAGCAACCATCTTTAAGCAAAACACATCGTCCTGGACGATTTTGTATCGGCCAGGACGATCGGCTCAATTCAGCAAGAATCTGCCGCTATATCTACTTAGGAAAATCTTATTTTTGGATATCATCCTGGTATTTCGGTCTGGAATATAAAATATCGTCCTAGCCGATCCAGACCAATTTTTCCAAAATTTCTCAGGCAGTTTTGGAAAGCAATTTATGGGGATTTCGTCCAGGCCGATCGCAAGATCATCCGGGATGATTAGACATCGTCCAGCTTCATTTTAGGGCAATATTCAGGATGATTTTCCTCATCTTTTAACTAATCGGCCAAGACGATATGCCTATCGTCATGGACGATAATGTCGGCAACTTGCATTAATGAGCTCATTTTTAGCTATTCTATTTAAGCTATGACAAGGCACTTTGTAAGTGTCTTTGGCAGCCATTGGAGCTTCGTTCTTGTGAGGGAAACTTGAAGAGAGAGCTTGAAAGGGAGAGAGGAAATGGTGGAGTTTGAGAGAGGGAGAAGATCCTGTGAGGGGGGACTCAAGGGAGTATGGAGGGGGTTCCACACGGTTGCTCCGGCGAACTCGCACCTTAGTACCATCGGATTCAAGGCTTGTCTCGAGGTAAGTTCACCAAAAAAGAAGTCTCTTTGATGTCAAAGGACCCGACAACTCTGCCACACTGGGAGAGGTGGAAGTGATTTTGTAAGGGCTTCTCCGCCTAGCTGTGGGGGCTAAAGGAGAGACACTTGTGTTAGTGCAATACTTGGAGGGTGCCTCCAAGGAGTGGACGTAGGTCAAGGTTTGACCGAACCACTATAAATCCGGTGTGTTCTTTCTTTATTACTTTCTCACTTTAATTTCCGCATCGTTGGTTTTCTATGTGGTGATATTGGTTTTAGTTTTATCTTTGGTTTTAAGATTTTCCAATTCACCACTCTCTTTTAAATTGCTTGGGCCAGTTCTATAGGGCTTAACATCCCAAACAAACTTTCACGATCATGTGAACCTAAAATGTCAGTACATAAGGCAGTCGTAGAGAAATAAATATATTTGTTATCATCAAAATCATAAACCATTGATCCGCAACAAGAGGAAGAGAAACACTCGTCGATGTTTCTTCATTTAACTAATTTAGAGAAGTCAACCAGAGCTTACAAATTTTTAAAACTAGAAGTAAGGTAAAAGTGTCATTTTAAAAATCAATATCAGTGGTGACCATTGATCTGATTCATAAAAAGAACTGAGAAAAAATAATTGAAAAATGAAAACATGAACAAAAAAACATAAATAGAAACGGACATACAAAAGAAAAACCAAAATCATCAGAAAATAGAGAGCATCAATCTCAAGCATTAATATCTATGACACCTAATCTGTTTCTTAAGATACTAAAAGTTTCAAATGCCAGTGGTTTAGTAAAAATATCAGTAAGGTCATTTTCAGTGGCTACATGGTGTAGCCTTATATATCATTTAGTAACATGGTCTCTAATAATATGGTGACTTATGTGAATATGTTTGGTCCTAGAGTGTTGAATTGGGTTCTTTAAAATACAAATGACCCTAATGCTATCATAGAGGATTAAAATTGTGCCTACAGGTAATCCTAAATCTAGAATTTATTTCTTTAACCATAGAACTTTGGCCACATAACTTCCTAAGTCCTTGTAAAGGGCAATTGAGTTCTATTTTCTACTAGACCAAGAGATTAAGGATTGTTTTATAAATTGATAAGTTTCATATGTGTTTATTATATTAACCCAGCATCCTGCAAAATCTGAATCATAATATCCTATGATTTCAAAGGAAGTGTTATGCCTTGGATATTATATTCCTAAGTCAGGGGTTACTAAGAGATACCTAAGAGTTCTTTTAGTAGAAATCAAGTGGCACTCTTTTTTATAATCCTAAAATTCAATACAGAGATAAATACTAAACATAATATTAGGATTGTTAGCAGTCAAGTGAAGAAGTGATCCAATTAATCCTCTGTATTTCTTTTAATTAAGCAATTTTCAATTTGATTCCTTATCTAACTAAATAGTGGAACTCATGGGAGTGTTGATTAGCTTAGCTTTATCCATTTCATATTTCTTAAAGATGTCCTTAATGTATTTTGATTAACAAAGAAAAGTTCTATCATCCTTCTGTCTTATTCTAATCCCATAAAGTAAGTCAGTTCTCCCATCATACTTATCTCAAATTTCTTACTCATTATTTTTGAAAATTTATCACATATATTGTTATCAAAAGATCCAAAAAGAATATCATCCACATAAATTAAGATAACGAGTAATTCATCTCCTAGATTTTTTAGAAACAGGGTGGTGTTTACGCTCCCCTTAATAAAGGTTCTTTCTAGTAGGAATGTGCTTAGCCTTTCATACCATGTCCTGGGTGCTTGTTTTTGTTCATACGATGTCTTTTTTAATCTGAACATGAGATTAAGATATTATGAGTTTTCAAAACCTGTGGGTTGTTCAACATACACATCTTCTTTTATCACCCCATTTAGAAAGGCACTCTTAACATCCATTTGATATAGTTTGTATCCTTTTTTTTTTTGAGAAAATGCTTATAGCAAAATTTTATTGAAGCAACTATGTACCAATAAATTCCTTCTTCAAAACATTAATAAATGAAGAAGGACTCTCACTATTATTCAGATCTTTCCAAAAGAAATCTGAATTAATAGCAATGTTAGCACACTTATCGGCTAACTTATTACATTCTCTATTAATAAAAGAAAAGACTACTTGTTTAAAGTCTTTAAGAAAATCTAAATCCTTTGGATTTAGAAATTCTTCAGAAATAGACTTATTGTTGAGAGCCCTTTGAAATAATAAGATAACAGTATGATTATCACCTTCAATCATAATACCTTTAGCATCAAGCATCCAATCTTGGACGTATCTTCTAAAAGATAGAATAGAGAGAATTTCCACTTGAGCTATGTCCCAGTGATCGATATTGTAACCAAAGGCTCCAAAAAATCTTCCATATTCATCCCTGAATATACCACCAATACCAGCAGCATAATTATTAGATAAAGCAGCATCCACATTACATTTGATCCAACCAGGAGGTGGAGGAAGCCAAGCATTCAGTTTCAGCACCGAAAGGTGCTGTTTAGCTCCTCAGTTATCCCAAACTGGATTGTGACGGAATGAGCCAAATGCATAATCCAGAGCGTTAGCAGCTAAGTATGAGACAGTATCTTCTTTTCCACCATGAGAAAATTTGTTTCTACTATTCCAACCGAAATAGATCATTGAACAATAAAGATTACCCATCAGAGGATTCTTCTCAGAATAATTCCGTAGATTCTTAAGACATTCATCTAAAGAATTAAATATAGGCGGATAAAAATTCCAGTTATTAAGCTTCTTACCAATTTCTTTGATTATTTTGCATTTAACTGCAATATGTTCCATGTCTTCTATAACTTGACAAAGTCTTGGGCAATCTTTATCAACAATTATACCTCTATTATGAAGAAGACTATTAGAAGGTATAGAATTGTTACAAATTCTCCACCAAAATAGATCTACCTGTGGTCTGAGTTTCAGTTTCTTAGTCCAATCCCAGTCCATCATATCCACTTCATGCTCTACCGATTTTTCAAAAGCAAGCGCAGCAATAGTTTTACCTGAGCATTTAGAAATCAGTTCCAAGCTGTCACCAACAGAGTCTTCTAGGATCGAAACTTTCTGATTAGTTCAATAAGCTGTAAACCAAATTGCTTCTTTAGTTCATCAACATTCCATGCACTGTTCGTGATAAAATTTGATAGATTACAGCAATCGTGATCCATGTTGGTTGTAAAGGTAGGCCATCTATTTAGGCTTTTATCAAAAAGCCAAATATCATTCATAGTATTCACCTTTAACCCATTGCAAATCTTCCATCTTAAAAGAGGGAAAAGATACTTAGCTCCCTTTAAAATAATTCTCCAAGAAGAAGAGGAATAACAATTTTTATAATTCCAAATATCATTACCATATTTAGCCGAAAGAGATTTATTCAAAAGAGAAGAGGGATTAGAAATAAAATTAAGAGCCAATTTGGCTCTTAATGGTTCAATTTTGTCTAGAAGTGAATGTACACCTCTACCTCCTTTGATCCTTGGCTTACACAAAACGTTCCAAGCCACATAATGAATACCAAAACTCCCATCTCTTTTGTTCCAAAGAAAGTTTCTGCACATCTTCTCTATCTCTTTCAAAACACTTAAAGGAATTAGAGATAAAGTAGAAACAAAAACTGGTAACGAAAGGAAAGAGGCATTAAGCAAAACAATCTTTCTTGCAAGAGAAATGAATTTGTTTCCCCACATATTCAACTTTGAAGCCGCTTGGTCAATCAGATAATTGAAATCTGATTTTTTTAACCTCCTTAAGGCAATTTTAGTACCAAGAAAATCTAGCTCTTTCTTAACTTTAAAGTTCATCATTTTAGAGAATTTTCTTATCGAACTTCTAGAAGTGGATTTACTAAATATCATGTATGACTTGTCTGAATTAATGACTTGTCCAGACCATTTGTAATAATTCTTCAATATAGTAGAGATAGTCTTCAAACATAATTTACTTGCATCTGAGAAGATGATTATGTCATCTGCATACATGAGATGAGAGATCAAAGGAGCATTTGGAGTAATTCTCATTCCAATATCTTTTCCATTTCTAAAGAATTCTTCAGATAAAAGTTGGGAGCACATGATAAAGAGAAATGGAGAAAGAGGACATCCTTGTCTAAAATCACAATTAGACTCAATCCAATTAGAATATTTCCCATTGATCAAGATAGAAAATTTCGGATTCATGATACATTCCAAAATAAGATTTGAAAATTTTTTGGAAAGCCGAACCATTGAAGCACTTGTTTGAGAGTAGGCCAACACATGCTATCATAAGCCTGTTCCATGTCAACTTTAATAGATACCAAACCCTTTTTAGATTTGGAGAATATAAATTTATGAAAAATTTCTTGAGCAAGAAGGATTTGTTCCGACATAAGTCTACCTTTGAAAAAAGCATATTGGACTTCTGAAATCATCTTAGGAAATAGATGACTCATTCTATTTAGTAATAAAATGGCCACAATATTGTAAATAGAATTGCATAAACTAATGGGTCTGAAATTGGTAGGTAAAATAGGATTATTTACCTTAGGAATAAGAACCACATTAGTACATTTCCAATCCATATTCATACTTTCTGTCTTGAAGAATTGATTGACAGCATCCCACATATCATTGTGGATAATATGCCAAAATGCTTTGATGAATGAGTAAGATATACCATCTCTCCCCGGAGCTTTGTTAGAACCAAGATTTTTAATCACAAATTCCAATTCTTCTTTTGTAAAATCTCGGTCCAGCCACTTAGAATCAGCATCATCAATGACATTAGAACACACAGGCCAATTGTCCATAGAGCATGGCCTTCTACGCCATTTGTTTTTGAAAAATTTTGAAAACGCTTCAGTGATCTCCTTCTGATTATAGATTATAGAACCATCATTATCTTTCAGCTGATTGATCCAGTTAAAATTTCTCCTTGCTGAAGCTGAAGCATGGAAGTATTTCGAATTGCTATCTCCTTCTTTAATCCATCTTGATTTAGATCTCTGTTTCCACCATGTACAAAGCCGACCGAGAGTAGCATTCAATTCTTGGACTTTAGCTCTTAGCAAATCAGTGTTCTGAGCAGAAAAGGCACTATACTTAGATTCTTCCTCTTGAAGTTCTAAAATTTCTTTCTTCAATTTATTCTTCAAATCATATAAGTTTTTGTGCTTAGCCTTACTCCAGAAAAAAAGTGCTTTTAAGGATCTTCTGAATTTAAGATTCAAAATAGAATATGCATTGCCTTTAGCCAGTTTATTCCAAGCAAACCAAACTACCGAATGAGAAGCTGGGTAGGAAAGCCAAGTATCTTCAAATCTCAGATTAAAGTTATGAAAAACTGATGGAGAAGAGATCTTCAACATAATGGGACAGTGGTCTGAAGCAACACGAACAAGATGATTAACAACAGCAACTTTCAGGTGATTTAATGCTATGCAATTAAGTAAGCATCGATCCAATCTTTCTAAAATACGTGCTTTCCCTGTTTTATTATTGCACCAAGTGTAGTTGGGACCAATGAATTTTGTATCATGAAAATCACATTCTCTCATAAAAGAAAGCATATCTTGCACTCCTTGAGACAAAGAGAACTTTTTCCCACCTTTTTTATCATCTTGTGATAAAATGCAATTGAAATCTCCTCCCATAACCATTGGAAGTTTAGAGGATTTAAACGTTTCCAATTTATTCCAAAGTGACCTTCTTTCACAACAATCAGTACTACCATAAATAGTAGCTATAATCTAGGAAATATTGTTTGTAATGCTAAGCTTCCCCAACACAAGATGATTAGAGTCTTCTATGACAGTAAATTGAGCTAAGTCCGATCGCTAGCAAGTTATAATTCCACCAGATAAACCCCTAGCCGGGCTTAAATGATAATCCCAATTATCACCAATAATTCTTTTAAACTCAAAAGAATCTATAGAAGAAACTTTGGTCTCAATGAGACCAACAAAGATAGCATCATTATCCTTAATCAATTCTTTCAAATATCTGGAGGCTTCAACCTTTCTTGCCCCCCTACAATTCCAAAAAAAAAATGAACTCATTTAGGATTAGGAGTGGGAAAAGACCCACCACTTTTCCTTTTGATTTTTTCATTTTTCCTAAGCTTTGACTGAATACTGACGTTACCCAATGATTTTAGCTCCTTTTGTAATTTGAATTTGATATTAGCTTGAGATTTAACAGCATTAGTAGAACTAATACCTTGAATGGCCTCTTCAGTAACTATAGGAGGAATGTATTCATCCTGTATTGAAACTGAGTTAAAAATACATGTTTCTTCTGAAAAGACAAAATTGGGCTTCAGTAACATCCGTTCTTCTTCACAAATAATCAAGGTGTTATTTATAAAAGATGACAACTTTTCCTCTTCATAAGCCTTATGAGTTAAATCTGTGATTAAATCACATTTATTTAACAAATCGTTATTTGTTTTAAGTTCAACAAGAACTCTGTCAGGCGATAAATCCTTGTCCATATCATTGTCATTGATAACATCTTGATCTATAACAGCAGAATTATGATAGGGAATACCTGAGTTTGCAAGTAATCCATTAGGATATACTTGAGTTCGCAAGCAACCCTCCCCTTCTGAAATGTCTGGCATAGAATTAGATTTATTAAGCTCCAAATCCTCCAGCTGGGAATCACGAATATTGGATTTAATTATAATATCAGTACCAGTCTTCTGAATATCAACATTGTTGTGAGTATCAACAATTTCACCTTCTTCTATTGTATGATCCAAAATCGGCTCGATATTAGTTGAGGGATTAATCTGCTTAGGAACAAATTTCCTAAAAGCTTTATTTTTCTTGAACTTCACCTGAATCCAAGGACCTAGTACATCCTTGTCTTTGGAACATGCTTCATCTTGATTTGGAATTAATCTCGCATCAGTAACAGTTTGTTCGGAAGAGGATAAAGAAGGACATTTGTTCTTCAAATGACCAATTTTGCCACAGTGAAAACAAATTGAAGAAATCTTCTCATATTCAACTCTTTGGAATGATCTACCATGCTTTCCTTCAATCCAAATACCTTTTTGTAATTTTTTATCAAGTTCTAAGCGAACACAAACACGAGCATACTCCCTCTTAGTCCATTTAAAAGAATTGCCATCTAAATATAAGGGTTCTCCTATTATAGATGCAATTCTACAGATGTTCTGATCATCCCAACAGTGAAGAGGTAAGCGAATCCATATAGGTGCTGTAAGACCCTTAAGGGATTCCGGGGAAAAATTGGGGGACCATTTGTCCAAACCAATTATGTTACCTCCAATGAACCAGGGGCCTCCTTCTAGAACTTCATCCATAGCATCAGGATTGAAAAAGGAACACAAGATCCAATCAAGGCCCAAGGTTGTTAAATGAAATTTTCCAAATTTGGACCATTGATTACGAAGCTCCCTACTGCAAATTGGAAAAGGAATATTGCTACCAAGAACTTTGATAACCAGTGAGTTTCTCAGTACATGAGAATTAGCATCTTCAAAATGAGAGTTCATAATAACTGCAACTCCATCATCAGTAATGGGTGTTGATTTCGGATTATAGTTGGTTTTAATGTGATGAGTCTTTCTCCAAGAGTTAGGAATGTTCTCTTTATCACCCGAATTTGGATTTGATAAATCTTCATCAGTAGTTTTCTTACCAAGGACTGCTTGCACAAAACTCTTTTTCGGAAGCTCAGAGGAACAAACATGAGGGAGCTTATCAGCTGATATAAAATTGTTGTTAATAAAGTTATGATTATTCGCATTTATCTCTGGCCTAAGGTCAGAGATTGCATTTGAACAACTAAACTTATTAACAAAAAATTTCACATTAGAAGAAGAAGATTCCCCGTCAATTTTACTGCGAATAAAAGCAGCAGAATGTTTCTTGGGAGTAATAACAACGGGATGATGAATGCAACTTTTTCCTTTGCCAAATACAACTTCAGATGTCTTCTTCAGCGGAGAATCACTAACCTCTTTGATTATTAATGGACCAACAGATGATCTAGAGCGAACCTTATCATCACTAGAGCGAAGCTTCGAATAATCTATGAAATTGATGGATCCTTCGAAATGATCAGAAAAGATAGACGAGCCAACCGAGGATCGGCGGCCGTCTTCCGTCATCGTCACCTGCCGGCGACGATGAAAGCTAAAAAACTGCGAGTTAAAAATTCAAAAAAACTTACGACTGTTTCTATAGTTTGTATCCCTTAAAACAAGCAAATGCTAGTAGCACTATAATAGCTTATCTCTTCAAAATCAATCTCTTCTATCTGATTAGACCCTTTAGCTACTAATCTTGCCTTATTTCTCACCACTACTCTAGAATCATTCATTTTATTTTTTAACACCCATTTAGTTTTAACCACACTCTGGTCCTTAGGTCTTTCAACTAGCTCCCAAACATCATTCCTTACAAATTGATTTAGTTCTTCTTACATGGCTAAGATCCAAAATTTAACATATAAGGCTTGATTTAAGTTAGTGGGTTCAGACATTAAAATAAAGATAGAGTGGTTTACCTCTTTTTTAAGCATATGCCTAGTTCTAACACATTCAGATGAATCTCTTAAGATTAATTCTTTAGGATGACTTAAAGAATATCTCCATTCCTTAGGCAAAGTGTTCTATGGATCTACCCTTTCCTCTATATTTATAGATTCTAATCTTTTGGTGACTTATATAACCTCCTCTTCTTCTATCCTAGACCGTCCACAATTATTAGATTCATCAAATACAATATGAGTAGTCTCCTTAACTACCAGTGTCCTTTATTGAATACTTTATAGGATTTTTAAATACTTGAGTAACCTAGGAACACTCCTTTATTAGATTTTGGGTCAAAATTTCCTAGTTGAGACTTCTCAATATTCAAAATGAACACTTTACTTCCAAAGACATGGAGGAGAGAGAGGTCGAGTGTCCTACCCTTCAAAATTTTAAAGGTGTCTTATTCAGTTTGGATCTAATATTCACCCTATTTAGAATAAAATAGGTTGTATTCACTACTTTTGTACAAAAAGTATTTTTGAAGTGAGTATTCAGCTAATATGGCTATAGTGGATTCTACTAGGGTTATATTTTTTCTTTCAGCTACCCAATTCTACTTAGAGAACCTATGAGCTAATAAGTTGTGGTCTATCCCTTACTCCTTATAGAAAGATTTAAATTTTTCATTCTCAAATTCTCCACCATGATTGCTATGAATAGTTAGAATTTCATAAACAAGCTTCCTCTGAATCCAAGTAGAAAAATACGTAAACTTCTCGAATGATTCAGTTTTATGAGATAGGAATTTAACCCAAGTAAATCTTGAATAATCATCAACAATCACATACCCAAAGACTTTTCCTTCTAAGCTTGTAGAGCTGACAGGTCCAAAGAGATCCATGTGCAGCTTTAATATGGTGTTTTCACCCTTTCATCTATATTTATTTCATTATTATTAGATTTATTATCATTATCTTTATCATTATTATTACAAGTAGATTTTAATAAATTTTTAATAGTTATTAGTCTATGTATATAAGTCTAATCGATCATCACTTAAAGGAAAGCATGCTGGGCCACCCTTCTGTATAGGGTATTAACATTTTAACATCCATCCCAATTTAATTATAGAGTTGACAGCTTACCTTCCTTACTTAAATACAAATACCATACACATTTATATAAAATGTAATAATCTATATAATGCAAGAAAACCTACATATTAATCCATAGCTTTAAAAAATCATAACTTCTATTTTACATGGTGAAATTCAATTAAACTATAGTCAAAATATGCATATAATCCACATCTATCATATATAAAAAGTTATACAATAAAAACTCATTAAACTAGAAAGAATAATTTTTATTGATTTATGAAAAAAATAAATCAATAAAATTTAAAATTATTGAGAGCTAAAATGATATTTGGTTTACATATAATGATTAAGAGAAATGTTTGAATAAAATTGATGGATTAAAAATCCCTGAACAACCTTCTCTCTACTCCCTCTCTCTTCTTTCATCTTCTTCCCCTTCAGTTCCTTCCTCGATAAACGTGAGGGAGTGATGGTGGGATGGGAAAATGTCAAGGTTAATGAGAAGTAAATATATAAAAAATATTGTTAATGGTCTAGCGTCGCGGTACTTAGACCTAACGTCATAGCGATACATGTCGAACCTATAATTATTATAAAATAAAGACTCAAACATCACAACGGTAATTTTTGGCACCACTCTGCTCTCAAACCTAGTGTCACACTGCTCACAAGCACTCTTATTAAAAAAAAATCAAAATTTTAATACACTTTTTTTGTGTTTTCACAATCTACCTAACATAAAAAATATTATCCTTGACAATTTTACGAGCAAAAATAAATAAAATAATTTAAATTCATCAAATAAGTTAATACAATTCAAACTAAGAAATATGTTATAGTTCATTAAAATTAGTATTATTGGTCATTACTTCATCATTCAGTGCGTCCAATCAATTACCAGTTCATTCAAACAATCACATTCACACAAATAATTCCATCACTCAATATACTATATAATAATTATCAACAAATAAATTCAAATGCATTTAAAAATTTTAAGATAAGAAATTCTACCAGGTTATCCTCCAAGTGCATCCCTATCATGTTGCTAGGTTAGATAATAAACTTTAGGTCATACAGGTGTCAATACTAATGTAGCTGACTATTTAGGTTATCCTTGACTATCAATAACTCCTCTACCACATGTCTTACTCACAGACCCTTCAGTATATTCTCTAGATCCTATATTCCTTCTATCTATAGCTTTGCTTGGATTATTCACCTCTTAATCCTAATCATATTCCTTATCTTTGTAGTAGAAAATCAACCATTCAGTTTTCTCGATGTCCCCATCTGAAACATTATCAAATCATCAAAAAATATTGCCTAGTATATCTCTTGCCACATTGGACAAACTCAAGAAATTAATCACACTTAAATCGGATCCTCTCTTGCTATCTGGAAACCTACTTCTCTTATTCTACAATCTCTCCAAATCACATCATCTCTCGATGAGTTCTTGCTTATATCCTATAAGAACAGTGGAATGGCTAAATCAATCTCCACAATTCTAACTCTTTCCCTAACTCAGAAAACTCTTGAATCCTTAAAAAAACAAGTGGATTTCTCAATTGTTCTCCCAATACCCTTAGGAATCTATAACATTTCTCTTATATTGTATTAATCAACTGTGGATCATACCTTACGAGAGTAGTGAATTCAACTTCATACCACATCACTATTATGTTCGCCTACTCCTCTCTCATTAAAGCCTCCTTTATTTACTATCGACCTAAAAGAGGTACAAATCAGTCTTTGAAAATAATAATAAACTCTACCCATGAAATATTTGCTTTAATTTTCCCTAAAATTTCTCTCTACTGCCATATCCACCATCTCTCAACCTCTCTTTCAAATATAAACATAGCTAGTGACACTTTTATTTTATCCAAACACTATATGTTTTAAAACCAGTCTTCTTCTACATACGATTCCATAGCTCCCTTAAAAAATGGTGGCTTTAATTTATGAAAAATGTACAAAGGTCAAACCTCCACTAATTTCTTATGTCCCATGTGCCTACTCTGAGCATCCCTTATTACTTATGCAAGCATACTGGCAAGCTACATCAAAATATCACAACTCACTGGATTTGTGGTGTACTTTGACCATTTTGTATATCCTGATCAGTAGAGTGCATCTATCCATTGATAAAATCTCTTTCCTAATAAATTAACACACTAACTCAATAAATATACAAATACAATTTAATCAATTAAATATAAAAATGAAAATCATTACTATCTAACTTATATCCTGCTCATAATCAATTTATATAGCTCTCGTTATAATTCAATTCTTCCAAAAACTACTCTAGTACCAATTTATCACACATCTAAATCAAATTTAGAACAATTATATATTTATATTTATAATTAATTACGAGAGCTTCTACAAGTTATCAATATTGATCCACATACGTAGAGAAAGCAACTAATATCATTTACATCAAAAATTTTCAATATATTTATTTTTTGAAATCATATATATAACATTTAGAAGAACAATGAAATCACTAATCTATCAATTTCTCCTAACTAAAAAAGAATAAAAGAAACCATAAACAAAATTAAAAGAAAATCTAATGATCTCTAGCAAACTCACTCTAACTAGTTTTGACCCCTCCCCTAACCATAAATAATTAAAATCCACATAACGAGCTAAACAAACTAATAGTAACTCAAATTCACTAAAGATTTTAATGTAAGGCTTAATAAATTAATATGCATGCTTTCTCCAGTCAATCTATTCAATAGCATTGAATTTCATCAATGATAAGTTATCATTTATAAGGCTCAAAATAAACAATAACAAAAGCATGAAATCATTTCAATGAATTACTAGCCAATATGACATAAGAATCAATAAATCCAAAAATTAATCATATTAAAATCATTTACACATCAGTAAAGGAATCACATCATATAAGGGTCAATACCATTAGTCTTATCTGAAGTTACTAGATGGACAAGAGGGGGGGGGGGGTGAATTGTGAAAACTTTTTGACAATAATTAAAACCTAAGCACGAGTTCTAATTTTTTTTTATGCTTTTAAAATTTTAACATGGAAAAAAGATTTAAACAACTTTTCTTTAACAAATTTGCCCAAGAAAATATTATGAAATAAAATGCACGCAATAATAAAAAGACAATAATGAAAAATCACACTGAGATTTTTATAGTGGTTCGGTCAAACCATTACCTACGTCCACTCCCCAGAGTCCTCCGCTCGGAGTATTTCACTACAAGCAATAGCTCTCCTTTTACCCCCCTTGGCAAGGCGGAGAAGCCCTTACAATATTCCCTTTCACCAAACCGGCGTGGCGGAGTGCCAAACTCTGTTTTCACCCTCCTAGCGACGGCAGAGAATCTTCTCGTTTTTCTCCCTCCTAGAGAAGGCAAAGTAACTCGAGGTCACAGATGTAGAAGAGTCTTTCCCCTTGGAGATCCTCCCACAAATTCTTCTAGGGCCACAGGAGGAGCAAGATGAAGCAAGTTCGGAGCAACCGTGTGATCTCCCTCACACATCTTCTCCCTTACAACGCTCACCTTCTCCTTCCTCTCTCAAACCCTAAAGAACTTCTCAAGAGCTCTCTCCCTCGGAATCCCTCTCTAACCACATTCTCCTCTCTGATTCACACCATCAAAATATGACAAGTTTTACACATAAAAACAGGCTCCAAAATCCCTGAGATTTCAAAAGTAGCCATTACTATCGTACAGTACAGTTTCTAATCATACAGTACGATAAGTATAAACAGACTTCGTCCTGGTACGAAGTGGTACGAACAGTTCAAAAATATTCGTACAGTATGATATTAAATCGTACGGTACAATCAACAATAATTTTGTTTATACAGGACAATAGTTGGGACGATCAAACATCGTCTATGTTCATCGTATGGTATGATGTACATCATACAGTACGATGAGACAAAACCCAAGAGATCGTCCAGGACGATCTTCGGCACGATTATAATTCATCTCTGTTCATAGTATTGTACGAAGGGGTTCGTATAGTATGATGTTCAAATTATAATTAAGCCCGGATTTCTTGCACTAATCACGTGTTAAATTAAGTAAGTATTTAAAATATATCGTATCGTACGAACGTGCTCGTACAGTACGAACGGCGCAAAATAACTTAAGTTAAGACGACGGCTAGGGTTTTGGATTTGAACATATCGTACAGTATGATTACATTCGTATGGTACGATCTATTCAAAGAATCATCCTACAAAGCTCTGATCGTACGGTACGAAATAATATCGTACAGTACGATCTACAGAGAAAGAAAAACTCTAAAATTTTTATTTAAAAACACTCTCCCCCTGTGTGTGTGCATGGTTGCTCAAACTTTTATGCATTTTGTGGCCAGACTCAAGAAAATAAAAATAAAATAGACAACAAAATACATTGCAGACTCATACTCCTAATCTACCCATTCTTGAGTCTTCCTGTCATCCTGAGTAGCTTTTGACCTTTCCTAAAATGTTAGTACTCACAGAAAATAGCAAATAATATTCAATGAATCTCAAGATAATTCAAACGACATTATTTGTCATCATCAAAATCTCAAACTCGGGTTCATGGGTTGCAACATTATCTATCTTATTTATTATATGCAATCAATAAATGTACCAACACCAATCATGATCTATCTATTAATGTTATATATTTACATTACAGCTCTATTTATGAATACTATCAATATGTGCATACTTCAATATATGATTCAGAAAGGTAGGACATCTAACTTTACAATGGTTTTTTCAGCCTTTCATCTATATTCACTTCAACATTATCACTTTTATTATCATTATCTTTATCATTATTATTATAAATGATTTTAAATAGATCATTAAGAGTCATCACACTGTGTTCGTCGGCATAATTGATCACCGGTTACAAACTATAATTGGGATAACTCCTTAAACCCTTTTTACAGAAAAGCCCTTTGGCCCACCCTCCTTCATAAGTATTAAAGTTTTAATAGCCAACCCAAATCAATTATAATGTTTGCAGTCAGTCTTCCTTGCTTAAATGAAAATATCACACTCATTTCTATGAAATGCACATAAAATGTAGTAATCTATATAATGTAATAAAACCTATATATGAAACTATAGCTACATAAAATCACAACTTCCATTTTACCCGATAAAATTTAATAATGTTACAATCAAAATATCTTTATAATTCACATTTATTATACACCAAAAGGTACACAATAAAAACTTAATAAATAAGAAGAAAATATATTTTTACAATTAAGGAAAGAAGAAATTCATCAAACTTAAAATTATTGAAAATTAAAAATGAGATTTGAATTACTTAGACTGATTAGGAGAAATCTTTGAATAGAACTAACTGTTGAAAAAGCCCTGAGTAATCTTCTAGCTCCTCTCTCTCTTCCTTCCCATTCGGTTCCTTCCTCGACATGTGCGAGAGAGTGAGGATGGCGTAGGAAAATGGTAGGGTTAATGAGAATTTAATATATATAAAAATGTTGTGAGTGGCATAGTGCTACAGTGCTCAGACCCAACACTAAAATATTGTATGTCAAATTTAGAATTACTATAAAATAGAGACTCAAACATTGCAACATCAATTTTTGGCACCATTGTGCTATCAAACCTAGAACTGTAAAGCTCACAAGCACAGTGCCGAAGCACTATAGTTCAAAAAAAATCAATTTATTTTTTTAACACATTTCGTATTTTCATATTCTAACAAAAGATATGTATGTAAGAGCTATTGCTTTATGTTCAAACATATGGTGATTTGACTAAAAACTTTCCTATTTCAATCGGATTACTTCAAGGATCAGCTTTAAGCCTATATGTTTTTTCATAAGTCATGAATGTTCTTACTAAACATTTACAAGAGTATGTTCTCTCGTATGTGTTTTACTGATGATATTCTTCTTGTTCATAAAACTAGAGAGGGAGATGAAAGATAACTATAATTATCGAGGTCAACCTTAGAGTCTAAAGACTTTCATGAGTAGATTTAAAATTGAATATATGGGGTGTAATTTTATTGTAATAGATCACATTGAGGGATTGTAATTTGGGTGATCATGTCATTAATAAAAGTATACGTTTTAAATATATTAGGTCTATTGATCAAAATAATGGGGAAATAGATGAAGATATTATTAGCAAAATTTAAGATGGTTGAAGTAGAGGAAAAGGTCAAGCCTATTTTGTGATAGAAAAATGCCCCTCAAACTTAAGGGAAATTTATATAAGAAAGTGGTAAGACTTATAATGCTTTGTTATGCAAAATGTTATAAAAATTAAAGTTAAATGTCATAAAAATAAGGATGTTTAGGTGGATGAGTGGCTTCACTCTAAAAGATAGAACACAAAACAAATATTTAAGTGAAGAGGTTAGAATAGCTCTAGTCACAAATAATATTAGACATAGCCGTATTAAATAATTTGGACATATAAAACATCAGTCTTTCAATAACCCATTTAGGAGAATATATATATTAATTTTGACAATTGTTAAAAAAAATTAGAGCCATATCTAAAAATATTTGACAAAAGAACATTAAGAATGAACTTTTTTTTACTTAATTTAAATAAAAAATTGACTCTTAATAAAACACAATAAAGAAAAATTTTCATATAATCAACTCCACATAATTTAATAAAAACTTAATATTATTATATTATTATTGTAAATATAGTTTTGTAAATTCTCCACAAGCGACTAGATGAATAATAAAAAAATCCCTAAGAAAAGAAACCAATGTTTCCGTTAGATACGTTTCTGCTTTGTTAAGAATTTCTTGATATATCTGAGCTCAATAATACCTTTTTTTTCATCTATTGATCATTTAAATCCCAATTTATGAAAAAAATATTCAAAGAATTAATCAAAATTTAGACAGTTACGAATTATGAAGCCCAATAAATTTAAAATTTAAAAACATTTATCAAATCCAATTTTACAAGATTAGTACATACTACTTCAGTTTAATCATATTAACCCCAACTTTAAGTATAACTTTAAGCTAGATAAAATATCAAGACAATGTGTTCCCTTTAATATAACTAACCGTTGTTTGTGTACACAGGAGCTTCGTTGAGAGCTGTACAGTCTCGACTACTTAAACCAGCATTTGCCCGTGGTGGCAATTAGAGATGTGGTGACTCATCCGAATCATTCACTCAACACTGATTAAAATTGAATATGATAACAATTGTTGAGAACCAGTCTACTTACAAAATAACTCAAAAGAAATTGAATGATTGGGATAAATCAACCGCATCTCCACAATAATCATGATAGCTGCAGAGCATCTGCAACCAATGCCTGTCTTCTAATATTTATTTTGATATCAAAATTAACCATTCAAGTAGAATTGCGTCGATCATTCCTCTCCCTTGCATACCTTTCTTCTAGTATATCTTTTCTATCCCTACAGTCTTTCTTCTTGTATCTCTTCCAGTTCATCATCTCCTCGTTTGCCCGCTTGCACCTTCCAATAGGAAACCAGCTTTTTCAACCGAGCGATCTCCTTTGAGGAGACATTCCTGCTTGGATCATTTACAACACATCTTACTCTCGATGCATACCTGCCAAGATGCACCAAAACAATAGGAAGATGGCAAGGCAAAAGATAAATAATAACAAGGTCGTTCCATCTTTTGCATAAACTAGAAAATCATATTCACCACATAGTATTATAACCATATAATAAATAAAGCTAATGAATCGCTAGAAGTATCAAGAAAATGATAACGTATTCAGGTGATTGAGGAAGAACTTACGTAAGCGAATTGTATGTTTCTTCCAAATTTGTCTCCGCGGGAGACGCATTGACGAACATAAGTGTCTTTGCATTACCCCCTAGAGAATCACTCATGAGCATTGTCAACTTATGGTTCCTGTAAGGGATGTGTTGACCCTCAGAGCATAAGGCACTTATCACATCCCCAAGAGCAGAAAGCGATTTATTAATGCTTTGAGCTTCTTTTAACTGATTTCCCCAAGACCCAGACTTTTTTATCCTTTCTGAACCAGCAAGATCTACAAAGCTAAGCTGGAAATTTGCAAATATAAAAAAATAATCAATACATTTGTGAAGGGAGCGCAGAGAGCCTAATTGATGAGTCAAACAAAAGAATCAGTTTTTTCACTAATCAGAATGACTTAATTCATGATAAATTGACACAAGAAATTAGTTAATTATTAAATTAAGGAAATTTCGAACAGCAATAAATTAGATGTATAATAATAAAAGTTTAATTACTGATTAATTTGACTCAAACAAATGAATAAAAAAATATTAAAAATTGTCGAACATTATATCAATTATGTCAAAATATCAGCCTAATAAAAAATAAGATTACTATAGAGGCATCAACTGAAGTGAATTTACACTTAGAGAGAATTTAAAACAAGCATATATGTGAAAATATTCGAGTACCTCCAGTAACGAATAAGATTAGAGAGAGTAGACTTAGATGGTTTGGTCACATAAATGTTGGCCTTCCGATGACCCGATTAAGCTTTTAGATGTATTAAATTTGGCTTGTGTTAGGAAAACTAGAGTTAGACCTAAAAAGACTCGGCTAGAAAGTATTAGAAATGACTTTTTTTTATTAGAGTTTAAGGATAATTTGACATTTAACATAAAACAATGAAAAAATAAATTTCATGTTGTCATTCCCACATAGTGGGATAAAGGCTTAATGTTGCTTTCATATAGAGGCATCAATTCATAAGCAAAATATCATTAAGTCTTTGGATGCAGTAACTGCAGTTATCTTGCATCATAAGAACTAGACAAAAATGTAAAATCTTATTAACATTTTCAAAGTTTTATAGTTCTCTACTTAGTGCATGTAAGGATGTCACTATCTAGGTGAACTTAGTGTACATTTCAGTTACAGTCTCGCTGGGTTTTATGCGAAAGAGTTCATAGGCATACAATAGAATATTTAACCTAGACTGTTTAATTTCACTAGTTTTCTCATAAGTGATACACAACTTATCACAAATCTCCTTTCTTGTAGTACATGAAGAAACTCGAATATAATCTTCAAATTTTAAAGCACAAAAGAAACAATTCAAATATTTAGCATTTAACTATGCGAGTTCCCTATCCTCATAGCCCCATTCATTTAAAGGAATATCAGTTTTGAAACCATTAACTACATGCGATGGAAGTGAATAACCAATTTGAATCACATGTCAAATTCTATAGTCAATAGATTGTAAAAAAGTAGACATGCGTATTTTCCAAAAATCAAATGAAATAATTTCAAACAATGGCGGATGAGTTATCGAATAACCCTCCGTAGTGTTACGATTACCAAAAAGAGTCATTGATCGTTCTTCAAAAGTTTTTTTTTTTTTGAGGAAAATGCATCAAATAGCATTAAAAAGAAAAGAGCTAAGAAATTATTACAACCCTACTGAGCCAAAAACACTATATTCCTCCTTTAACAAAAACATGAATAAAGGAGGAATCTTATTAATACTAATGTCCTCCCAAATAAAATGGCTCATAATACCAAAGTTTGCACATAATCAGCCAATTTGTTACTATTTCTATCAACACAATTGAAATCGATGTTATTAAACTCACTAAATAGATAAGCATCTTCATACCTTGTATCTCCACTTTGTTAGGCCTTCTTCAAGAATTCCATGACATTATAATTGTCACCTTCCATGATGATTCCTTTGTATTTAAGCATCTAATCTTTCAACACTTCCTTAATGGATTGAGTAGCCAAAAGTTCCAAGGAAGAAATATCCCAATGGGTGTACGGTTTCCAAAATGCTAGAAGGAATCTTCCTTTGTGATCACGGAACACTCCTCCAAATGCCAGCATTATAAGAAGAAAAAAGTGAAGCATCCATATTTACTTTAAGCCAATCGGGGGGGGGGGGGGTGCCAATGAGGATAAGACAACCTTGAAGGTTGGTTGACATCCCATATACCCGGAAATCTACTAATCCCTTGGATAGAAATTGAAGCATAGCTTATTGCATTGGAAGCAATATATAATGAGCTATCTTCCTTCCCATTATGTATAAGATTATTTCTGGACTTCCATGTAAGGTACACCACGGTACACTATAGATTAATCATAAATGGACTTAGGAGAGAAAGATGCTTACAACAATCTGATAAAGAATCAAATTCCTTGAATGTAAATCCCCATTCCTTGATTTGTATAAGAACTTCCTTCAGCTTTTGACATTTAGCTGTCAAGTGATCTCTGTTTTCAGCAACATTACAGCTTCTCGAGCAAAGATTGATCCTTTGCAATCTTCTATGTTCAAGCAATTCATTAGTAGGCAAGCCATTATTATAAATCCTCCACCAAAATGTCTCCACCTTCGGATTAAGTTTAGCTTTTTTGATACAGCTCCAGTACAGTTCCGATTGAGTATGGTTTACTGAATTTTCAAAATCCATAGATGATAAGGATCTTCCATTGACCTGCAATAAGAGTTTCATTTTATCTCCTTCCTAATCACTTGGGAAAATGGTTTGTATAATTAGATTTGCAAGGTCTTCACCCATAATTCTTCTCATTTGCTCCACCTTCCAACTTCCATTTTCTAAGAGGTTGGAAACAGAAAATCTGCTATCATCTAGAGGAGTAATAAATGTTGGCCACTTGTTAATTACGATTACCATAAAGAGTCATTGATCGTTCTTCAAAAGTTTTCTAAAACCTTATTTTTGAAACCCACTCTGATATCACTTGAAAGTTCATGAAGCTTGTTAAACCTTAAGGAATTAGCCCGAGACTCACTAAGAGGGATGAATTGATAATTTTACAAAAATTTCCAATTTCAAAATAACGATGACAATATTTTGGAAAAATATTTTAGAAATTAGAAATATTAAATTCTAATTGATTGCGAAGGCGAATGAGTTTATCAAAAATATTAATTTCTCTACGATGATTTTTAATTTATGAAACTAAACGATAATAACCAATTTTCCAAGAAGTTACAACAGAAATAAAATGTAAGAAAAATAAAAGTGCAATAAAAAAACATACAAGAGATTTTTATAGTGATTCGGTCAACCATGACCTACGTCAACTCCCGGAGTCCACCGCTTCAGGTATTGCACTAATCACTAAGTGACTCTCTTTTTGCTCCCACAGTAAGACATAGAAGCCCTTATAGACTCACTTTCATCAAACCTAATGTGGTAGAGTGCCGGATGCTATGTCACCCTCCCGGTGACGACAACGGACCTTGAATCATTTTTCTCTCTTAGAGAAGGCAGAGACCCTTAACTCTTTTTTCTCTCCTAGAGAAGACAGAGTACTTTTTTCTCTCCTAGAGAAGACAGAGTACCTCAGCTTTATTTTCTCCCTCTTAGAGAAGGCAGAATACCTCAAGGACTTGACCTAGAAGCCTCTCTCCCAAGAGAACTTCCAAAGACTCACCAACCAAGGCCATAGGGGGAGAAAGGGTGTAACTAACCCAGAACAACCGTGTGATCCTCTCAAACTCCCTCATGCTCAATCTCACCTTCTCCTTCCTCTCAAACCATGGATTTCTTAAAAGCTTCTCTCTCAGAGTCCCTTCAACAGTCACACAATCCTCTCACATACTCAAAGAGAATCTTCAAAACTTGCTTAAGTATTAGGCTTCAAGAAACCCTAAAAAATCAAGTTAGCCATCACTATTCGTACAGTACGATTCCAGTTCGTATAGTACAATAAGTTCAAAACTAATCCCGTCCAGTACAATGTAAAAAATTATTTAAACAAATTGTTCAATTAATTCGAGCACATCATACAGTACGATGAAAAGATTGTCCAATACGATCTGTTTGATTTCCTCTATTTATACAAGATGATTCCCGGGACGACTAAAAATCATCTTTACTAATCATCCCGTACTGCTCTCATCATACAGTACAGTTAGTATAATATGAATATCGTAGGTACAATTAGTTCAAAAATCATATGATTTCATTTGGTACAATATTTGGGACGGCTAAATTTCATCTATGCTAATTGTTTGGTACGATCAATATTGTACGGGATGATCGACTATTATTAATTAAATCATGATTTGATTGACTAATTATGGGAGTTAATTTAAGAAAGATTTCAAATATTCGCACAATACGATTAGCATCTTACAGTACGATTAGTTCAGAAATCAAATTCTGGCGCCTAGGGTTTTCAGATCGCAACGAACCATACAGTATGATCGAGATCGTACTATACGATTACTTCACATAAACTAATTTTTCAATTAGCTATCAAGCCCATTCTTTCTATACTGATAGTACAGTACGATTGTTAGTCGCATAGTACGATTAGTACAAAAATTTAAACCTTTAAAATTTATATCACTCCCTGTGTGTGTGTGTATATAGTCACCCAATTATCTTTAACTTTCACTAGCCTTGAGCAATGCATGTTTTACCTGCAATGTTAGTGCTCACAGACAGAAAAAATATCTAAAATATTTAATGAGAACAGTAACAATTCAATCAATAATATTTGTTATCATCAAAATCACTGACTAGAGATTTTGGATTGCAACACAATATTATTACAAGGATCATTTAAAATCATAAGCATTTATGACTTTTTATTATTTAGAGAAAATTGATTTGTATTATATTTTTGGATCAATTTGTTTATTCAATTAGATAAGTAATAAATTAAAACTATAAAGGAAACAAAAAATATTTATAATAATAAATATATTTGCCTATCTATACATTTAATTCGAGCTTTTGGAAATCACTTTATTAGCAATATATAGAATTATTTATTGATGAAAAGTTCATCCTAGGCATAGTTGAAAGCTCTTTTTTTAATACATATAATGTTCTCAAGCTTATATTGTATTATTTTTATTTGTTTGAAATCATATGCCTCGATCGTAAAGTTTAAGAACAAACATTTTCACTGAACAAAAGACCTCTTATCAATGAATTTCTATGCATGAGTTGCTTAACTACCACATGCACTTTTATCCTCCTTAAAGGTTCTGGGAAGAAATAATATAAAGTATGCACTTGCTTGGCTAAGCCCTCAAATAAGATGACTTATCCATTAATGTTATTTACACACATTATTGCCATGCCAACACATAACATTAATAACGCCAACATATCTTTGGCATACCATTTTTCTTACTAGGCACCAAACAATTCTTATGGCATTCGTCTTCTCATAATTAATTAAGAACATATGATGATCCTTTTGCATCTTTTTGAGCTATTTCATTATTTTTCTTAGAACAAAAATGGTTCAGTAGTCAATCTTTATAACATGGAACTAAATTTGTTTTTAAACATAGAAAGATTTTCTAGGTCTATATTTCACTGCTTTGTCCCATAACCTCATTAAATGACTCATAAATTTAATTCTTATTCAATTATTACAATTCTAAGCATCACTTTAATTCATAATTAAACATGAAAAGGAGTATGCTAAAACTTAATTAAATGCTTTTAGTTTTAACAAAAAATAACAAAAATTAACATATAATGTAAGATGAAGATATAGTATAATTCATTTATATATTATGACATCTTTGAAGTAATAATCATATATTAATAATACCAAAATTTTTATGCATGCATATTATATATAATTGGCTTATTATAATAAGATAAGATATAACAAAAATTTTATAATACCCCTCTCCTATATTTAAATATCTTTCTAATTAAAAAGAAATTGATGAATTAGATATAAATGAAATATCTTAAATCATTTTACATGTAACAATATAAAATCAAAAATTGAACATAATACCAAAACTAAATATTGAAACCCTTGAAACTATCAGAATTACAGAAGCTGAGATTTTCAAAATGGGAGTGAAACCGAAACAAAAATTTAAAGCCTTGTTCAAGATAGTCAGGATACTGTAAGTGCAAGTAACAACAAAATTACAGCATTATTGAAAAACTTCACAGAATGATTAATATTCTTCAAAATATCTTATAAAAAAATAGACATTAAACGAAGTTAGCTTTTCATAGTATATGCAAGCGTACCTTTCCTCTTGCAAGAGTTTGTGTTTGACGATTGGTACTTTCAATTATGATGGATAATATCAAATGTGATCTTGAACTTTCATCATTCATTTGGGTTCCAGCCACGTGTCTTTGCTCTGACCCCCTTAGAATGACAGCCATCAAGTCTTTGAAGCTCGACACTTGTAGAATTGAGACATTTTCTATAGAAACCATCCCCTACATTGAAACAAAAAAAAAAAAAAAAAGAAATAAATTTGACAATATCAACAACCATATATAACCTTTAAAACTTTCTCATATTTAAAAGATGGTTTAACTTAAAAAAAAAATAAAAAAAAAATAAAAAAAAAATAAAACCATGCATTCCGTTTTTTGCATATCGTTAAGTAGTGATAATGATAGCGTTTGAATAAGGAAGCACTTTTACCATCAGCAGAATACGCTATCAATAAATTTTCAAGATAAGAGACAAAGGATTGTGGAGGTAAATAAAGATAGTTTATTAGAGAAAACCAAGTATAGTTAGACTAAAAATTAGGTTTGCACAGAGAAATGAAATGATTTAAACACTGATGAAGATTTTGTATGTGATGTAGGATTGCCTTAAGGAATAGGGTTATAATGTAGATCTATACAATGCAGAAAATAATGCAAAACAAACTATTAACCAGAAAAATTATTTAGTACATTGATGAAAAATCAAAAGAAAACAGAATTCAACTCAGAGAAAATTTATAAATCTAATAGAAATTAAAGACTACAGTTAAAGATCAAGAAAGTCACATGCATCACTAAAAGTCCTGCAATTGATATAAAACGATATAATAACAAATTTGATTGACAATAATCTGGGATTCAAAAACATAACAAGAAAAACATTTAGAAAAGAGAGGAAAATTGTCAAAGATTATTTTGTCTGGATTTGAAATAACATTTGACAAAAAAAGGTGAATATAATTAAGGATTGACAAAAAAATGTTCATCACCATATTATAGCAAATTTCTCCAGGCAAAACCAAGCTTTCAAACCCATAACAAGAAAACATTGAGCAAATGAAACAAGAGTTTAAAAAAAAATGGAAAAAAAAATCACAGGAATACATGCCTCCTCAAACTAATACCATGAGAAAACCACACCTAGAATTCTTCTAGATTCTTACTTGATAAAAAAAATTGATCTCAGAAGAATGATTTGCACATCCAACTAAAAAATCAGGATCGACGATTGGCCTAGCCCAGGATGAACCAGCCATTTGGCTAGGTAGAATCAGAGGCAGCAGTAGGGGGAATTTCGACCACCTTTATGGGCCCAAAGGAGCTATTACTCATTATGTATGAAGGAGGAATCAAAGGGGAGTTTTTAGGAATGTTTTTAGATGCGTTTATTATGTGTGATGGCTATTTAAGGGGGAGCTATATCAGGGTTTTCATCCTTATGTGTGCTAGGTTTATTTTTCCTCTTTTGGGTGTGAGTTTCCTAGCGGCGGTTAGGGTTTGTGGGAAAGCCGATCTACCTCTCGAATAGTAGATCAATTGTATCTTTCATTAAAGTTAAGAGAGTAATAAAAAATAAGCCCCCATATTTGTGTTCATGCATTTTCTTCTTATCTATTTTGTTGTCTTTGCTTCAAAGTCGCATCAAATTAGTATCAAAGTGAGATTTTGGAGTGATGACAGAAAAAAAGATGGATGTGTTGGAAGGCGAAGTACAACAAATCAAATTTGGGATGGAGGAGAAATTCTCAACCATCGAAGGAAGTTTTCTTCCATGGAGTATCAAATGGAGAGCCGATTTTGAGGGTTGGATAGATGATGAAGAAGCTCATCGAGATGCAATCCAAAACTCCAGTGGCAGTTCCGATTACAAACCCTAACAAAAATTTGATTG
This sequence comes from Dendrobium huoshanense, assembly GCA_016618105.1. Classification (NCBI taxonomy): domain Eukaryota; kingdom Viridiplantae; phylum Streptophyta; class Magnoliopsida; order Asparagales; family Orchidaceae; genus Dendrobium; species Dendrobium huoshanense. The sequence continues at coordinate 21,883,567 of CM028344.1, forward strand.
GGATTCCCTTAGTTAAATAGAAGGGAAAGGAAATAGAACGAGAGGAGTTTGGCGAGGAGAGTTTCTTTCATCAAGAGCGACCTTCTAAGGCTCATAAAAGGGGCGGATTAGGGTTTCGGGCTCAAGGACAGCAAGGGAATTTTTTGGTGGAGGTGGTGGGTGGCCAACCACTATGGGAGACTTTGCGGGCAAAGGGGACTAGGTGACCGGAGATGGAGGGGGTTGAGCAAAGCCATGGGGATCGAGTCTTGCAAGGAGAATGGAAGAAAGGTAAGATTCCCACCCTTGATACACGGGGATAACCGTTGGAGGGAGAGAAAGTTGGTGTGGAGATGCTAGGGTGAAGAAGTTGAAGATGACAATATTTAAATAGGAGGATGCCCATAGGTGGGTGTACCGAGTGGAGAGGTATTTCGCATTAAATAGGTTAAATGAGGAGGAGAGGCTTACAAGAAAAATCCTAGCTTCATTCCAATGGAAGGAAGCTGGATATACGATCCACTCTTTGGAGGCGTTTAAGAATCACTTGATGGAGCAATTTTGAGCCAATTGGGAAGGAGACCTACACGAGCAAATTATTGCCCTAACTCAAGGCGGGACCATCATGGAGTATAAGGAGAGATTTAAGTTTATCAGGGAAGTTGAGGAGGATTTCGGAGGCAGTGTTAGAGGAAAATTTCAGGAAGGGCCTAAAGCCTGACATACGAGTAGACCTTTGATTATTGAGGCCGAGGAGGTTGAGGGAGACAATTGAGTTAGCCCAGATGGTGGAGGATCGAAGAAAGATGGAGAGGAACAGTAGAAGCAAAGTAAAAGGAGGTTCCTATAGGAGTGCCTCGACTTCACTGGCACTAAGGGCCCAAATGGTGTCATTTCAGCATGAGGCACCGAAGGAGAAAAGTGGGGGAGTTTGCCCTAAGGCCAACTTGAAGGGCCTCACTAAGGCAGAAGAGCAGGACAAGAGAGTGAAGGGTTTGTGCTTCTGATTTGATGAGAAGTGTGCACAACGCCATCAGTGCAAGGACATCACCAACACCTTGATGTAATGAAAGTGTCCCTTAACTCAGTGGTGGGATTTACTCCAAATCACACCATGAAGGAGAGGGGATAGATCGGGAAGTGTCTAGTGGTGATATTGGTGGATGGTGAGGCTACTCACAACTTAATCTCAAATTAGGTCATGGGCCAGTTGAATTGAAGTTGATGGATACAAGGAGCTTTATTGTCATGATGGGGACAGAGATGGTGTAGAAGAGTCGGTGGATTTACACGAGATTGGTGCTGACACTCTAGGGCATAAAGATAGTGGATGATTTTCTTCCCTTGAATTTATGGAACACTGATGTGATCTAAGGATGAAGTGGTTACAAACGATCAGAGAGATGAAGGTACACTGAAAATCTTGACTATGGAGATTCAGGTGGAGGTGAAGAGGGTGGTGCCAACCTATGCAGGATCATGGTGTCACTCAAAACCATGGTCAAGGCGATAAAGGGAGCAAGACTAACCTACTTGGTTGAGCTGCAGAGCATGGAGGAGATCCAAGATTCAAAGCCGATCAAGGTCCTTGAGTTTGTACATCAACTTTTGTAGTAGTTTCTTGAGGATTTTTAGCAAATAGCATATTACCACCACCTAGGGAACATGAGCATGCAATTACCTTGAAGGAGGGAGCTTCTCCTATCAATGTCCGACCGTATCATGAGGATCACTATGACTTTTGGTGATGCCTTTCGGCCTTACCAATGTTCTAGCCACTTTTCAATCTCTCATAAACAAAGTTTTTCAACCATACCTCAAAAAGTTCATCTTGGCATTTTTTGACAACATCCTAGTCTACAATCATATGAAGGAAGAGCATGTGGGTTACCTAAGGACGATACTAGAGACTTTGAGAGAGCACTTGCTATATGCTAATTTGAAGAAATGTTCCTTTGCATAGCCACAAGTGGAGTATCTAGGACATGTGGTGAGCAGAACAGGGGTATCAACAGACCAGTCCAAGAATGAGGCTATGTTGAATTGGTCTTTACCTAAGAACCTGAAAGAGTTGAGAGGGCTTCTTAAGTCTCATATGGTATCATCGAAAATTTGTGCAAGGGTATGGCATGATAGCATAGCCACTGACTTAATTAACGTTTAAAATTGTGCAATAAGAGGCGCCTCAAGCCCACGCAATTAGTTCAATTTATGAGGCTTACGCCTCAAGTTTACTAAGGCGCTCCTTAAGGCGCGCCGCTCCTCATATATTTAAGGCGCCGCATCTAAAAAAAATTAACCTAAAGTTTTTTTTTTCAGTTTGACCCCCCCCCCCCCCCCCACCAGTTGCCTACGTGGCGCGCCTAGTGAGATGTCGACGTGGCATCAACATTTAAACCCTGATTTAGGTCGAATGCAGAGGCGACGTTTAGAATTTCAAGTTCCATTAAAAATTAGAACTTTCAAGCATGCACTCCGGAGCAATTTCAAGCATTCTTCACTCAGTTTCTTCTAAGATGTCGTCACCCACAAAGAGAAAGGTAACTTAAAGCTATGTTTTTTATTCCGTACTGCGTATTTTATGGTTATGCTATGCGTTGGTATCAACATTTAATTGTTTGATACTTTGATGCCATCGTGTTTTTTCTATATTCATGGTTTATGATGAATTTATGTTGAAATTTGAAACAAAAAACCTAACTAAATTTTAAGCACTGAGTAATATATGCGTATGTTGTACGCAATGCGTCTTTTGTGCGTATTCTATGAGTACACGTTACGTGATCCTTGTTATATTGTGCGTACTTTATGCGTGCGTATAATTTGCTGCCATGTTTTCTGCAATGTGCGTTCTTGTGCGTATGTTATGCATATACTATGCGTGATCAGTGCTTATGATGTGCGTATTGTTTGCGTTTGTATAATTTGCTGCCATATTTCCTGCACTGTGCGTGTGTTGTGTAATATATGAGTAATTTATGCGTACACTGTGCATGACCGTTGCTTCTATTCTGCGTATGTTGTGCGTTTTTTGTGCGTGTCTCATTTACTTATTTTTTACAATTTTCAGATATATGTTCGTCCAATTACCTATCGATACTATGTTTCTTCGTTTCGAACAATCTGTGATAACTTTCCTCAGCAATATACTCCTGAAGTCAAGGACACATTGATTTAAAAATGATACAATTTTTGAAATTTTTTGGATTTGAGCAAATCCCTCTTATTTATAAGCTGATCTCAAAGTGGGACATTTCAAAACAATGCTTTGTTATAAAAGGTCAATCCATTCCTTTCACTGCTGATGAAGTGGCCCTTCTTACTGGTCTGCCAAATAAAGGAGAAGAAATATTCTGGCATTCCTTAGTACATACTTCTGTTACATCAACGGAAATAACGACAGACATAATGAAGTTGAACAAGCAAACCCCCCCAGAGACTATGTTAAGAACGTTTATCGTGTATTTATGTTTAAATTTACTTTTTCAACTTAACAACTTCAAAACCCCTCGGTTGATTCAAAGAATAACAAATAATCCAGATGAGTTTTTGTCAATAAACTGGGCTAGTTCAATTAGGAAATTTTTAGTTGAAGAGTTTAATAAGACCTCATCCAAGATTTCAAATAAGAAGCCAGGAGGTTACATCAACGGTTTTGTACCTCTACTAATTGTGAGTGCTAAGTGCTAACTACTAAATTCATTCAAAATTTTATTGGCTCAATGTGAGTGCTAAAATTTTCATTCATCTTATGCAGATTTGGTTCCTGGATCATACTACTATTCATGCTCCTATGTATGCTGACAAAAGGCCCCATTTTTTTCGATGGGCCGATGATATTGTATATACTACAGAGGTGATCACTAACTTATTTGCTAATATAAGAAAAAGTTAGATTTGTAACGTCTTACAGGCAGTTTCCCAGGCTGAAATGGATATGGTTAATGTCGTGAAATATCTATCAGACAACCCTCCATCCCCTGATTCCCCTCATGAAATATCCACCCATGAAAAAAACCCCCCCAATCTCTCCATCATACCCCACCTCCTCAGCAAGACCCCCACCAATCTCCTCAGCAAGACTCCCACCAATCTCCTCAGCAATCACACTTAAGTTTTTATGCTGAAACACTTCAGTCTCTACAAGAAACAATAATCAAATCCTGCCAAGAAACATGCACAAAACTTTTTCGAGAATTTGAAGACAGGCTGAGCAGAAAGTTTGAAGATCTAACTGAGAGAGTTGGAGTTATTGAGGTCAAGCTCAATAATTACATTGATCAGAGCAAAATAGTTCCTCAGAAAAGATCTGTTAGCTACTCTTTATCTTTCAATAAGAGACATAAATCAGATATACCTCCCCACAGCCCCAATGAACCAAATGAGCCAATCTCACTAACAGATCCAATCCAACAAAATGAGTCAATACCAGCAGAAATGCAATTTATTCCATATACAAATCCAAATGAACCAATACCAGTAGATAACATTCAAATAAAACCTGTAACTTATGTTTATGCATATGAAATAGAAAATTACAAAGGTCTTCTGTGTTTGACTTCTGAGAAGAGAAATTTTGTGCGAGAAAGTTTGAAAAAGTACAATAGAAGGTAAAAAAATTGCAACTTATTTTTTGTTTGAATATATGTATGCGTATGGTATGAGTGGGTAATGCGTATGATATGCGTGGGGTATGCGTATGGTATGCATGAGTTATGCTTATGAAATGCGTAATTAAGATTTTTTTTTTGTAGGGACGATAGTATCGTGTTTATTGTTAACGTTCTTATTTTCAGATCTGATATTGATGATTTATTAAGCGACAGTTATTTAGGCAATGAACATGTATATATTTTTGCTCATCTCTTAGATGAGAAGTATAACCTTATGCCTGACAAGTATCATAAATTTATATACATCTCTCCAATCTATTGGGTTAGTAACTTAGTATTTAATTTATCAGTTTAACTATTGGATTAGTAACTTAGTATCCATTTCTTAGTTCTTACATTTACTACTTGCACTTGCAGAATAACAAAGGGATAAATTATCCAAATTGCAAATCGACCATATAACTGAGCTTTCTGTTTTTTTAAACAACATTTTATTACAGCCAATCATTGAATCCAATCACATTACCCTTCTGGTTGGTTTACTGGAAGAACAAAAATGAAAATTTTATGACTCGTTGGAACACCGCGTCAAAGAGCATAGGCTTGTTGTTCCAAAAATCGTAAGTGTTAGATGAACATAAACTCTTCAATTTTTAAAAAATTTACATAACTAATCCTTGCTCTACGTATATTTCAGCTTAAAGCCCTATATTCTGACACGAAAGGAGCTTTTAATAGTGATATAAGAAAATGGAAGCTTTCTACCATTAAAGGTGTACCAAAACAGGAGACTTCTATAGATTGTGGAATGTATGTCTGTAAATATATGAAAAGAATAAGTCTTGAAGGCAACACTAATTGGACTGATAGTACAAATTGGCAAGTAGACATGCCAAAGTATAGGGCAGAATTTGCATATGAAATATTTTGTAAAACGTTAAAAAAATAACAATTTTTTATTCTGTGTATAAATAATTGTTATAAATGTTGAAAAAATAACAGTTTGGCATTTGCGTTTAAAGATTAATGTTTGAATTTCTTATTTGTTTTAAAGGAAAAAAAAATTTATAAATGATTTTGAAAATGGTTTTGAAACGTTTTTAAATAATACGCATAACGAAGGCACAAAATACGCATTAAGTACGCATAATACACGCACAAAAAACACACATATTACGCATATAGTACGCATAGAATACGCATAAAACACGCACACATTCTATTAAATGTTTTAGGTTACTTACATTTAGTATGGACTGAGAGGCCGTGACATGAATAATAATTTTCGTTAGCTGTGGACTGACGGGTGGCAGATATGGTTGGGAGGGTGGGTTGAATTTTTATGAGCCATTATTTACAATTTATTGCTTATTATTGCTCAACATTAAATTTTTCACTATATAATGCGGGAATGCTTGCCTTATGGTAACGCATGATTTTTTCAAACATAAGTAATGCAGGCTTGACAGAAGGTTTGATTTTTTGCTTCAGAGCTTAGTCTAAGGTTGATGTTAGATTTTTATTCTTTTGAGGATGAGGATAAATAAGTACATTTCAAAATTAGATAATCCTTAGCTTCAAATGAATCACAATCTACCAGCAGCCTTAGACTTCGCTCTTAACTCTTAAGTAAAAAATCTTACCTTCTATTAAGCCTGCATTACTTCTGATTGACAATCATGTGTTGTAAACATCAAAGCAAGCTTCTCTTGTAATTATTTTGGTTTAATATTTCTAATAGAATGTACATTGGTGATAAGTTATAGCTGTTACAAGAATTATAATTGATGTATTGTCTAATATAAATCATCTTTGAAAACCAAGCCTTCCATTCATTACTGCGATACTTATCCTCCTCCCATGAAATTGATGCCAATAACTTGTAAACATAAACATCTCTCTCCTGACCAGGTTTATGTTAACAAGTTATTGGCATCAGGAACATGAGAGGAGGATACGTATCGCAGTAATGAAGGAAAGGCTTAGTTGTCAAGATGATTTATATTGGACAATACATCAATCATAATTCCTGTAGAAAAGTTGATGTTGTTGAAGATGTATATTAGATTCTCTTGTAAAATCGTATTTGTTATAAATGTTCTTTTAATTTGTTCTTATATTTTTTATATTGTACATAGTCATTAAAATTATATTTATCAAATTCTATTAAATGTTCTTTTAATTATTTTTAATTTTTCAAAATACGCAATGTTGATGCAAAGAGTATACACATATTATACCCATATATTATGCATAGTATACGAATAGAGTATGCACAATATAATAATGAACACGTCCAGTATTATACTATACCCAGAAAATCATATGTTTTATTAACTATTAATACAAAATCATACATTAAGTTACAGCTGCTCCAAAACACGCAATGTTCACGCAAATAGTACGCACAACATACGCATGGTGAACGCATTTCATACCCATATATTATGCACAATATACGCATAAAAAATGCATAACATACGCAGAAATACGCATAGAATACACAGTGTTCTGCTTTATCAACGGCTCGACATTATATAATACTGAACACATCCAACACGCATATTAAACCCTAAACTTATTTGCTTGGACGTTTATTCTACTGCGAGACTGCGAGTTGGGCTGCTGTCTTCTCCGTCCGACCGGCGTACGCTTCTGTCCGAGGCTGCTGTCTCCTCCGACCTGCATCAGGTCATAGAAAAGATTAGTAAGAACTCGTTTGCTTCCTATTTTTCTCAATCAGGATGGTCAGAAATAAGGATAAGTCTGCATCATGTCATAGAAAAGATCCAGCATGGAAATATAGCACTCAGGTGGATGTAGGAGGCAATGATAAAACATATGTCTATCTGAAATGCAATTACTGTGATAAAGTTGTGAAATGTGGTGTGACTAGGATGAAGGAACACCTTTCAGGTTCTCACAAGTATGTTGCTCCATACTTCAAAGTTCCTTATGCTGTAAGGGATGAGATAAAGTCATACATGAATAAGTCTACCACATCAAAACATCTTGCACAGAAGCAATTTGAGGATAGAGTTGATGTTGGATCTTACTACAGGAGTGAGCGCAGCGTTAGGGATTCATCTTCTTCTATGAAGCTCATTTCATCTAGGGGTGCTAGAGGGCCTATGGATCATTATATGGTTGACACATCAGAGGATAGGCCTTCTACTACACAGAAGATGGCCCCAGAAAATGCAAAGGAGGCGCGGAGAAGAGTGTGTAAGGATATAGGCAGATTCTTCTACGAAAATGCAATTCCATTTAATGTTGCAACATCACCTGCTTATTACAACATGATTCGTTCAGTTGGAGCATTTGGGAGAGGGTTCAAACCTCCAACCATGTATGATTTAAGAACATGGACTTTGAAGTTGGAAAGCACTGACAAAAGCATCAAAGAAATTAAGAAGACTTAGGCCCAAACAGGAATAACAATTATGTCAGATGGGTGGTCTGATATCAAACATAGAAGTCTGATCAACATTCTCATTAATAATCCTTATGGTACTGTATTTTTAAGGTCAATTGAAGCATTTAACCAGGTCAAAGATGCTGAATTCATATTTGGATTGTTAGATAGCATTATTGATGAGGTTGGAGAACATTTGGTTGTACAAATTGTGACAGATAATGCAAGTTCTTATAAGGCTGCAGGTAATAAACTTATTGTTGACCTCTGTGTAAAGAACAAAAAGAAAAAGAAATAACAAAAATGGCATACCTCGTATATGTCGAGAAGCCGCCCAAATCTCCCGAATTCCCGCAAGAAATCCCGCATACCTGACATGGTTCGGCGCTGACATTGCTCAGTTCACGCGATTTCTGCTTAAATCCCGTGACATCTCCTCGATCGAACGCCCAAGACTTTGTTAAATACCGACCGAAGGCTCTTCTTCTCGGCTGCTCTTCCACATCCCGCGAGCTCCTCTCTCACTCCCGACGTCTCTATCTCCCGATCTCACCCTACCTCAACCGATCTCCTCAATCCAGACCCCGCTCTCTGCTCCTTCCAGCCGACCACTTCCTCTCCCACTGCAAGCTCCGAACCCTATCCCGCTAAAGCCTGCTCGATCGACGCCCTTGCCCGACCTCTCAGTCATCCCGATCCAGAGAGAGAGAGAGAGAGAGAGAGAAAGAGAGAGAGAGAGAGAGAGAGCCTTACCCGATTCTTCCCTGTGCCGACGCTAGCTCCACTTCCTCCTTCCCGTCGCCCCTTGCCCGACCTCCTCCCGTCCGTCCCCAAGCCGAGCCCTTCTTGGCTGTCCGACTTTGCTCCTTCTACGACTTTCCCTTCCTGTTAGGAACGGAAGTTACGACATTTTTGATCGGAAGCACAAACAGGAGCTCGCCTGGCCGTGAAGGTAACGTTCTCCCTCTCACGCGCTTCTCGGCCAAATCCCATGACTCTGCCGAGCCCGAGAGTGAGAGGGATTTTTGTAATTTTATTACTAATATTATATTATAATTAATTATAATTAATTATAGTTAATAAATTCAGTATAATTAATTAATGATTAATGATTAATTATAATTATCTGTTTGATTATAATTAATTTCAATTACTTATTAATTAATTATAATTGTAATTAAAAAAAATTAATCTTAATTAATTAATAATTAATGATTGATTATTAATTATAATTATTTAATCAATTATAATCATTATTAATTATGATTGATTATTTATTATAATTACAATTATTAATAGTTAATTAATTTTAATTGATTGATATTAATTATGATTAAGTATGGTTAATTATAAATTAATTATAATAAGATTATAATTAATTATAATTAAGTTAAAATTATTTATAATTAAAAAAATAATAATAATAATCCCCCCCACTCTCTTACCTCGACGTTCGTGTCGGACCGGCAAACCACCTAAGCACGCCTTTGTTGGCCGTGGTAGGAGGGAACCCGGTGGGACACCTACGACGAGGTAGGCGAGTGACCCCTCGATCCATGTGCCAACCACGACGACTCCGCGAAGGTATAAAATCTTCTAAACTCAAAACCCTACTTCAATATTCGTGGCAAATCGGAGAACTGTCCTATGCACGCCTTTGTTGGCCGTGGTAGGATGGGACCCCGGTGCGGCACGTACGGCGAAGCGGGGTCGCTCATAAGTACCCCCGGGCGGGGGGAAATGTCAAAAATTGCTATCTTTTCATAAAAATATTTTTTAAAACCCCATGCACGCCTTTGTTGGCTGTGGTGGGAGAAAAATAAACAAAATCACCGCCGCGGTGTCTCACAAACACCAACCGTGCACGTCTTTGTTGACGTGGCGGGTAGGCGGCCTCTTGGTTTTTTCCCCTTAACGGGGGAGACGCCGGGAGGCTGCCGAAATTTTGTCTGAAATTCAGACAAGGACTTGGAGCAGAATTGGACTTGTGGACTTAATTCAATCTACTTAAAATGAACTTGAACAATATAAAAGAAATTGCTTGAATTCAAAGAGCACATAACTTGGACTCTCATTTGAACTTCAACAAGGGCTCGACCTATATGAACTTGAACTTGCAAGGTGAAACTTTGACAGTGAACTCAAGAACAAGAACTTGAACTCAAATCAGAAGAACAACAGAAGACTTGAGTTAAACTCAAATTGGACTAAATTCAAACTTGAATAACCGAGGAAATGTTTTAAGTAAAAATTCAAGCAAGAGAAATTTTGACATGCACTTGAGCTCAACAAGACTGCGAAGACTTGCACTTGTACTCGAACTTGAATATTGGACAAATATGACTTAAGTGAACTCAAACATAAATATTGTTAGAATTTGAAACTTGTACTTTGGACATGAAAGAACCACTTGAACTCAAGCAAATACTTGAGTTGTAAAATATGAACTTGAGCTTGACTTAAACTTGCATTTCAACTTGAAGTGAACTCATGTTTGGATTAAGATGATACCAAATCAAAGCTGCACTTAAAATAATGTCATGATTTGCAAAATAATAATTCAATTACATGTGAGAATGTATAAGGTTGGTGATGTATGAGAGATTTACAAATACTATTTCCTTACAAGGTTGGAATTGTAAGTGACATAATCAAATTTTCTCATTATGACATGATGCTTTCAAGGGATAGTACCACTTGCTTGCAAAAAGAGAGATCAACAAGATCTCTACCTAGAAGCTATGGCATGAAATCTCCAATGAACATTAAAGAGCTATCATGAATTCCTAACCAAATACAAATGTCATCAAGCAAGCTCATCATACAAGATTTAAGTTATCTTTATATGATAGTAGAAGACTTGTAATATTCAATATGGCTCGTCTATATGCAAATAACTGTGCTCATCTGTTATGAACATAAGAGCAAAATGAAGCCAAGTATATTGAGACTTACAAATAGAGGGGATTCAATATGTAACAAGTGCAAAGTTATACTAGAAGGGGTGAAGCCGACTCTACGTTCTTCTCTAGAGCTGACAGAGAAAAGCAAGTAATTTACAACGTAGACAAGGGCAAACAGCCGATGCAATATCAAGAAAAGCCTAAACATGCCTACAACCCTAACCCCCAACCGAAGCTGATATTAGGGGGAAATGATAAGCCACGGACTTATCAAGCTGGAGGCCAGAGACAGGCTATAGGAACTGGTGATAGAACGTTCCAATCCCTCAAAGATAAAATGAATAAAGAATACTCATTCAAGAGGGAGAGCGTCGCCAAATTATTTCGACAAGTGTTAAAATCAGGTTTAGAACTGCCTGAATGCAAGAGACCCGGAGAGTCGAAGCACACTGGTGACCCAAATTATTGCCCATATCATCGGGTGCTCAGCCATCCTATTGAAGATTGCTATATCTTCAAGGATTGGCTTGAAAGAAAATATCAGAAGGGAGAGATCACATTGTCTGACAATGTATTGTCACACCCTAGAAAGGAATCAACTCGGGTGATCACGTCCTCTTCCGTACCCCTGGTTGAAGAAAGAAGAAATGAAAAGAAGCCAGCTCAAGAAGAACAGTGGGAGACTGCGGTCTCTAAGAAAATTGTGAAAATGTTGAAGCAGCTTGAAGGAGTTTCAGGTGTAAAGTGGAAGTCTCCTATTGAGCCAATGATAGATTTAAAGGCACTGCCGGTGGTACGACATTCTACTTCAAAACAGTTTTCCAACCAAGTTGGTTCTTCAAAGACTGAAAAGAAGAAATCATCAAAGAAGAAAACCAAGCTGAAGAAGCCTAAAGAGAAAAAGACTGTAACTCAGAGGGTTATTGACAATTTGGATGAGTACTACCAGACTGTGAGGCGACCTATCAAGCTCGCTGACTTCATGTCGGAGCTTAAGATAGACGAAGCCGGAGAAGATGATGAGAATTCTCATCCAATAGAAATATGTTGGGTCATCTCGGTGACACCGAGTACTTTGACAGAAGAGGAATACACAGAAGTACCCTCTGAATCCTGTATGATGGTTTTGCCAATGGATTACAGTTCAGAGGAGGATTTGTATTTTCCAAAGGAAGACGAATCAGACCATAGCATAGCATCTCGGATGGGACATGTAAACCTGGGGGGTGATTCTGAATCAACAGATGAGTCCCTAGATGCAACAATGGCTGATTCTGAAGAAAATGCTCCGTTAAATGACTCTGAACCGGAGGAGATTGCTCAAGTGCAGTTAAGAAGCGGCAAGGTACTACCGCCTCCACCGAAGAAAGGGGTCTCCAATAAAGATAAAGAGAAAGAAATAGTCATCAATGACGATATAATCCCTGAAGATTACAAGAAAAAGAACACCTCAGCCAATGGGATAGACTATAATATTTTATCCCATTTGAGAAAAATCCCAGCACAGCTCAGCATATATGATGCTTTGGTGATGTCTAAAGACCTTCGGGAGACTCTAATTCAAGCTCTCAAAGATCCCGAAAGATACGAAGCATATTTTGCTGAACGTAGTTTGACTGAAGTTTTACAAGCTCGTAATGAGCCATTCATTACTTTCTCCGAAGAAGATATGATGCTTGGGACTGCAGACCATAACCGTCCTCTGTATGTCAGTGCAGAGAGCGATAAGCTGATTATCAGTTGAATCCTAATCGATCCTGGATCATCCGTGAATCTGATAAGCTTGAAAGCACTGAGATCCCTCTGCCTTGATGTGGAACACCTAGGGCCAGATAAGCTGATGGTGCATGGTTTCAACGAGAAAGGACAGAAAACTCTTGGATCATTTATGCTCCCTCTTGTATTTGGAGAGCTCCATACAGAAGCTAAATTCCATGTGATTGATGCGGATACTTCATTCAAAGCGCTACTAGGTCGTCCCTGGTTACATGAATATGGTATTGTCCCGTCAACACTACACCAGTGTATGAAATATCTCAAAGATGGAGAGGAATTCAGGATCTCTGGTGACATTCAGCCCTTCACAGTTCATGAAGCCACAGTTTATGAAGATGCACGGTACTTCATGCCAAAGAAGCAAAAGTCTTCGAGCTCCCTCGAAGCTAGAGCATCAAATTCAAAGGCTGCAAAGCGATCTGAACGAGAAGGTGATAAAAAGCAGGTGGGGAGAAAGAAGGCAGTGCCGACTCTTCCCAAAGCGCCGATCATTCCAAAGGAAAAGAAGCATGTACCTCATCTGGGAAGTGACACAGATGAAGATGATGTTACTCCTGCTAAATCACGGAAAGTGTGACAGTCATCGGATGAATGGAGCAGGCAGGTCGAATTTTCAAATGATGATTATGACTACGACTATATTTATATGAACACGGTGCAGAATGTGTTCTCTAGAAAAATAGACAGTCTATCAATTTCAGATAGTGTGCTCGTAGTCACGCGTGTTCCCTTACAACATTTCAAAGAAATTATTCCACGCGAGGTGCATAAAGTTGAAGAACTCGCCACCCTCTATCTGCCTCCCCGTAAAAATGGGACTATTCCAAAGAATGTGTTATATTCTACGGGAGTTCGTGAAGAGGAGAATCATGACTGGGATTGCATGATCCTCGATTCTGAAGAGTTATTTCCTACGAGGCTACCTAGGTTCAATACCAAAAATATTCAGAGAATGCTACGAAAGCATGTCAATATTCCTACTACCAAGAGACAGCTTGGTACAAGTTTGGGCCTCTGGTATGGGAGGAGTCCGCGTCCGTTACGGCAGAAGGATACAGACGCATATAAAGGTATTGGATTCATCAAAAGAAAATTCCTTCGGAAGGAAACTTGCCGGGCAATCACATGCATGGAAATTGAATCCGATGATGGTGATGCTGAAGAGACATACGAGGCTGAGGATTATGATGAGCAGCCCTTAGAAGCCGAGCCTGCACCAGAAGAGCTTGAAGATGGTGGACAGGCAGCCACTATGGATGAACTAAAAGAAGTCAACTTGGGGACTGAGGAGGATCCTCGCCCAACCTTCATTAGTTCTCTCCTACCCGAAGAACAAATAGAAGAAATAAAAGAGCTCCTCTGTGAATTCAGGGACTGCTTTGCCTGGACATATGCGGAGATGCCTGGCTTATCCCCTGATGTAGCGGTTCACAGATTAGCAATCAAACCAGATGTAGCACCCGTCAAGCAAGCTCCAAGGAGAATGAGATTGGAGATTGAAGAATAAGTGATAGCTGAAACAAAGAAATTAATAGAGGCAGGCTTCATCCGAGAAGAAAAGTATGCCGATTGGATTGCCAATATCGTCCCAGTGAAGAAGAAGAACGGGCAAATTCGTGTCTGTATTGACTTTCAGGACCTTAACAAAGCATGCCCAAAAGACGATTTTCCACTCCTTGTATCCGAACTCCTGGTGGACAATACGTCAAACTACGACATGTTCTCCTTCATGGATGGATCGTCAGGATACAATCAAATCAAGATGGCGCCAGAAGATGAGAAGCATACATCATTTAGGACACCCATCGGGATTTTCTGTTACACAGTCATGCCCTTTGGCCTGAAGAACGCTGGTGCCACCTACCAACGGGCAATGACTCACATATTTGATGATTTGATACATCAAAAGGTCGAGTGCTACGTGGACGACCTTGTTGTCAAAAGCATGGATCGAAGAAATCACCTAGATGACTTGAGGATTGTATTTGAGAGAATCAGAAAGTTTGATCTGAAGATGAATCCTCTAAAATGTGCTTTTGGGGTTTCCTCCGGCAAATTCTTGGGGTACGTTGTTCGTCATCGAGGCATAGAGATCGACCCCAACAAAATTAAGGCGATCACAGAGATGTCACCTCCAAAGAACCTTCGACAGCTTCGCTCGCTGCAAGGACAACTGGCCTTCATTCGGAGATTTATATCAAATCTATCGGGTAGGTGCCAGCCATTTTCAAAACTAATGAAGAAAGATGTTCGTTTCAAATGGGACGCAGAATGTCAGGAGGCGTTTGATAGCATCAAGAAATACTTGTTAAATCCTCCCATTCTCGCAGCACCGATTCCGGGGAAGCCTCTCATATTATACACAGCTGCACTAGAAGAGTCCCTCGGAGCATTATTGGCACAGAATAATGAAGAAGGAAAAGAAAATGCGCTCTACTACATCAGTCGAAGGTTGATTGGAGCAGAAAGCCGTTATTCCCCAATTGAAAAGCATTGTTTGGCGTTGATTTTTGCAGTTCAGAAACTCCGCCACTATATGCTATCCCATAAAATCACACTGATATCAAAGATCGATCCGCTGAAGTTCTTGATGACAAGACCAGCGTTGACAGGTCGTCTAGCCAGGTGGGCAGTATTGTTATTACAGTTTGAAATTATATACATGCCACAAAAGGCGGTGAAAGGACAGGCCTTGGCAGATTTCCTCGCTGCACACCCAATCCCGGCCGATTCTCCACTAAATGATGATTTGCCCGATGAGCAAATGATGCAGGTTGAGGAGAATGAAAGCCTACCAGCCTGGGAAATGTACTTCGACGGAGCATCGTCGATTAGACCTGTCCGACCTCCAAATATTGCAAGAGCCCGAGCCGGCATTGGTCTCATTTTCGTAGCACCCGAGGGAGGCATAATGAGGTTTTCATTCAGTTTGACTGAACCTCGAACCAATAATGAAGCCGAGTACGAAGCTCTATTAGCAGGGCTGGAGATTGCGATCGATGTCAGAATCCAACATCTCGAAATCTTCGGTGATTCTCAGCTCGTGATAAATCAGGTTCTCGGCATTTATAAGGTTGGCAAAGTCGAATTGGCCCACTATCACCGGCGAGCCCTCGAGCTTCTGAAGCAAGTACCAAATGTCAAAATGGCTTGAGTTCCTCGAGGACAGAATGCTAAAGCAGATTGTCTGGCCAAATTAGCCAAAGAAATGGCGAACATCAATGAGGAGAGGCCTATATTCATTGGAGTTTACACTCGTAGGGTCTTGGAGCCCGCTCTATTACAATTCCCGGAGGCAGAAGGAATTCCAGATTCAAGTCAGCATGATGAAACTCCAGGTGACCCTCAACCTCTCCATCAGATCGTTATGGAGAATTATCCAGAAGAATATCATGTGGCCAAGAGACATAAAGCTAGTCAAGCTTCAGAATCGTGGTGGCATTGTTTAGATATTGAAGTCGAAAATGATTGGAGACAGCCATTCATTGACTACTTCAAGGAAAGTAAACTCCCGACAGAAAAGTCTATGGCCGCACAAATTCGAAAAAGGGCGTTGCGATATGCATTTGCAAATGACATGTTATACCGACGAGCCTTTGATCAGATGTGGCTAAGGTGTTTGGGGACCAAGGAAACTGATAAAGTGGTATCAGAAGTCCACGAAGGACTTTGTGGAGCACATCAGTCAGGTCCCAAGATGGCTGCCAAAATCAAGAGAATGGATTATTATTGGCCGACCATGGTCAGAGATTGTATTGACCATGCAAAGAGGTGCCATGAATGTCAAATCCACGGTGATGTTATACATCAACCGCCAAATCCTCTGCATCCAACAGTAGCATCCTGGCCATTTGAATGCTGGGGCACAGAAATAATTGGGCCAATAGATCCGCCGTCATCAGCGGGACACCGCTTTATTCTAGCAGCGACGGACTACTTCTCCAAGTGGGCAGAAGCAGCTCCATTCAGAGAGGTCACATCCGAGCATGTGATCAATTTCTTCACCCACAATGTAGTCTACAGATTTGGTGTGCCACGCCGCATAATCTCAGACAACGGTACTGCTTTCAAAAGTACAAAAATTTATAAGTTCGTTGATCGGCACAAAATCGATTGGCGATATTCCTCCATATACAATCCAAGGGCGAATGGATTGGCGGAAGCCTTCAACAAGACGCTGGTGAAATTGTTGAAGAAGATCCTCGCCAAGAACAAAAGAGAGTGGCATACGAAGATGGCAGAAGCTCTATGGGCCTATCGTACAACTTATAAAACACCAACGAAAGCCACTCCTTATTCATTGGTGTTCGGTGTTGAAGTCGTATTGCCTTTGGAGATTGAACTACCGTCACTCCGGGTAGCAATCCAAAATGATCTCACTCAAGAGCAAAATGCTCGTCTCAGAATGGAGGAGCTCGACGCACTCGATGAAATCAGGTTACAAGCTCAACAAAATCTAGAAATCTACCGAGGAAGAATGACAAAGTCTTTTTATCGAATGGTACGTCCTCGATCATTTCAAGAAGGAGAGTTGGTCCTGGTGCTGAGAAGACCAATCATCCCACACAGAAAAATTGGTGGCAAGTTCGTATCCAATTGGGAAGGCCCCTTCGTCATCGAGAAAGTGTACCAAGGAGGAGCATATCAATTGATCGATCTGAACGGTCAGAGACCCATGCCGCCTATCAACGGTCGACACTTAAAGAAATATCACGCATGAGAATTCCATATCTAATGTATTTTGTGATAATCAAAATTTTATATGCATATTTATTAATGCATGTTTGCCCATATTTTGAAATTCTCTTGTATAGCAAGAACGCATTTCAAAATCCCCAATCAGACTGGGAGCATTTTAAATATTTATCTGGGTCGACATCGCGCTGCGTGTCGAGATCCCCAAATAAATATTTAAAATCTCAAAGATACAAAAGCCTATCCAAAATATCCCTGCGAGACAGGGGGCATTTTAAATATTCATTTGGGTCGACATCGTGTTATACGCCGAGATCCCCAAATGAATATTTAAAATCTAGAAATTCCAAGTTTATTCCATTCTAAAATGTCCCTACAAGACAGGGGGCATTTTAAATATTTATTCGGGTCGACATCGCGTTGCATGTCGAGATCCCCGAATAAATATTTAAAATTATCAATCCAGATATTCTTTTGTGCTAAATAATATAAATATTTGTTTTCCAAAGTATATGCAGGTGGTCTTTCAAGAGTTAGAGACAACACCTTCTACAACAAACCAAGATTCAAAAGTCAAGAAAGAGACTTTTGTGGCTACACACTCCTACAAAATTGAGCTGAAGAAGCTTGAAGCCTTCAAACATCCTGAAGCTTAAGGTTCGAATGGGTGTAAAAGGTCGGATCAAACACGCCCAAATATGGCCGGATCGCTGGCAGCTCTGTCTACTCAACAAGCCATAAGAAAGGCCGTAGTAGCGGAACCCCCACTTCGTCAACCCGTCAGTAGGGACTGTAGGAAGCACGAAGTCAAATTTGGCTCGACAAGTTCAAGTGATCGTAGTCTGCAAAATTCTCCAAAATGACTGGAGAATCAAAGTTCCAGTTGAAGGATGAGTCTCGAACGACTACCAAATATTCGTAGGCTCCAAAATCTACAACCACGAAGGATGACTCTAAATCTATCAACTTCAGCAAAATCAGCATTGGGAAGCGCAATTCCCATAGCTCAAGTCTAAAGCCTGAATGGGTGTAAGAGGTCGGATCCAACAAGCCAAAATATGGCCGGATCGCTGGCAACTCCATCTACTCAACAAGCCATAAGAAAGGCCGCAGTAGAGGAACCCCCATTTCAGCAACCAGAGGACGAAGAGCTGTCAAATTCTAGCTCTCCCGATCTGATGAACTCAAGTGATTCAGATTGAAGTCTTCTAAAGTGGTTAAGGATTAAGATACTACCTACGTTTGGTACTATCAACTGAATCCAGAACCTGCAAATCCTTCAACAAATCCGTAAAGCACAAAGCGAGGATCGAAGGAATTTTTCTTCAACAAGTCCGTCAAAGCACAAAGCAAAGGACCGAAGAAAATCATCCCAAAGTTCGTGAAAAGCCTATGGCTGAACTAAGTGAATTCCGTCATCAACAAGTCCGTTATGCACAAAGCTCTGGACCGATGACTTTTCGCCACCGACCTAATACAAACCTAAGGGTTTAGGTCACCGGTATCTACTTCTTCAACAAGCCCGCCAAAGCAAGAAAGCATAGGGCCGAAGAAACAAAATAACCAGACAAGTCAACAAAGACAAATCAGGTAATCCTCCATCAATGTCCGCAGCACAAAGCACAGGACAAAAGAAATCAGTATTTCAACTATCTATTGATACATCTAAAAGAGTCAAAAAGAAAGGGAGATTAGTGTGACATCCAAACAAAATTTTGGAGATCCACTAAAAGAAAATCGTAGTGTGACATCCAAGCGAATTTTTGGAGATCCACTAAATGAAAGCCTTAGTGTGACATCTAGAACAAATATTTGGAGTTCCACAAGGCCGAACAGCTTACAACAAACGTGATTCGCTCCAAACGCGTACCACATTTGTTGGGGGGCATTTGTTGACCTCTGTGTAAAGAACAAAAAGAAAAAGAAATAACAAAAATGGCATACCTCGTATATGTCGAGAAGCCGCCCAAATCTCAAGAATTCCCGCAAGAAATCCCGCATACCTGACATGGTTCGGCGCTGACATCGCTCAGTTCACGCGATTTCTGCTTAAATCCCGTGACATCTCCTCGATCGAACGCCCAAGACTTTGTTAAATACCGACCGAAGGCTCGTCTTCTCGGCTGCTCTTCCACATCCCGCGAGCTCCTCTCTCACTCCCGACGTCTCTATCTCCCGATCTCACCCTACCTCAACCGATCTCCTCAATCCAGCCCCCGCTCTCTGCTCCTTCCACCCGACCTCT
The DNA here is from genome assembly GCA_016618105.1 of Dendrobium huoshanense. NCBI lineage: Eukaryota > Viridiplantae > Streptophyta > Magnoliopsida > Asparagales > Orchidaceae > Dendrobium > Dendrobium huoshanense. Next base: position 21,903,193 of record CM028344.1, read on the forward strand.
CAGTCATCCCAATCCAGAGAGAGAGAGAGAGAGAGAGAGAGAGAGAGAGAGAGAGAGAGAGAGAGAGAGAGAGAGAGAGAGAGAGAGAGAGCCTTACCCGATTCTTCCCTGTGCCGACGCTAGCTCCACTTCCTCCTTCCCGTCGCCCCTTGCCCGACCTCCTCCCGTCCGTCCCCAAGCCGAGCCCTTCTTGGCTGTCCGACTTTGCTCCTTCTACGACTTTCCCTTCCTGTTAGGAACGGAAGTTACGACATTTTTGATCGGAAGCACAAACAGGAGCTCGCCTGGCCGTGAAGGTAACGTTCTCCCTCTCACGCGCTTCTCGGCCAAATCCCATGACTCTGCCGAGCCCGAGAGTGAGAGGGATTTTTGTAATTTTATTACTAATATTATATTATAATTAATTATAATTAATATTTATAATTAATTATAGTTAATAAATTCAGTATAATTAATTAATGATTAATGATTAATTATAATTATCTGTTTGATTATAATTAATTTCAATTACTTATTAATTAATTATAATTGTAATTAAAAAAAATAATATTAATTAATTAATAATTAATGATTGATTATTAATTATAATTATTTAATCAATTATAATCATTATTAATTATGATTGATTATTTATTATAATTACAATTATTAATAGTTAATTAATTTTAATTGATTGATATTAACTATGATTAAGTATGGTTAATTATAAATTAATTATAATAAGATTATAATTAATTATAATTAAGTTATAATTATTTATAATTAAAAAAATAATAATAATAATCCCCCCCACTCTCTTACCTCGACGTTCTTGTCGGACCGGCAAACCACCTAAGCACGCCTTTGTTGGCCGTGGTAGGAGGGAACCCGGTGCGACACCTACGACGAGGTAGGCGAGTGACCCCTCGATCCATGTGCCAACCACGACGACTCCGCGAAGGTATAAAATCTTCTAAACTCAAAACCCTACTTCAATATTCGTGGCAAATCGGAGAACTGTCCTATGCACGCCTTTGCTGGCCGTGGTAGGATGGGACCCCGGTGCGGCACGTACGGCGAAGCGGGGTCGCTCATAAGTACCCCCGGGCGGGGGGAAATGTCAAAAATTGCTATCTTTTCATAAAAATACTTTTTAAAACCCCATGCACGCCTTTGTTGGCTGTGGTGGGAGAAAAATAAACAAAATCACCGCCGCGGTGTCTCACAAACACCAACCGTGCACGTCTTTGTTGACGTGGCGGGTAGGCGGCCTCTTGGTTTTTTCCCCTTAACGGGGGAGACGCCGGGAGGCTGCCGAAATTTTGTCTGAAATTCAGACAATGACTTGGAGCAGAATTGGACTTGTGGACTTAATTCAATCTACTTAAAATGAACTTGAACAATATAAAAGAAATTGATTGAATTCAAAGAGCACATAACTTGGACTCTCATTTGAACTTCAACAAGGGCTCGACCTATATGAACTTGAACTTGCAAGGTGAAACTTTGACAGTGAACTCAAGAACAAGAACTTGAACTCAAATCAGAAGAACAACAGAAGACTTGAGTTAAACTCAAATTGGACTAAATTCAAACTTGAATAACCGAGGAAATGTTTTAAGTAAAAATTCAAGCAAGAGAAATTTTGACATGCACTTGAGCTCAACAAGACTGCGAAGACTTGCACTTGTACTCGGACTTGAATATTTGACAAATATGACTTAAGTGAACTCAAACATAAATATTGTTAGAATTTGAAACTTGTACTTTGGACATGAAAGAACCACTTGAACTCAAGCAAATACTTGAGTTGTAAAATATGAACTTGAGCTTGACTTAAACTTGCATTTCAACTTGAAGTGAACTCATGTTTGGATTAAGATGATACCAAATCAAAGCTGCACTTAAAATAATGTCATGATTTGCAAAATAATAATTCAATTACATGTGAGAATGTATAAGGTTGGTGATGTATGAGAGATTTACAAATACTATTTTCTTACAAGGTTGGAATTGTAAGTGACATAATCAAATTTTCTCATTATGACATGATGCTTTCAAGGGATAGTACCACTTGCTTGCAAAAAGAGAGATCAACAAGATCTCTACCTAGAAGCTATGGCATGAAATCTCCAATGAACATTAAAGAGCTATCATGAATTCCTAACCAAATACAAATGTCATCAAGCAAGCTCATCATACAAGATTTAAGTTATCTTTATATGATAGTAGAAGACTTGTAATATTCAATATGGCTCGTCTATATGCAAATAACTGTGCTCATCTGTTATGAACATAAGAGCAAAATGAAGCCAAGTATATTGAGACTTACAAATAGAGGGGATTCAATATGTAACAAGTGCAAAGTTATACTAGTGTACAAACTCCTATGAGCTAATGTAAAAGATCCGTTGCACATCCCATGTGTTCTCCACAAGCAAACCTGAAGGAGTTCTAAACATGCTTACAAATCAGTAGCATGGAGTTTCCTACAAATGAACATAGTGATGTGTATGATGAATATGAACATTCACAAATGAACGAAGAGGAGTTCTCCTTCATATAGAAGCCCACTTATGGGTGATGATGATTAATGTGTAGTGGGTGCTAAATCATCCATGCAGTCAATAACCACTCAGCATCAGTCAAATATATCAGTCTTCTACAAGCAAGAATAAAAGATCTGCAATACATACATTCTTTTTACAAATACGGATGTATGTATAATATACCACTTATGAGTAGATACAGAAAGACTTCAGTAAATGCAGTATCCTGAAGTTAATTTCAGCTTATAAATGAAGACGACTACCTACCTACATGTAGCAATTGCGAATGTACTGAAAAGATCAAAGACCAAAACAAAATACATGGAGAATACGACATGCACAAGCTCTTACGACCCAAGGCAGGAGATTGGTTAGTGCACTATGACCCGCCTACAAAAATCAACAAATAGTGCACGATAGTCTATCTGTACGAAGCAGCGAACAACTCCATTTAGAAGCTGCTACGCTACGCCACCGGATCTGCAACATTCGTACTAGCAGACAGAAGGCGTCTATTCCAAGAATACCCCCGCACGTGCACTATAAATTGTATACACATAGGTACACAGGGGTAATTGTAATCAAAACCCGCAAGGGCCCCGACGAGCGTGTTATTGGTACACACGTGACGTTTAGGGATACTGCGCGGGCTGACAAGTGAATTCTTGTTTGAACCTGATCCTCCTATACGGATCGATAGGAGTCGACAAGGCTCGAACTCTCAAACAAATACATGGTTGAGAGGACCAGTATATTTGTTTTAATATATTCATATCAGGCCTCCAAAGTCGTTAATCAAGAGAATTTACTTACAAAGGCTTAAAGCCTACAAAACCCGATCCTCTGTCAACAGTCCGACAGAGTTGACAAGGTTCAATCCATAAAAAGAAATAACCCCCAAACACCCCGATGATGGCCGTGTTGAATGCAGATATTAATCGGAGGGGTTTCCAAACATTTTCAAATGTCTCATTTCCAAATAATTCAAAGCTCTACCCAAAATACCCATAAAAATCCAAAAATCCAAAAGATCTCAAAATCCCAAAAATCCCAAAAATATATTTAAAAATAAAATAAATCCATCAAAAACTTAAAGCAAAAATCATCCGCCCTCCGCAAAAGTTTGTCGAGGCGGACAAATATGAAATATTACTTCAGCTCACAAAGAGCGAAATGCCTAGTCGAAAATATCACTAGGATCCATTCTCAAACAATCTCTTGCCAGTAAAGGCGTGGTACGTGTCCTCTAACTGGCAGTTTCGCCGCCAAATGGCACTGCAGGTAAACGATTATGACCCGGGGCCCTCTGAACCGAGTGGTTTTGCGGCCAAATGGCACCACAGATAGCGGTTATGGCCAGAGCCAATACGTTCCTTAATGGCGTTAAATCCTTGAGATATGAATCAATAGGATATGATCGATAGGGCATAAAGCCCTCTGTTAGCTAAGGTGTATTCAAATTTGTCCGCTTAGACAAACATTCACCCCAGGTCTACAAGGTCCCCTTGGACGAAGCAACCCATGGCTGCCGACAAGGATCCTTCTGTCAGGTTGGGTCGATTACCTCCTCTGACTAAGTAGACCAGGGACCACGATGGCCCGGGACGACGGAACCATGGGATCTTGATCGGGTCTATCATCCATTCCCCCACCATCCGCTTTAAGTGTTAGATGGTGTAATTTCTATTTTAAATATCAATCTCTCCAAATACCCAAATCCAAACCCAATTTTCAAATCTAAATTCTACCAATATCCAATCTTTCCAATCTCAAATCCATTGCTGCTACTATATGCCAGATAACACGTATTTTCTACGTATCGGATTGACGACTAGCCTTAATCGAAAGTTCTCTCTCGTGATCGAGAGGGGTAATTAACTATAGGGGCTTGCGCCTATAGGAAACCAGAACTCAGATCATAAAGTCCTCACAAAATGAGGGCGAAATCTCTGGGTAGTGTCTTATCTACAAACCCATCTGCCTTCCAAAATTTACCCCGGAACTTAGTTCGTTAAAACTCCCTCGCCGAAAAAGCAAAGCGAGCGGAGGCCGGGGCCGAATTTTCGGAGCCCACACTTATGGAGAAGAGAAAATATTTGTACTGGACTCCATGTGCTGCACATTGCATATATCTGATTCTTGAGAAGCTTGGGGAGCTATCTCAACATAAAAATGTACTCACTAAAGCCAAAAAAATAACCAGGTTTATTTACAACCACTCTTGGGTTCTAGCTCTTATGAGAAAGTTTTCGAATGAAGAAATTCTAAGGCCAGACGCAGCAAGATTTGCCACCGCTTACTTGACCTTAGAGAGCATGTTGGATGCCAGACAACCTTTAGAGGCTATGTTCACATCTACATAGTGGTTGAGTTGTGCTTGGGCGAAGAAGGCTGAGGGAAAAGATATTAGAAAGAATGTTTTAAATGACAGATTTTGACAAAGTGTCTTATATGTCATTACAACCACTAGACCTTTAGTTCATGTTTTAAGGATGATGGATGCTGAGAAGAAGCCTGCAATAGGTTTCATCTACAATGCTATGGATGAAGTCAAAGAGATGATAGCCTCTAACTTAGGAGGCAGTGAGGGAAGCTTTATGGAAATTTAGAATATTATTAATGATAGGTGGGAACTACAGCTTCACCGACACTTACATGCCGCTGGCTACTACCTAAACCCTCAGTATCAATATGCAGAGAACAAGTCTACAAACCCTGAAATAAAGTTGGGATTATATCATTGCATGGATCGTCTAATAAGTGATGCAACTGAAAGATCAAATGCTGATTTGCAATTGGTACCTTTTAGGAACAAAGAAGGTTTTTTGGATTACAACAAGCAAAAGATACAATTGCCAAACGATCTCCAGTTGAGTGGTGCATTCAATTTGGTGATGAGACTCCAGAATTACAGCATTTTGCTGTGAAAGTTGTGCTTGACATGTTCTTCATCTGGCTGTGAAATAAATTGGAGTACCTACAACCAAGTACATACAAAGAGGAGAAATCGCTTGTCGACATTGAGGATGAACTCACTTGTGTACATTATCTACAATAGGAGACTTAGAGATATAAATTTGAAGAAAAAAGGATTAATGAATGATGAAGATCTTTTGCTTTGCGATGATGTGGCATCTGATGATGAGTGGTTTGTAGATGATGAAGTTGAAGTGATGCCGTCTGAATTACAAGATGAAGATTTAAATGTTGATTTCTTTGATGGTCTTAAAGTATCCACATCCACCACAACTCAAGAAAAAATCAAAAAAGGTATATAAATAATATAGTTTTCTTTTCTTAGACTTTTATTAATGTATTACTCTATTATGCATTATGATATTATTCAAAAATATTTAGGGAAGAGGAAGATAAATAATAATGAGAAAGAAGAAGCTGATTGGGAGATATTGGACTCTATAGGAGAGGGGGAAGAAGAGAGAGCAGTTCATCATAATGATGATTCAAATGAAGACCCCCTTAGTGATGACTGATGAGTGATGACAGTGCTGATGACTAATGAGTGATGACAGTGCTGAACTGCTGATGACTAGTGAGTTCTTATGTGATATGTCTCCCTTATTTATTCTCAAAGATGTGGTAAGTAGCATTTTTATGTTTTATATATTATTTACTCATTAGTATATACAAAAATTATTATTTTATGTTTACGCAATTTTTTGATTTTGAGGCTTACGCCTCAAATCGCCTTGAGGCTTAGGCCTCGCCTCACGAATGAAAAACGCTTCAATACCCGAATACGCAATAGTGAAAAAGAAAAGTTTAAATTACGGAAAATCAACAACACAGGCCTTCGAGCAACTGAAGAAAGCTATGACCAACGTGCCGATATTAGCACCTCTTGACTTCAACAGACGATTTGTAGTGGAGAAAAATGTATTAGGATACAAACAAGGAGCAATACTCATGCAGGATCATCAGCTCATTGCTTATTTCAACTAGATGCTCACAACCACGGTAAGGCTCAAGTCTATCAAGTGGGAGCTGATAGTGATTGTATTAGCCATCCAAAAATAGTGACCCAATTTGTTGAAGAGACGCTTTATCATCAAGACAGAACAAACAAGTTGAAGTTTCTACTATAACAGATGATAGTACAAAAGAGAATAAGTGGTGGATATCCATCCAAGTTACTTGGATATGATTTTGAGCTTTAGTATCGATAAGGAATGGAGAATCACACCGTCTTCACTACACTCGACTTTCATAGAATTCATAAAGTCATTTTGGAGCCCCTGGAAGTAGAAGGGATGTACCGAGAGAAAACAAAAGCATAAGAGATACTAATCAAGTAGAATGACTTGTCAGAGTACAAAACTACACAAGGGCCATACAAGATGATTAGGAGATAGTTCTCATACTTCCACCTTGAGAACAAGGGTCATCTTTTGGGCAGAGTACTGATACACAGGGGGGGGTACTACATCAGCCCAAACAAGCCAAGACAGAATCATGAGTAGAAGAAGAGGGAATTTCATTATTAGAAAATCGTGGAGCCTAAATAAATTTTTAGATTGATTATATTTTAATAGGTAGAAATCTTATTTTTTTCTTAAGAGCCTACCACATCAAACAGTCAAAGCCACACCCAAGCAAAAGCAATAAAAGAAATCTAGGAAAAAGATGTATTTCTATTGCACAATCAGGTAAACAATCAAACATACTTTTATTTATAGATAAAGTGCAAGGAATGTAAACAAAGTCCAAGTTATTACAACTAGATTTAGAAGCTGAGTTGCCTGTCATTATACAACCCAGTCAAATTATTACAAACTCTACTAGTGGGGCCTTGAAGTTTTATCTTCCAAGTAAACCTCATGCCTCACCTTCCACAGGTACATCCGTTTGGTTCACCTTCTTTTGATCCAAACCCCCGTAAGTCTAATTGTAATTCCTACTTATATCAAATACATTTAGAAAATTTAAAATACTCAAGCCTGCAAAACAGAGTTAGAAGCATTTTATATGATAATCACATCTAAAACTTGCCTAACACTTGGAGTGCTAAACATCTGCTCCTACCCTATTGGCCACAAGTTTTTTTTTTTTTTTTTTTTTTTTTTTGAGGGGGGGGGGGGGGGGGGGGGTTAAGCAGCACCTGTTATGCAAGCAATTTATCATTTATGAGTGCCCCACCTTTTAGATATAGGTTCCTACAAAAAGAACAATATATATTTCTATATTATACACTTAAGGGCAAGTGCCCACAACATAGATAATCCAATAGACAATCACTCCACAACATCAAACACATGCACAGAAAAAGAAAATCCGAATCCTAGCTTGCCTAAGGGGCTGTGCACCTAAGTGTGTGAGGCTTGTGTAGCATGTCACACTAAGGGTGTTTGGTTTTATTTTGGAATGAATATGTTTAATCTTTATCCATGGGTGTTTTCACTTTAAGTTATTTGTGAATTAAATATTTTATTTGATTTTTAAGTGTTTCATATTTTGGAGGGTAATGAAAAACCCATAATGTAACCACTACTTGCTTTTGGGCAAGTCTGTTACTTATGAATCCTAAAACACAATAATGTAGGCATTCAACCTTTTGGGATAGAAGTTTGATTATAGTATCACAAGGAACCTAAGTAATTTTTAGGTGTTTTGGAGTTCTCTTAATGTTTGAATAAGAGAAGTGTCTATTTAATAGGGTAAGATAGACATGCCTAAGGGGTTTCACTTAGGACTTGGTGAAATTCATCCAATAGGGCAGGATGAACTTCAACAGAAAAGACAACTCCTAAGGGACATCTATAGGTTTAGCATTTTAAATGTCATAGGAAAGATCACTCAATTTGGGTCGAGTGGAAGAGATTTTCTACACTTTTTGTTGGTAGAAGAAGGGAAGGTGCAACTTAGAGATTGCAACTCATGAATGTCCTTGAATATTTGGTGTTCAAAGGGGGATTCATCCTTTGAGAGCATGAAGACGGATTTGAATGCTCTCCTACAATCTTGACTTATAGGAAAGAGGGAGGGAAATGCAACTTAGAGGTTGCAAATCAATGAAAGTTCTTTGACTATTTGTTGTCCAAAGAGGGGAATGCATTCTCCTAGTTTGGGTTTAGGAGAATGATGAGATATCCTAAAACTTTTGAGTTGTAGAAAAGAGTGAAGTAACATGCAACTTATGAGTTGCAAATCCATGAATGTTCTTTGAACATTGATGTTCAAAGAGACAAATTCATTTGTCAAATTTGAAGCTAGGCAAATGAAGGGGAATTTAGAGATTTCCTATAATTTAGGCTTCTAGGAAAAGAAGTAGCCCAAAGTGCAACTTAGGGATCACAAATCGGAGGAGTTTCTTTGAACACTTGGTGTCCAAAGAGGGGAGATGATTGTTTGTTGATTTTGTCTTTTCAACAAACAAAGAAGAGAAGAACTTGAGATTTGGTCCCAAGTTCAAGGTCTCTTGGCATGCATTTAGGATTTTGATCCTAAAGCTATAAGATTCATGCAATCCAATATTTAGAGCTTTGGGAATGCTCTAAGTATCATGCACGAAGAATAGGTAGAGATGAACATTTGTTGATTTTTCTTCAACAAACAGGGTCAAGTAAACCTAAGACTTTGATCCTAGGATTACACGGTTCATGAAATGATTTTGTTTGTAATCTTTGAAGGTTTCAAATCATTATACATGAAAGTAGATGAATATTCATTTGCTAGTTTTAGTGTTCCAACAAATGAGATGGGAGAGCTTGGGATTTGGTCCCAAACTCAAAGATTTATGGCACGACATCATTAGGGTTTTTCTTTTAGGAAAATTTGGGATATCATGTAAGAGGAGAATAGCATAGGAAAGAGAGTTCCTTATAGCTTGAGTGAATGTTTTGGATTCATTTGGAGAGGAGAGAACTGATCTCCTAAGGCTTTGGAGAGGTGTCTAGATCAATTTTGGCATGATCTAGAAACTTTGGAAGTTTAGTAATCCTAACAAGAGATTTAGGAAACATGATTTTGACTCATGTTAAGGCATGAAAACACACCTAAAGTTTGTAAGAACAATCCAATCAATTTTATCATGAATGGTGATTGAAGGTTTTCTAGGAATGTCCTAAAGATCCGTTTTGATAGGATTTGATTTATTAAAACATTGATACGAGGTTCCAATCTCTAAGGATTTTGATCATTTCATTCAATGATTGAATTTGAAAACTCACACAAATGGAGTTAGGTAAACTTGAGCATGAAGGCTTATGGGCCTTTGAGGGCCCATGTCATATCTCAAGCCCACTTCAAGATTAGATAAGCCCATTTGGTTAATTTCCAAATCCCAAATGTGGTGGATGTAAACCAACAATGACTAGCACTTGTGTGATCTAAATTTAGTGAAAAGATTAATCATGAATTTGGTTGGTCATAGACATTGTGGGGTCTACAACAGACCTTTGAGGGTCTATGAGAAACTCCACAAAGATCGGTTGTTAGTGCTATTGTTTCCAACCAAACACATTCACATTCACTAACTTGTAGATACTATAAATTCCTACATGCAAACTCTCCAAAGTTTATATCAATTTTGTTATGAAACAAAAATTGGATAGTTTGCATGCTAGAGGATCATTCACCATCATTCTTATCCATGAGAATTAAGAGGAGCAAAGCATATTGAAGTAATTCAAGAACACATAAGGGGTGGCTTATGGGCCTTTGGAAACCCACATCTAACCAAAGTTTGCCCTACAAATTGAATGAATATGCTTAACAATCTCCCAACAATTTTAAAAGCGTGCAATCCTTAGAGAAAGAGACCTACACTATTTTATTTAGATCAATTTTCGCATAATCTAAATTCTAAGCACCATGCAATTAATTTGGCCAAATGCATAGCCTCCAAATATGGGTGCCAATTAATTTGGCCAAATGCATAGCCTCCAAATTTGGGTGCTATGACAACAAAGCCTAGGTTTGTTATAGGTGATGGTTTGAACACAATATGAATGCTATTACATGCATTTGAGAGGTGTTGGATGCCAATCCAACACCCCTACATGCGTTGGCATGCCTCTTTGGCTCTCACAAGAGAGCAAACAAGTAAAAAACACTAATTTTTCACTGTTTTACGGGGAGGACAGCGAACAAGAGGATTTCGGGAGACCAAAAAAATTAAAGTTTCTAGGCACCTAAGGCTTTGGATCGTCAATCACATGCCATTGGCTAGAGAGCCTTAAGGTTTTGCCTAAGTTTTAGTGTTATATCTCTCCCGATTTGTCCTAGCGCTCCTATCCGAGCTCCAACCACTGTCCAAGCTCCGATTTAAGCTCCGGATTGCTGTCCAAGCCGCTTCGGACGTCGCCGCCGCTGTCCAAGGTGCTCCAGATGCCTCCTTTGCTGTCGAAGGTGCTCCCAAGCCTCCCAATCACTGTTTGGAAGCTTCCAACAGCCTCCAACCTGCTGTTCACAAGCTTCCGGAAGTGGTTGCTGCTGTCCAAATGTTCCATATCCTGTCCAAACTCTTCCGGAAGACAAATATGCTGCCCAAGGTGCAGCAAACTGCTGTCCAGAACGTCCCAACTGTTGTCCTAGCTGTTTTGAGGTCGCCAGAGTCAAATTGGAAGGAAGTAGAGGCTTCCTACCTCCTCCTTTACTGTAATAGGGGCCTATTACAGCAGCCCTTTGCTTTGTTTTGCAGGAAAGGAGGCAACTAACAGCAGCAAAGAGAAGTATCTTCTTCTCGGTTGAAGGAAGGAAACAGTGGCAGCGGGGGAGAACTTCTCTTCAGCCCAAAGAAGGAGACAACAATTGGCCGGCCCTCTCTGGCTAGGGCGCACGCAAGAGGCCGCAAGACCCCCTTCTCTCGGCTCTGATCGGGATGGATGGAAGAGCCGAGTGGCTCTTCTCCTCACTCGGCTGGAAGGACCGCACACAGGGGCCTCCGCTCCGCTCCTTTTCTGTCGCTCGGGATGGGAAAAACAAGCTAGGGGAGCCGAACTCCTCTTTGCTCTGTTTGGGACGGAGGAACCCCACGGGAGAGCTGAAAATCGCTCTCCCTCTCTCGATCTCTCGCTCGAGGTCGGGACAGAAAACACGCTGGGAGCTCAATGTCTCTCCCTCTCATTTTCCTTCTCTTGAAAATCACGACAGGAGCAGACCCACCGCCCAAATAGACCAATCGGGGCCTCTCACGCGTTTTAACATGAAATTGAATGGGATTTAAGATGAAATCTGAGCCCTTGATTTCAATTTCAGATTTAGACATTCAATTTAGCCCAAATCCGATTCGACTCAAACCGATTTGGGTCGATTTGGGTCCGAGTAAGTCCGATCAAGTTAATTTCATGAAATTGAACTTGAATCGGCGCTGAATTGCGTCGAATTGGGCTCGACGACACTCGACGAGATTGGATTGGTTTTGATTTGATTTTAATTAAATTAAATTGGGTTTAATTTAATTAAATTGGGGTCTAAATTGTGTCAATTGCACCTCGACGATGATCTATTGAGTTGATCGAGCGCGATCGAGCCTAATCGGGCTCGATCGAGGTCGAGTCGATGCGAAAATATTCGTCAACACTGCAACTCCAACTACAACCTAGCTTTCACACGATCGCTGTCATTTAGCAGTCGCCGCATCTGACATGCATCTAAGCAGGCAGAGAAATGTTATTCTTTCTAAGCATGTACTTGAAGACTCATGATTGCGGTTATTGGCAAGCGAGGAATAAAAATTTCTGCTGCAGTGTCACTTGATACATGCCTTAACTGCTTTTATTAGCATGCGGGAAGACTTAGCACAACTAATGTAGCCTCACGTGGGGATGACGCCAGGTTGCTGTCGAAATTTACAACAAAATAAATTACTTAGACAAAAATTAGAAAAAAAAAATAAAATCTAATTAAACTCCTAAGTCAACAAAATTAAAAATGCATGACATCCTAAGTTCCAAAAGTTAAAATAAAAATGAATAAAAAAAATTAAAACATATAACAGAATATAACTTACAGTAAACTAGTATGAGAACTAATTTCTCACTAACAAGCAATAACCAAGCTTTCCTCCTTAGCTCCTAGCTCGTGCACAGACAAATTTCTTAGCCACACACGCTCTATGAATTGAAATGTATAAAGAAATGAACTAGAGCTGGTTTCCCTACTTATAATGCAAAAAAATTGATCTTCTTGTAGGACCCACTAAACCAAACTCCAAATACAAAATTGATAGAGTAACGAGTGCACAATTGTCCTAGGTAGCATACACGCCAACTATTGAACTCAGACGACTTGTATAAACCTCATGAATGTGTCGTACCCCCTGTGAATGTGCTGTACCTCGTGAATATTTCTCTTTGGAAAGAAATAAAATAGAACATTGTTATGTTTCACAGGTTATACAACCCTTCATTAAAGTGCACGTGATGTGCCAAATAACTGAAGGGTGTCGGCTATGAGACCCTATTGTATAATGCGCATTTACGAAAGACATACAAGTTCATTATACAGATAAATCAAGTGGCATCTATGCATACCGCCAATCATACGACCTCACTAAATAACATGTATACATACCATTGATCATGCAAGCCACTTTGTAAGCCACTTTGTTCATACACCAATAATAATGTCATTATGTAAGTGCATTGAGAGTCATACGGGTGCATCGTGCAAACGCATCACGTAAAACAATCATGTCATTATGTAAGTGCATTGAGATTCATATGTGTGCATCGTGCAAAAGAATTACGTAAAATGTATGAGTGCATTATGCAAACGTAAGTGTGTTTTATGCAAATGTAAGTGTGTTTTGCACACATGCTAAGACCATGCAAATGCATATGTAAATACACAAGTATGCATATCAACATGAAAATGCAAATGCAAGCATTCAAACATACAAATACACGTGCAAAAGTATATATACACACGCATATACGTCATATACACCCATTGTGTCGTATGCATAAACCCCAGGCAATGTGCAAAATGTATTATGCAATGCACATCATTCAACATACAAATGCATTGTACATTATATTAATATATTTTACCAATATGCAAACATATTATACGGTGCATAAATGCATTAAGTTTCCACAAAAATACATCATATATAGTATTGTCCAACAAGTGACATGCATATACACTATCTGATATATTATTACATTAGGAGTTGAACCCGATCTTCTGTTGGCAAACAAATAAATTTAACAAGCTTCAACTAATAAAATTAAAATAAGTTAGACCGGTCCACTGGACCGGACCAACCGGTCCATGCAGAACTGGCTTAAGGGCGAAACAGCGAAATTTTTCGCCTGGACGGAGGCTGCGCGAGCCGCTAGCCTTGCGGGTACATTTTAGAAAGGAATTTTGAGGAAGATTAGGAGGGAAATTGAATGTAGGGACTGTTTAGGGAATTCCTTTTGATTTGTATGCATTAAATACTTTGTTTTCCTAGGGTTAGGGCATCTTGAATTTTGGCTGAAATTTGAGATCTCTTAGATTTAGGTTTTCTAGCAGCGTCTAGAGATTGGGAAAGAACGATCCTCCTCTCGAATAGAGGATCTTTGTATCTTTGTTGTTTTTCTTTCATCTCCTAGTAAAATACAAGTTATTTGGGTGATTTTTCTCCACTATTCTCTCAGATTTTTCTCTGTTTTTCCACTGTTATGGCTATTTTTCTGCTGTAAATAGCGGATTTCATTGAGCTTTGCTTCAGATTTGGCTACATGTATTTCCTATCAAATTGGCATCAGAGCAAGTCGTGGGGGACCGGTGGAGGGCTGATTTCAGTAAATTTCAGCAGTGATTAATTGCCCGGAAGGAAGAGGAATTGCTGTTTTTAAAGTTCAAAATCCATAATTTGTGATTTTACAAACTCCGGATTGTGATGGCAGCAAAAAGGTGGATGCTCTGGAGGAAAGGCTTGAAGGGGAGATGAATCAAATCAAAACGATAGTGGAGGAAAGGATTTCTTCCATGGAATGGCAAGTCGTCGGTCTCCGAGACATGATGAAGAAAATGTTAGAAATTTGAAATCAAACAGCGGCTTCCGTGGCAAGAGGGGAAGGAAAAAGTACGAATTCGAAAATTCGTAGGGAGGAAGGTGAGGTGGAAATCATGGAAGGATGAAGAAGAAGGCCCCATCTGGAGCCTGTCCAGAGGGAAGAAAGAGGGGGTGGATATGGGTAACGCCAGGAGGGATACTATGGTCGTCGAGGTTCTGATTTTGAAGACATAAGGGGTGATTTCGAAGGGGGTTTGTGCTATGGTAGAGCAAGAGAAGACCGGGAAACATGGGGTGCACCTAGCAAATGGGAGAGGGGAAACTATGGAAGAATCCGGGGCAATGGGGGCGACCAGAAGGTGAGGAAGTTTAAGATGCTCATATTCGAAGGAGAAGATGCGTATGGGTGAATTTACAAGGTGGAGCGATACTTCGCCGTCAATGGGCTGACGGAGGAGAAGAAGCTGACCGCAGCCAGATTATGCTTGGAAGGAAAAGCCCTGTTGTGGTATCAATGTAGAGATCAGAGGAGGTCTATGAGGAACTAGAGGGAATTCAAAGACTGCATAATAGAACGTTTCCAAACCGACCGGGGAAGAGATTTCTATGAGCAGTTCTTTGCTCTGGTGCAAGAGGGATCAGTAGCAGACTACCTTGAGCGGTTCGAGCACATGGCTAATATGGTGGAGCGATTATCAAATATTGTATTGGAGGGGAACTTCATGAAGGGGTTGAAGGCAGAGATCCGAGCAGTAGTGAAAGTTCTAATGCCTAATGACTTGGAGGAGGCAATGAAGTTGGCACAACTGGTAGAAAATCATAAGAATCTAGAGAAGGGAGCTAGGAGCAGCAGCTCAGGAGGCTCTTACAAGATTACGACCGCTCTTTTAGCACCCAAGGAGCCTGCATCAGGCAACATTAATGAGACAACTAGGGAGAAGCTAGTAGAAGGGAGTGGGGACAACTTCAAGAAGCTCACTGAGATAGAATTATAGGAGAAGAGGGCAAAGAGTCTTTGTTTCAGATATGACGAGAGGTATACGCCGGGGCACAAATGTAAGGACTGAACTCTTCATGTTCTTACTATTTGTGATGAAGAAGGAATGGAGAGTGTCGTCTATCCACCTTGTGGACAAGGTGGATGTTTGGGAGCGGAGTATTGTTAGACCGGTCCATTAGACCGGACCAACCTGTCCAGGCGGTACCGGCTTAAGGGCGAAACAGCGGAATTTTTCTACCTGGGAGGAGGCCGCGCGAGCCGCTAGCCTTGTGGGAGTGTTTTAGGAAGGAATTGTGAGGAAGATTAGGAGGGAATTTGAATGTAGGGACTGTTTAGGGAATTCCTTTTGATTTGTATGCATTAAATACTTTGTTTTCCAAGGGTTAGGGCATCTTAAAATTTGGCTGAAATTTGAGATCTCTTAGATTTAGGTTTTCTTTGGGCTCTAGCGGCGTCTAGAGATTGGGAGAGAACGATCCTCCTCTCGAATAGAGGATCTTTGTATCTTTGTTGTTTTTCTTTCATCTACTAGTAAAATACAAGTTATTTGGGTGATTTTTCTCCACTATTCTCTCAGATTTTCTCTGTTTTTCCATTGTTATGGCTGTTTTTCTGCTGTAAACAGCAGATTTCATTGAGCTTTGCTTCAGATTTGGCTAGGTAATACTTGAAATCAAGTATTTCCTATCAAAATACTCAAAAACCCTAATGATGGTTGTACTGATAGGAAATCTCAACTAGAGGGAACTTTAAATTTAAAAATATTCAAACACCAATGCAAAATACAAATATATTTAAATTGACTATCCTGATGACGGCCGTGTTTGCAAAAAATTCCAACCGGAGGGGACCCTGCCATTAAAAATACTCATCAACCCTAATGGAAAAACAAATCTTTTTAAGTGGTTATAAAAATCATCCCGATGATGATCATGTTGAAAGTTAATATCAACCAAAGGGGACTTTATCTTTTAAATACCCCTGAATCTCAAAATCAATCATTAAGGAGCTCTAGTTATAATAAAAGTTCAAACCTCAAAAAATCACTAAAGTTTAAGGTGTTCAAGATGAAATAAATATTCTAATAAGTTAAAACAAAAATTCATCAACCCTCCACAATAGTTTATTGAGATGGATAAATTTGAAAAAATCACTTCACCTCACAAAGAGCAAATGACCAATCGACAATATCACTAAGATTCATTCTCAAACCATCTCATGTCAGTAAGGACGTAGCACGTGTCCTCTAACCACGAGTTTCGACGCCAAATGTTACCACAGGTAAATGGTTATGACAAAGGCCCTCTAACTAAATGGCTTTGCCGCCAAATGGTATCACTAAATTACGGTCACAACCAAAACAAGTATGCTCCCAAATAGTTCTAAATTCTTGAGTAATGAATCAATAGAGTAAAATCGATAGGGCACACAGCCCTTTGTTAGCTAAGGTGCACTCAAATATATCTCTTACAGTAAAACATTCATCCCAAGTCTACAAGGAAACCTTTGTACGAAGCAACTCATGGCTGCTGACAAGGATCTTTTGGTGAGGTTGGGTCGACTATCTCCTTTGACTAAATAGACTATAGATCATGAAAACCAAGATGATGGAATCATGGAATCTACACGATTTTCTTTTGGCTTATTGGTGAGGATGATTGTTAATATCTGAAAAGGCCTAACAATTGATATCACACCAAGCTCTAGCTAGGCTAATTTTCACTTTTTAAGCTTAACTTACACAAGCCTTGTGGATTTCAAAATTCTTCTTGCATGGTATTTGAAGCTTTCAAACTAGATATAGAGGTTGACCTTCAAGACCATTGTATTTTGAACAATTGAGACTGGTATGATTTTATACACCTCTAGTTATATTCTTCTAATAGGCCTGGCCAAGAAGAGAGACATCGAACCTTCAATTTCTTATTTGATTTGTAATAAGAGTATCATTTATTTTGGTAACCCATCCAATTATGACATGTAAATACTATGCACATTATAGAGGGATGGAGGACTAGTCTTTAGCTCTATAATTTTGGAAATCCCATTGGTTATCATATGCGATAACCTAATCATAGGGGTGAGAGGTTTGCACAGACTTGTCTTTGAGTTGTTGATGTCAGAGTCGAGCATACCTGTTAACGACGAATGGCGCACCATGGCGCAAAGGTCCATTTGGAGCCATGGCGCATAGCGCACGGCGCGGCGTGCGCTATTTTGAACATGGCACAAGCTATATAAAAAATATAAAATAATAAGCATGAATATGAAATATTAAAAATAAAAGACAAACTATCATAATAATAAAAGACAACCATAACATATATAAGTTCGATTAAGTAACATCCAAATATCTCATAATTTAAATATTACAATCTTTTTTTAAAAGATCAAAATATGAATTTAATCTACTCTTCTTGGGAATCATCATCATCAGCAAATGTTAAAAAAGCTTTAAAATCTTCTTCAACATTGTCTCCTACTTCATAATCCTCTTCATCACCCTCCTCATCATCATTCTCAATAGCAACATCATGCCTAATTGAAGATTCTTTCTCTTTCCCTTTAGATCTTTCACGAATATTATAGCTTTTATCATAAACACCAGTAGCTTTAGCAACACTTG
Source organism: Dendrobium huoshanense (assembly GCA_016618105.1). Lineage (NCBI taxonomy): Eukaryota > Viridiplantae > Streptophyta > Magnoliopsida > Asparagales > Orchidaceae > Dendrobium > Dendrobium huoshanense. The sequence continues at coordinate 21,921,312 of CM028344.1, forward strand.
CCCAGGTTAAATCTTCCTCTCCAGCAATAAAGTCATTTTCTTCATCAGACTCATCATCTAATTTTCCTGTTAGCCATTCATTTGCATCATCTATCTCAGTCAAAGAAATAAGATCAATGATATCACGATGATTGAATCTCCGAATCAGTGCTTTATTATATTTCACATAAACTAAATCTTTTAAGCGACCATGATCCAATTTGCTTCTTCGTTTGCTATGAAGCTGCAATTAAAATATTATTACATTACTATATTATGAACATATATAAAAAATTAATACAAATATTGTAATATACTTACATGTTTAAAAATACTCCAATTGCGTTCGCATCCAGATGAACTATATGTTAAACTTAGGACTTTGATAGCAAAGCTTTGTAAATTGGGAGCTCCTTGTCCATATGCCAACCACCAATCAGCTGGAAGAAATGAATTTTTTTTCAATATTATATAACAAATTAGTCTTAATTTTTTTGTAAATAATAATACCTGGAGATCGGGTAGTTCTTTGTCTTACTGCTGGAGGAATACCAAAAAGTCCTTCACCCCTTATGTATAAACTTAATTCATTACTGATTTTATCTTCTTCAGCTACATCTTGAGATAATCTTCCAATACATTGATAAAGACCATCAGCTATTTCCTTATCCTTGGCAATATCAGGGTTATTGAATAAATATTCATGATTTAAAAAATGTCCCGCTGCATGTAGAGGCCGATGTAATTGCACTTCCCATCTTCTATCAATTATTTTAAAAATTTGATCATACTTATCACTGTTATTGAAGCTTGCAGCAATTATCTCTTTTGCTCTATCAATTGCTTCATATATGTAAGCTATTGGGGGCTTCTTCTCTCCATCAACTAATCTAAAAACCTTTAATAAAAGACCAGCTATTTTTAAGGCATATACTATAGTGTTCCAAAATGATTGCTGTAAGATTGTATGCTGAGATTGTTTTGCTTTAGCCTCTTTCGCATAAGGACCCAAGATAAATTCCTCACAAGTAAACATTTTCTTCAAGTTCAGTTATTGTTGATGAAAACGTTGTAAAGTTAAGAAAGTTGTTGCAAAGCGAGTCTTAGCGGGTTTGGCAAGTGCTCTTTGATTTGTGCACCTTCTCATTAACTCAAGTAAGCGAGACCTAGAATATATAAAACTGTGTACTGCCACTGCTTTCTCAAAATATCGTCTTAGCTTTTGAATTTTGAAAATGTCCTCCATTAAAAAATCCAAAAAAGTGAGCAGCACAAGGAGTCCAATAAATGTGAGGATATTTGTCCATCAATAATTTTCCTGTTATGTCATTATAATTTAAGTTAAGATATATATAAATTCTTCATGAAATAACAAACTTTAGAATAAAAATTGTGACAAACCTGCAAGAATATTTTCGGATGCATTATCAGTGACTACTTGGATCACATTATGTGGTCCAATAACCTCGATATACTTGCAAAAAAATTCAAACATTTTCACAGCATTCTTGGATAAAGAAGTAGCATCAATTGATTCTATGAATGCACTACCTCTTAAACAATTAACAAGAAAATTGATTAAGCTTTTCCCATTCCTTGACGTCCATCCATCTGCCATTAGAGAACAACCATATTGTAGACAATCTTCTTGATGGAGTCGCAATAGCTCATGTATATGTCCAACCTCTTTCTTCAAACAAGTAACTCGTATCTCATGATAACTAGGAGGTTTCAATCCAGGTCCAAACTGCCCAAGTGCCTCCACCATAGCAGGGAAACTATCATATAACTGTGAGGCTCAAGTGCCGGAGCTGCCGCGCAGGCGGTGCGACATGACGTAGGTCGCACCGCGAGGTCCGCGACGTGACGCGGGTCGCACTGCTCAGGAGAGCAGACTGGCACAGACGGTGCGACGTGACGTTGGCCTGGGGCAGCGAGCAGCTCGGGCTGGGGGCCTGGGGCAGCGGGCAAGGGGCAAGGGCGGGAATAAAAAAATTTTAAACTAAACGGGTTTTCGGGTTGACCCGGCAACCCGTCGGGTCAACCCGAACCCGACCAGTTTTTGCAAACGGGTCGGTTTTCCGGACCCGAACCCGACCCACTTCAGGTTCGGGTCAACCCAAACCCGAAAATTCCGGGTCAGGTTCGGGTCAGGTTTTCGGGTCGGGTCCAATATTGACAGGTCTACTATCATAGTTCACAGCATTAAATGGAATCCCAGCATCGTACATCCATCTACTAAACACTTGAATAGCCTTTCCCATCATTTCTTTTTTAGCTGCATCCATTTTTTGCTAAACTGACCTTTTCTATGCTTTACTACATCTTCAGGATTTGGTATAAGAAAAGTATCTAATGGATCTTTAGGTCGTGATGTTTTGAAGATAGATGTAGATGTCGATCCTTGACTAGATGTGTTAGATTTATTTGTCCGCAACATTTTGGATGGTTTAGCAACTAAAATATCATCTGTCATCACATCAAAGTCTTCTCTTCTTCTTCAGCAAGGTTGACATTTGATATGTCATTAAACTGTTCCTTTAAATCTTTTTTTATCAACATGGATGCCTTAATTTCAGACTTTACGTGCTCGGGACAGTTAGAGCAAGGATTTGCATTCCTAAAACTCCCAACGAGGTGTTGTTTGTGGCGTGTAATTCCTCCTTTTGTTATTTTATCACAAAAAATGCATGTCACGCTGTTGTTGTCGGATTCATTTGTTAGTATAGCATATTTCAATATTGGATCTTTTTTTAAAGATTGAACTGAATCTGACATTTTATGATCACCTAAAAGCAAACAAATTTAGATAAAAGAAATATAATATTATCCAAGAAATATAATATGGGGGCTGCCGGGGGTCCAAGGGGGCGCTACCCCCTGGCGGGGTTCGACCTGCTAGGGGGCAGTGCCGAGCGTGTACCTAGTTGTACCGAGCTGTACTGAGCGGTACAGAGCATGTAACTAGCGGTACCGAGCGATATCGAGCATTTACATAGCAGTACCGAGCGGTATCATGCATGTACTTAGCAATACCGAGCATGTACCTAGTTGTACTGAGCTGTACCAAGTGGTACAAAGCATGTAACTAACGGTACCGAGAATGTACCGAGCGGTACCGATCATTTACATAGCGGTAGCAAGCGGTATCATGCATGTACTTAGCAATACCGAGCATGTACCAAGCGTGTACCTGGTTGTACCGAGCTGGTACCTAGTTGTACCGAACGGTACAGAGCAAGTAACTAGCGATACCGAGCGGTATCCAGCATATACATAGCAGTACCGAGCATTTACTTAGCGGTATCGAGCATGTACCTAACGGTACCGAGCATATCTATTAAGTTGTAAATTCTTGTAAGAAATAGCCGTGCAAAACAACATAACTGTGTGGAACAGACAGAGGTTGCAAATCAGAGTCAGCTGGTAAGATTTTTTATTGGAACAGACGAAGGAGGGGGCGGATTTGGCAGAAGCACTGCTCTGCGGGACAATTCGGCAGAAACAACGACTTCAACTTCGGGACAGATTCGGCTGGATTCGGCGGAAGTAGCGAATGCAGCAAATAGAAAACAGAAAACCTTAGACTTCGTGATAGATTCAGCGACCTCGACTTAGGGACTGTGGGATGTGTTCGGCGGATGCAGCAAACAGAAAATCTTTCATGAAATTAGGGCAATGAATAGTCATTTATCTTAAAATATATATATATTTTTAAATATAAAAAATATTCATAAGTATATGGAAATTTAAAAACAATTTGGCGCGCTATTTTGCGTCATAGCTCACATGTGGCGCAAATAGCGCGCGCTATTTTAAACACATGCACCTCGCCATGAACATGGCGCCGTAGGTGCGCCGCGCCGCGCCGTGCGCCATGACGCGCGCTATTTTGCGCCATTGACAGCTATGGAGTCGAGACTGAGTAAAAATTGCATTTGCGTGTAGTTGATCTATAGAATATTGCTCAAAGGGTTGAACTTGATAACCTTGATTTCATCTTAAGGTCATGGAGTATTGACCACAACAACAACAACAACAACATAACAACAAAAATAATAACAAGCCTTTATCCCACTGTGGGGTCGACTAGAAGAATCATTTTTTTGTATTGTCCTATTAAGAGTCAAATTCTCATTTAAATCTAGTAAGGAAATGTTATTTATAATATTTTCTAATCAAGTCTTATTAGGTCTACCTCTACCTTTTCTAACATAAGCGTGTTGGCATGCAAATATAAATAACAAATTCCAGCACTACTTGGCATAAACCTTGTGTGTTGTTGTCTATTGCTCTTATAACTTGATATTGATTGGGAGCCTTGTTTACATTGGCTCTTCAAAAAAAAAAATGTAATTTATTTTTCTTTAGTTGTGTAAAGTCCGTCAAATGCATACAGAGGATTAGCCCTTCCACAATTACTAGGTCGACTCTACAAACTCTACGTTTCTTATAAAGGATCAAACATAGGAAGATTATTGGGCTATGGGCTCTATCTATTCCACTCTCATAAGTAGAGGATTATGGAGCCTAACTAGTCTACACCTGCATATGAAGGATCTTATCTGCAAGTTGGGCGTTGCCGCTCATCCTTATAGCTAGATTGCATTGTAGATTTTTTTGTGTGTGTGTGTGCAATTTGAGGAGTTGTTGGACCTATGTCAACACCATCATAATGAACCCCATATTTTTCTTGATATTTTACCAAATTATCCATATTTTAAAGAATTTTTAGTAATTACATAATTTTGATTGTATGGGAAATAAGGGACCACAATTGGACAGTCCCAAAAAACTGTCGGGCATTAAACACTACTCCTAAAATCATTTTGAATTTTTTTTTAGCACTTATATTGCACGGAGGTATGGAACTGCATACTTTAATGGAATGCAAGCATTGGCATGATAAATTTAACTAATAGAAAGGCTACACTTTTTAAACAATTAACTAAACCATATAATTTATCAAAAGGCAAAGTATGAAACACTAAATTGCGTTATTATGTTATGTATCACAGACTATCAAATAATTCATTTATCACCAACTAAGCCGTTGGGAAAGCAAGTTTATATTTTCTCTAACAACACTTGATTTTTTGGGTTAACTAGGTTGATGTTGGACCAACTGAGCAAAAGTTAATAATTATAAAAAAAAAAAAAAAACTTATGCTATTAATGATACAATAGTTTATTTTAAAAAGAATACATGATGTACAAAACATTATAATAACCTTTTGATTTGATTCAAGTTAATAAAATGAAATGAAAATAATTAAAAATAAGATTGCTTAAATATTGATCCACAAATAGCTAAAATCTTAATAGTTTTCATCATTATGATCATTAAATGCATTTAAAATTTTAATTTCTCAAAGTACAAAATACTAATAGTAAAGCTTAGCAATAGTTATAAGTAATCCATACAAAGATTACATAGCTATGAATTAGGATCATAGAGGTCGATATCATAGAAATAATTCAATGGAAGCCATGCCCCACAACCTCTTAGCATGGTACTCTTTCTTAACAATTTTAGGACATAGGATGGATAATGACCCATTGGGTCAACCAGTTCAACAAAAACAATAATGTCACCTAGGTTATTTCACATAAATTGCAAGTCTAGTCCAATCAAGAACAGCACTAGGCACTTTAAAAAAAAATAATAACTGCATTTGGCAAGCAGTCTAAATTACTCACTTTATCAACCATTCTGCTAAGCTAAGCCAAGTTTTAAAAAGTAATCAAATCATTATCCATAACTAAATGCATACATAAACACATGACAGGAAAAATCTGATAGGAATCTGTTCACCACACAACAAAAACAACAATAACAAAGAGAAAACACAAAGTAAATCAGCGAGAGATTTTTATATCACCACAACAAACCAAAATGCAAGTTGATCTACTATTCGAGGGGTAGATCGACTCTCCAAAAACCCCGGCACTGCTAGGAACACCTCCAAAGAAAACAACAATCAAACACAATTCGCAAAATGAAAAATAAAACAACCTAATTAACCATAATATAAAAATTCATACTTCCCTCACAAATCTGAATTCAAATCATCCCTCTTTCTCTAAATAAACCTTTCATAATTCCCTCACAAATCTGAATTCAAATCAACCCTCTTTCCCTAAATAAACTTTTCCTAATTCCTTCCCAAATCTGAATTCAAATCTACCCTCTTTTCCCTAAATAAACCATTCGTAATTCTCTCCAAAAGATGAATACAAATCAGCCCTATTTTCCTAAATAAGCTATCATAATTCCCTTTCAATATTAAATTTCTATGGTAAGTAATTAAAGTGTAATTAATCCCCTTTGCTCTTCTTACCCACCGCCCACCCTAGTAGGGCCCACAGACTCCGCCGGTCCATCAATACTCCCCTCCAAAAGAGTCACTTTGTCCTCAAAGAGGAGCAAAATAAATTGTTGATGAAGCAATGAATTAATAGCACTAGAATGAAAAATGGACTAATAGCACTGGAATGAAAAATGGACTAATATTGGGTCGAATAATCCCTGCCTACAGCATCTCCATGATGAATCTCTCAATCTCAATCTTCTGGATTTAAGGATAACAATACAGACGAATACTAATGGGTGAGCTCCATCATTTAGGAATATAGAATGCTCGTGTTTATGCAGAGGAGGCAACACCTGAACTAGCTGGAACACCTCTAGATACAGTTGTAGGAGTGGTTGAAACATGTATAGTGCTTCAATCTTCTCCTATCTTTTCCTTCAAAACACTGCAGTTCCACCTCATTCATTCACCCTTTCCCCTCCTTGGAAGAGACTCCAAAAGTGAAATCTCCTCTAATTACCCAAAAATTTCTACCTCACAATCCTCCCCATTGTCCTATATTAAGGTTTCCCCCACTTCTGTATCCGATCAATAGCGTATTTGCCTTTGATGATACCATATTGGCTTGAAACTCTAAAATAACTTTCATCATCTCCTCCATACTCGAATATCTACTCTAAAATACTGAAATTCGCTCATCGAATTTAGATTTCAGATTTTCAAGTTCCTCATCAAGCCTCAACTCGAACGCATCAACTTTCTTAGTTGTCATAAATCCCAAAAAATGTGTTATGATACCAATTTGATAAGAATCTGATCTCCAAAGAAAAAACAACATTAACAAAGAAAAAACGTAGCAAAAATCATCGATAAAGAATTTTATATCGACACAACAAACCAAGATACAAGTTGATCTACTATTCAAGGGGTAGATTGACCCTCTACAAATCCTAGGTGTGCAGCTATGAACAACTCCAAAAAAAACTACATCCAAAAACAACTCACATAATGAAAAATAAAACAACCCAATTAACCTTAATATAAACCTCCTCCTTCCCTCCAAAATCTAAATTAAAATTAGCCATCTTCCTTAAATAAAAATTTCCTAATTCCATCTCAAATCTGAATTCAAATTAGCACTCTTTCCTAAATAAAAATAAATAAATATAGAAGCATTCATACGAAAGAAAACAGATGTCCACATAAAGCATTCTCTTGCTTATATAACATATACAGAGAAGGTGAAATAAAGAAGCATTTTTACCTCATAGAGCAAATCCAATGAAATATACTTTGAAACAAGCATATAAACAAACATGGTTGTGCATACAAAAGAGCATTTGTTTGTTTATATGTTCCATAAATTTAAAAAAAAAAAAACAAAGATTACTTGAAGCGTTCTATTTTTAATGAAAAACCTGAAAGTGTTATTTAATTGAGCTGCATCATATGAATTTTCAACAGGAAGGAAAATGTCCTTGAGCATGACCAGCCTTGTAAATATATTATGAATCAATGGACAGACGGGGTGGTGGAGTTTGAGGCAAATGATCGAATTGGGAGTTGTATCCTTGAAGCTAAGCATCAAGGAATAAAAATATGAAGAAAAATCACCAAAAATTCCTGAAGGATTCTAGATAAAATATGCTGGAAATAAAAAGGGGGGAGAACACTTCTAGGTTGTAAGGCATTACCACCAGTAAGATTATAACTTCAATATGATAAAACACCTACGCAAATCCATATTGCGGATACAAATGTTTAAAGATTCAATTGAAATCAATGAGATGCAAATGATAAACATGATAAATCTGTCAAGTAACTGAAAGTCTGAAAGGACAAGACTGTGTTGAGGATGTATATGGTGGCGTTGAAAGTGATTGGTGGAGAGGGGGACCGCAAAAAAGAAATGTTTGGTAATCATGAATGCATATATTGCTGGATGACAAGAAAAACAACTTCTAATATGCAAAATTGAGAAGTTGAGTTGGGCAATGGAGAACAACAGTCATACTAATTGTACTTGAACATAGATATTAGCCAGTTTAGAGCTGAATAAACATAGCACAAGAACGAAAAACAATAAAGGATTGCATACTGCTTTATCCATAAAATTTCTTGACCTCCAAAAAACAGAATGTAAAAGCAACCTGCAATCATGTCAATAAGACTAAAAAAAACCCTTCCTTTTTTACACAAGTCATACAAGAAAATTTGCAGCATGTAAAATGGACATCATTAAAATTACCTTTGAGTCCTTTTTTATTTCCAGCTTTACATGTTTGGCATTCTTCTGTAGCAAGAGATCAACAAGAGTATCTTGATATAATTCCACCATATAAACCTGAAAATTCACTAAAAGCACTCACCATCATTAAGGCATAAGCAGAAGCAAGCTCATCATTCTAATCATTAGCCTTAAGCACAACCAATCTAGATCAGCTACAGGAAAAAGTAGTAGAAACGTCTAAAACGGTTTGCAAAAATAGTCGCACAGTTTATAATGTACATAAAAATCTGTAATGGAACTTCATTGGAACAAAGTTAGTGCAAAATTATTAATTAAAGAAAATAATAGAAGACATGTCATGTATAGGTTAGTAGAAAGCGCGGTGGAAGCATCCACGTTAAAGTGAACCTTCTATGCACCTTAAGTATTCACCAATTCTATGATACCTAAAATTTGTCAAAAAGGTAAGCATAAAATATGCCCCAAAAGTTTATCCTATTTTCTAACACATACTTAAAACGTCATATTTATTTCCATTAAATTCTATTTTTTTATTTCGAGCATTTCGATACATAGAAATATACCTAAATCACCAACCGAATAGTATATATATATTTATCTAATAAACCTTAGGCAAATTAAAATTTATTTAATTAAATTCTAATGTAGCTAAATCAACCCAAATTACTATAGCAGAAATTCCCCGCCACTTACCTGTGCATGCATCCGCCCAAACACACAGAATTAAACTCCACGGCCGTGGAGTAAGGGTTATATTATTATAGTATTAGTGGAAATGCATGTATTAGTTAACTTAAGACTATTCAATTCCATTTCCCCACCCGTCACTTTGCTTAGGGGAGTTTGAAGCAGAAGGTTGCGAGCATAGACGTGAGGGCTACCGCGAGTTGCATGCAACGAGAGCTACTAATTAATAAAATTTAACATAATAATATGATAATCTAACATTAAACTTAAACACAAATCTATCCTATCATACATATCAAATATCCAAACTAAGCGAGTTAGAGGTTTAAAATCACACTTTATAAATAATATAATTTATATTTAATATAAAATTAGTTTACATATATATTATAAAATTTAATATAAATAACTTATAATTTTTATTATAAGTATAGATATAATTTATACCTATGAGAAGTATACAAAATTTAAATAATAAAATTATATCTATAAATTCATGTTATATTATTTATTGTTAAAAAATAGATAAAAATTAAAAAAATTAATTTTTATATTATATAATTAAATAAAATAAAATAATAATAGATAAAAATTAAATATTATTTGCATTATTAAAATTTAATTAAAAAATATATATGTAGAAATATGTAGTCTATGTATATTGAATTTGAGAATCTCACAAAGATTTTTTAGTCCCACATCACCTAGACACTCTATGTTAGCATTAATTTTGTCTATATAAGCTTTTTCATTTACATGGGAAAACAAGTCATATGGTAGGCTGGGTTATGTGATAAAGCATACTTAATAAAACATTGTTAATGTTTGTTTAACTAAAACTTATATTAATTTATTAAATAAAATATTTAATAAAAAATTTATTAAATTATTTCATTTAATTAAATACGAGCCAAACTGGTTTTTGAAAAAAGGCACCGATTTGTCGGTTAACCCGTTGAATAGCAAGTTCAAGGCGATTTAAGCTGGATTATGTTTAAAGTGGTTTTGATAATATTTCAGACCGCCCAGCGAATCGGTTCATGGTTCAACCAGTTGAACTGGCCGATCCGATCTGATTTTCAAAATAGTTTTAAGCATGGTTTGATGAAATTTAAAAGCTAGTTTTAATATAGCATTGTGAAAGATGATACTTATGTAAAACCCGAAAAAGACGTTAATAGGTCGTCGCACGCTTTTCAAAGCGCCACGACGAGATTTAAGTGAGATTTTCAATGTTAACGAAATTCAACGGAAATAATTCTAAAAAATCCTACGCAAAATTCTGATCGTTTTGATATATAGGACTTATATTTAATTATGCGTATTTTAGGAATTAAAAATGTTTGAAGCATAAAAATACCAACTTTACCCCTAATCTAATAAAAGGCCAAATTCACTTAAGTGAGGGTATATGAGTTTATTCAAAAAAAAGAGGGTATATGAGTAATTAGCAAACCCCAATTCCTCTTAATAGCATAACCGGAAACCCTCTCCATTTCACGCGTGAACCGAGCGGACGAGCGGACGAGCGAACGGCTTGGGGGCAACAGGCTTCTCTCCGGCGACGATCTTCCAGTGAAAGTTTTAGGTCAAATCAAAGAGGAAGAAGAGAGAAACACTCAGGTACGATTATTTTAGAACGAATCTTCCTAAATCTCAAGTTAATTGAGATCAAAATTTTAGGGTCTTTACAAAAAAATGCTTTTCTACCAAAAATCTCTTTACGAAACCTTTAGGGAATGTTTAGAGGATTGTTTTAAAAATGAAAACAAAGGGAATTGAGGATTTTTTGGAAGAGTTAGAAATTAGGGTTTTTGACCTAAAATTAAATTTTGTAAGACACCTATACGAAAATTATTCCTAAGGATATTTGGAATGTTTTAAAGCATAAATTTGGATTTTTGGATGAAAATTGTATTTTAGTATTTTTATAATTAATGTAAATTCGAAAATTTATAATATAATTATAATTATATGTTTAGGATTAAGTTTGGAGCTATATTTTGATGAAATGGAAGATTTATGATTTTTCAAAATTTAGGTATTTATTAAATTCGAAAATTTAGATTTATTTAATTAAAAATTTATTAAGTATCGTAGGTTTTGTTAAGGGAAAATGTCGGGTTTAGCATTAGACTTAGAATTAGCATTAAGACTTAATGAAGTTTGGATTTATGTGACACGTTTGTTTTATTCTTAGGTTGTGATCGTTAAAGTGTAAGGTGGAAGACTTGTGTCGAAGCGACGTGTTGTACTTAGTTTGAGGTAGGTGTTCATACCCCAGTTAAGTTTATAAGTGCTTAAAATTTTTATGCTTGAATGAAATTTCATGTATTTATTTTTATTGCTAATTAATGTTTTAAATTCAATGATTCTGCAAGTTCATGCATTTATGTTATGCATTAATTATTAGAAAGCATATGAATCAAATGAAAAACATTTGAGCATGAAAATACATAAGGCTTATGAAAGGAAATTGAACATAAATGAAAAGATTTAAATTGAATAACAATTTCATGTTGCATGTTAATCTGGAAGTGTCAAAATGGTAATGGCAAAGGGGATTACAAAATCCAAAAGGTAATGGAATTCTTCAGAGCCAAATGGTAAAGGAAATGACCAAAATTTAACTGTGTACCTGATCAGTATGAATAAGGGTACTTCCAGGACGGGTGTTACATTTAGCATAAAAATCTTGCATTTGCATTACATATGAAAATGGTGAAAGGAAAATGAAAATAATGAAATGTTAAAGAAAGGAAAAAAAGGGAAAGTAAGATTGAAAGTTCAAGGATTATGACTTACAAAATGATATGAATTAATTTCTTATTATTAAAGTTTTTGTTATAAGCATCTTATGAAATTAACTGAGTTATAAATTACCTACTGAGCGTTGGCTCATTCTTTGTTTGAAAATGTTTTTCAGGAGATAAGTGATGGCTGCACGATGACCGTACATGTATCGTCGTAGGAGACCTCAAGAAGAAAGGTTCCTTTTTATGATTTTAGTTTGAGTCTTTGAGTTTGTTCATGTGTAGTTTGTGAGTTTAAATTTGAGTTTGGAGTTTATGTAATATGTAATGTTGATGGTTTTAAAAGCTTTTAACAGGTGTGTGAGACGATTGAACAGTTTGAAACATTTTAGTTTGATGTCTCATAATGACTCTTTCTTTTAACATTAGATGACATTTATGTACTGATGTTAAATATATAATGAATTTGATTATGTTTTATATGCTCTTCCGTACGACCGACTGATCCCGCCCCGATTTTAACGGGCTAACCAGACCGAGTCGTGACAACTTATTACATGTTTTGTTATTTATGTAAGCATGACATAAAAGAACAAGTGACAATAATTTTGACACCAAAAAAATTAAGAAATTGGGGAAAAAAGAATAGTGATAGAATTTTCAAGTTCATGCTGGTCAAATTAATAGTGCTCATCATATAGTTTGAAGAAAATGAGAAGATTGAATGAACAAAGGACAACACATCAAATTTAATGAACCTAAGGTGCACTAGTGTAAGAACCGGTTTAATCGGTTCAGCTAAACCGATCATAGCTTTAAATCAAGAGAAGCGAAACACGCAAACTGAATGAACAGAACGACAGGAAATGCAACCCGAATGGTCACTGCTAGCATGTAAGGGTCTATTTGACAGATTTTTCGATGTTCTAAATGACTAATCGCATTCAAGAGTGGAAAATAGTGACTCCTCAAGGGAGATGTCTTTCTTTCGCTTCATCAAGTTCAACAAATGAGTGAAAGAATTTGAGAAGGTGCGGGCTTCGAAAATTCGGCCCTGGCCTCCCCGCTTTTCTTTTTATTCCGCGAGGGAGTTTTAACTGAATAAGTTCCGAGGTAAAAGGCAGATGGGTTTCTAGATAAGACACTACCCAGAGATTTCGCCCTCATTTTGTGAGGACTTTATGATCTGAGTTCTGGTTTCCTATAAGTGCAAGCCCCTACAGTTAATTACCACTCTCAATAACGAGAGAGAACTTTCGATTAAGGCTAGTCATCAATCAGATACATAGAGTATACGTGTATCTGGCATATAGTAGCAGCTTAGGTTTGGAATTTTTGAATTTGAAGGGTTGGATGTTCGAAAAGTTGGAAAGTTGAAAGATTTAATATTTAAAATAGAAATTTTCACCATCTTGTACTTAAAGCGGATGGTGGGGGAATGAATGATGGACCCGATCAAAATACCATGGTTCCATCGTCCCGGGCCATCATGGTCCATCGTCTACTTAGTCAGAGGAGGTAGTCGACCCAACCTGACAACATAAGGATCCTTATCGGCAGTCATAAGTGCTTCGTCCAAGGGGACCTTGTAGACTTGAGGTGGATATTTGTCTAAGGGGACAAATTAGAATCCACCTTAGCTAATAGAGGGCTTTTTGCCATATCGATCATATCCTATTGATCCATATCTCAAGGATTTGATGCCATTAAGGAGCGTATTGGCTCTGGCCATAACGGATATTTCGTGGTGCCATTTGGCAGCAAAACCACTCGGTTCAGGGGCTCCGGGTCATAACCATTTATCCTGTGGTGTCATTTCGCAGCAAAATCGCCGGTTAGAGGACACGTACCACGTCCTTACTAGCAGGAGATTGTTTGAAAATGGATCCTAGTGATATTTTCTACTAGGCATTTGGTTCTTTGTGAGCTGAAGTAGTATTTTAATTTGTCCACCTCGGCAAACTGTTGCGGAGAGTGGATGGATTTTTCTTTAAGTATGGATGGATAATTTTAATTTTTAAATATTTTTGGATATTGAGTTTTTGGATTTTCGAGCATTTGAGTGGGTATTTGAAAGTATTTGTGAACCCCTCCAGTTGAGATTTACTTTCAACACGGCCTTCATCGGGGTGTTTGAGGGCATTTCCACTTTCTAGATTGAACCTTGTCGACACTGTCTACAGCTCGACAGAGGATCGGATTTCGCAGGCTTTATGCTTTGTTAGTGAATTCATATTGTTATAAGCTTTGAAGGCCTAATATGAATGTATTAAAACAAATATTCTGGTCGTCACGGCCACATATTTGATTGATTGTTCGAACCCTGTTGACTTCTATTAACCCGTATAGAATGATCGGGTTCGAACTTGAATTCACTTATTAACCCACACAGCATCCCTAGGCGTCACGTGTGTACTAATAACACACTCGCCGGGGCCCATGCGGGCGTTTGGGGGCATTTTATAATTGAACCCTGTCGACTCCTATTTATTTGTATAGGGGGATCAGGCTTGAATTTATTAACCCGCGCAGCATCCCTAGATGTCACGTGTGTACCAATAACACGTTCGCCGGGGCCCATGCGGGTTTTCATGATTGCTTTTACTCTCTTTTAGTGTACCTACGTGTATACAAACTACGGCGCACATGCGGGGTATTTTGAAAGTATTTGTAAATGCCTTCTGTGCGCTTGCATAGAAGTTGCGGATCCGGTGGCGTGGTGTAGCAGCTTCTGAATAGAGTTGTTTACTACTTTGTATAGGTAGATTGTCGTGCACTATTCATTGCTTTCTGCAGGTGGATCGTAGTACACTAACGAATCTTCTGCTTTAGGTCATAGGAGCTTATACTTGTCATATTCTCCATATATTTTGTTGTGGTCTTTGGTCTTTTCAGTGCATCCGCTACTGCTGTATACAAGTAGATAGATGTCTTCCTTCACATACTGAAATTGACTTCAGGATACTGCATTTACTGAAGTCTTTTTGCATCTACCCACAGATGGTATAAGGTGCTCACATCTATATTCGTAGACTTTTATGTATTGCAGATCTTGCATTCTTGATTGCATGAAAGTCAATTTGTGTATTTGAATTTTGATGTTGATAGTTGGAGTGTTATAAAACAATTATTTTTTCTAATCAATGCCCTTCAAACACCTTTGCATTTTGATTAGCTTGAAGATCTCCCAAAATTCCTTGGAAACTCTATGTTATTGATTGATTGTAAGCACGTTGTTATTCTTTCAATTTGATCTATATTTGCAAGAAATTTGTTGTGTTTGTTGCATATTTGATTCTTCTTCTTGAAGGAGATGGATACATCTACTTGCATGATAGCTCCATGGGTGTGAGTTGTGTTTACCATATGTCCCCCATTTGTGTTTGCTAATGATTCGTTGAACTCGTTGCATGTGAATCTCAATAATCTATAAGAGATTGATGTGTGTATTTGCAGATTTATTGTTGACCGTCAGAATGACTACAAGCATTGCTAATTTTCTCACATACATTCATCAACAACCTACTATGCTCATTGTATGTTTCCTTTCAATGTTTATGGAACTCATTTGTTGCTTGCAAACAACCTTCACTTGCAAATTCTTTATCCTTGAAGGTGGTTTTCCACTAGTTTGTTTGCATATATATGCTGATTATGAAAGTGCCACCGTATTCATCACACACTTCATGCAAAATCCTTCTAGTAGCCTTTGATTGTATGATCAATATAGATATCACTTGCTCTTATTTGCAAGTTAACTTGGTTGGACACTTTGAATCATCTAAATTTCATTGTTCATTACTCATATACATTAAGACTTGCTTAAGAGTCCCTTACTTACATATTCACATTTGATTTCAAAATCATCATTCAAAAATTATCCAAATTCAAGGAATGGTTCTTTATGCAAGCTCAATTCAAGTCCAAGCTCAAATCAAGTTCTTCTTGATTGAGTTTAGTGCAACTTGAGTTCAAATTCTTCTTTCATTTTGTTTGAATTTGAGTCCATATCATTTGTTATTTGCATTCATGCAAAATTCCTTGTAGTCCAAGGCAATCCAAGTTCGAGTCCAGTTCAACATCATATGCTCAAGCTTGATTTAAGTTTGATTTTTCATTCAAAACATGATTCATTGAGGCTCAAATTTGAGTTAAGTTCTTTGTGGTTTTCTTGAGTTCAAACTCAATTCAATTTCAAGTTCCATGTCTACTATAGTCCAACTCAAGTCTTTGCTTGAGTTCAAACATGTTCAAGTCCAAATCAAATTTGAGTCAATGTTGAAGTTCAAAAGAGAGTCCAAGTTCATGTTCATGTTCATTTAGAATTGAATTCATTTGGGTTCAAGTTCATTTAAGTAGATTGAATCAAGTCCACAAGTTCCAATTTGTTCCAAGTCCTTGTCTTATTTCAGACAAAATTTCGGCAGCCTCCTGGCGTCTCCCGTGTTTAGGGGAAAAACCAAGAGGCCGCCTATCCGCCACGTCAACAAAGACGTGCACGGTTGGTGTTTGTGAGACACCATGGCAATGATTTTTGTTTTTCTCCCACCATGCCAACAAAGGCTTGCATGGGATTTTAAAAAGCATTTTTATGAAAAAGGCAGTTTGCTTTCCCCCCGCTTGGGGGTACTTATGAGTGACCCCGTCTCGCCGTAGGTGCCGCATCGGGGTCCCATCCCACCACGCGCAATAAATGCGTGCATGGGCGGTTTTCCGGTCCGCCACGAACATTGAAATAGGGTTTTGAGTTGATTACTCGCCTCGTCGTAGGCGCCGCACCGGGGTCACATCCCACCATGCGCAACAAAGGCTTACATGGGCGATTTTCTGATCTGCCACGAACTTTGAGAGCGAGAATCTGAGTTTAGAAGTTAATACCTTCGCGGGGTCGACACGTGGATCGAAGTAAATATCTCTTATTATTATTATACTTAATTAAAATTAATTATATTTAATTATAATTAATAATAATTAATTATTATTAATTATAATTAGTAATAATTAATTACAACTAATTATAATTGAACATAATTAATAATAATTTAAACATAATTAATAATAAGATTTAATTAATTAACCATAACTAATTATAATTACATATAATTAATCATAGATAATTAATTATTATTAATTAATTATAATTAAATATAATTAATAATAAATTATTAGAATAAAACATTATTAATAATAATTAATTATGATTAATAGAGATTAATCATAACTAACTATACTTAATAATAAATAATTATAAATATTTATATTTAATTATACTTAATTATAACTAAAAAGCATTTGAGTAGATTTGAATGGGATTTAAGCTTGATTTGAGTCGGGTTTAGCCAAATCTCTTAAATGAGATTAACAGAGAGTTTAACTCTATTAAACAGAGACTCTCTGTTTTAAGTGACTTGGTCGAAGAAGCTCGTAGAAGGAAGATGGATAGCTACCTTCAAGTCGGGCAAGCTCCGACTATAACTTCCGATTGAACAGAGAAGGGAATGTCGTTGAAGCAAATTAGGGCTCACGGCAGGAGGTGTTCGGCAATAGTGGAGGATCGGTCGGCCTTAACTACAGGTAAGGATCGCAAGTTGGAGAGGGCCTGCGGCTTTGGAGGTTTGAGGAGTTCGGGCTTTGATCGGAGGAGGGAGGAAGAGGTTCGGCCAGAGCTATAGGCGTGGGGGTCTTCGGCTAGGTATGTCTTTCTTCTCTCTCTCTCTCTCTCTCTCTCTCTCTCTCTCTCTCTCTCTCTCTCTCTCTCTCTCTCTCTCTCTCTGAAGGCGTCGGGTAGGAGAGGGAAGTTTGGCAGTGAGCAGGAGGTTTGTGCATGGGATATGTGGAGGAGAAACGAGAGGCAAGTGATAGATTTCAAAAGTGTCGTGTGAGAGAGCTCGTCCCGAAGGCTTCATCTACTCGGTATTTAACGATGTGCAAGGAGCAGCAAACGAGGTCGTTGTTGCGGGATTCACGGGGAAGTGACGCGAACGGCGCCGAATCGGCTCGATTTCGGCAAGATTTTGAGGATCCGACGTGAGTCCTAATTTTTTTTCTTCTTTGGATATAACGTGGAGGTCAACAGAAGGCACCAATCAAGAGGAAAAAAAAAGGGAAGGTAATAGAGAGAATCAGAAAGGAAGTTAGCGGGAGAAAAATGAGGCACCTCCAATCGAGCCAACTGAGAGAATGAGAGTGAAAGCGATAGAAAAGGATTAGGCGAGCGTGGGCAAAGGTTTCGTCGACCGGGAGAAGGTAAGGTTTTTTTATTCTATTATTAGTATTATTTTGATATAAAAAATAATGATAAGAAAAATTTTAAGAAAGATTAATATTAGAAATTAATTAATGATAATAATATAAGATTATATGTGATTTTAAATTAAATCATAAATATATATTAAATGATAAATTAGATTTAGAAGTATGAATTTTTTGCATAGAATATACTTAAAGTAATTGATTAAAGAGAGAAGAATTTTCAAATTAGAAAATAATAAAATGAGATAAATCGGTAATTAAATGAGAGAAATTATGAGATTCAAATAAGAGATGAATTTTAATTGAAAATGTTAATTAAGATAATTAATTAAACAATTATGAATTTAAAGAAAAAATAATATAAATTTAATAAAAGTAAATATTAAAATATGATACAAAAGAAAATATTGTTTCCCATATATAGAGAAAATAAATATCTTAAAATTTTAAATTATAATTGGTATATTAACTAAGTAATTAGAGAGAGATAGAGAATAGGGGAGATTTCTTTTAATTAAAATATTAATTTTAAAAGAGAGTATATTTAATTAAATTAAAATGAGAAGTTTTAAAATATTAAGTTAGAGAAATTAAGAGCACATAATTATTTAATAAAGTGATCTTTTAAAAGCTTTAAATCTACCGTCATTTGAATGAGTAAAAGTTAAACGGCGCATTTCCTAAAGTTCAAGATGAGTACTCATGTTTTTTAATTACAGTAATAATTTTGTTTAATTAAATGCATTGAAAGATAGTGAAATCTTCTTATTAAGTATTTATTGCAAATTAGATTATGATCATTATTTCACATACCCAATGATTGATCATGTTAAGTCAAATAAAAATAAATATGTCATGATTTACAATTTCATAGAAGATAAATAAATGATATTAGAAAGATATGATTTATGTATAATGATTGTATGTGCATGTTGACTGATGGAGCACACCCCCTTATGGTATTGACAAGGGACGTAATGTACCCGTGCACATTAATGAAAAGGAAAAAGGAAATAAAAATATAAAAATAATACATTCAATGATATTAAATTAGATGGTAGCTCCTCTGACGATTGTATTACTTATGAGAAATAAGAAAGATATGAATACATATATGATATTATATGATTTATGCATAATATTGAAAGTCTTGATGAAATGTTATGATTAAATAGAATTATTTTATGATATAAAATGAAAAAGAGAACATTCATACTGTTTCAATTGTCTTGAGTTATTGTAATTTAAAAGTATGTTTTACTCACGGAGCTCTGACATAATTTAGTTGCTCTAATATTTTCTGGAATAATTTATTATAATAGAAATAAAAATAAGAAATGAAAATATATACCATAGATTTGGCATACCGGTGAAAGGTATTTGAATGATTTTGTATCAGCTTATATTTTTTTGAAGTTTTAATAGCTCTTTAAGTGTATTGGAAACATATTTAGAAAAAAAAATTAATTTATCGTCCGATCGCCTATTTTCACCACATTAGTTCGAGCCTCCGGGCCGAGTCATGACAAAAGTTATATTAGAGCCCAACGACTATTCTAGGAATATGAATTATAATGAAAGGGCCATAGGAATTATTTCTGAAATTAATTGTGAATAATTTAAATATTCGATTAGATAATATAATTAATTAATTTATAAATATGTAAGGTATGTGAATGATCAAGTGGAAGTAGTTGATGAAAATATGAAAAGAGAAGAATTACCACCTAAAGTGGCTCTGAACACCAATACCTTAACTTAGATATGACGACTATGAGTCAAATGCTTCAGGAATCAAGCTCGTAGTCTGGAGTTGGAGTGGAAAAATATTTGAAGTTGTTTTAGGACATGCAACCACTATTATTCAAGGGTAACGAATGACCAACTGAGGTAGAAAATTGGTTACTTCGTATAGAGAAGATTTTTGATAGCATGTCATATCCTAATGAAAGGAAAGTGACACTTGCATCATTTGTCTTGGACGGAGAAGCAGAAAGATGGTGGAGAAAACAATGCGAATACAGGCTGAGAGATATTTGATAGGAAATACTTGAGTTCACAAGTAACCCTAAGAGAAATACTTGAGTTCGCAAGCAACCCTATCTCTAATTGCTGAAAACAGCGAGATAATTTGCAAATTTGGGTAAAAACAACCCCAAAACAATAGATTGCGAGAAGAGAACAAAACCAAAATAAATGTGAAGCAAGATATAATTGATCCTCAATTCAAGAGGATGATCATTCTCTCCCAATCTCTAGACATGATGCCTAGAGCCCAAGATGACAAAGAAACTTCAAGAGAAAAGCAAATAAAGCATGAACAACTAACCCTAGACAAATCCCCCTTCTTAATACAATTAGTTTCCTAATTCAAACCTAATTCAAATCTTTCCCATTCAAAAATTCCCTCTCCCTAGCCGCCCAATCCTCCTTCCTCAAATCTTCCATGCGAGCCCCACATGTGGGCGGCAATCAAAGGGGGCGGAACCCCTTGTTCCGCCTCCTGTAGTAATGAGCCGGCCTCTAGGCCGGCTCCTAGGCCGGTTTAGGAAGAACCGGCCTATCAATACCGCCCTCCCAAAGAATCACCTTGTCCTCAAGGTGAAAACTGGGAAACTGCTATTTCGCCCTCTCGTACGGCTCCCATGTGGCAACTTAGTCAGGCAGATTCTTCCACTTGATTAGCACTTCTTTCGCTCCATCTTCTTTCTGGTGAACCACCATCAACTCTAAGGGTTCCATAATCACCTCTAAATCCTCAGTAAGCGTGGTCGGTAACTCTGAGATGGCTGTGTAATCTCCAATGGCTCTTCTCAGCTACGACACATGGAAAATCGGATGAATAGTCACCGTGGGTGGTAGTTTCAGCCGATATGCTACTGCTCCGATTTTTTCCAATATTTCATAAGGTCCAAAGTATCTTGGAGCGAGCTTCTCATTTCTCCTATTGGCAACTGTCTTCTACCGGTATAGTCAGAGCTTTAAGAACACCTTCTCTCCTGCTTCGAATTGGATGTCCTTCCTATGCCTAGCAACCTGTTTCTTCATAATCTCTTGAGCTCTCAGTAAATGTTTCTTCAATTCCTCCAACACTCGATCCCTCTCCTCCAAGTACTCCTTCACTGAAGAAACTGGAGCACTGTTACTCCCAAAGTGCACCAAGTGAGGAGGGTTCCTTCCGTACAGCGCCTTAAATGAAATCATCTATGAAGCCGAGTGAAACGACGTGTTGTACCAGTTACTCCGCCCATGACAGCCACTTGGCCCAAAGCTTGGGTGTCTCCAACACAAAACATCTAAAGTAGGTCTCCAAGCTCCTATTGACCAAGTCTGTTTGGCCATCTGTCTGTGGGTGATAGGCAGTGCTGCTTTTCAGAACTGTCCCTTGTAACCTAAACAATTCCCTCAAAAAATGACTAAGGAACACCTTATCTCTGTTTGACGTGATCGCCTCTGGTACCCCATGCAATTTGACCACCTCTCTAATGAATGTTGAAGCCACTGTCACCGCGGTGTAAGAATGTCGGAGGGGAATGAAATGAGCATACTTGCTCAATTTATGCACCACCACTAAGATCACTATGAAGCCTTCTGAACGAGGCAGCCCATCTATGAAATCCATGGATATCTCCTCCCAAACTCATCGCGGTAACGCCAACGGTTGTAGTACTCCCCCTGGTGACATAGCCAAATATTTGTTCCTATGACAGATATCACACCATACTACCATATCTTCTACATCTCTATGTATTCCCTTCCAATAAAGCTCGGCCACTAGTCTCTTATAGGTCTTCTGCACTCCTGAATGGCCCCCAACTACGCTTCCATGAAATTCCTGAAGTAAATTTGGGATGTGGATCGAGGTACGGGGCATCACAAATCTTCCCTAGTATAGTAGTCTGTCTCCCTCTAATGAGTACCTTGGATGGCTAGTTGGCTACCCTCCTGTTTGAGCAAATCTGACCTGATCCTTCCCAATTCTTCATCTCTAGCACTTTCTTCCCAAATGGCCTCACAGTCAAGCATCAAAGGAACGGATAGTGTCACTGTCTGCAGCTCCCCCATACATCTGGACAATGCGTCTGTCGCCTTGTTCTCTACCCCTGGTCTATACTGAATCTCAAAATCGTACCCTAGCAACTTGGACAACCACCTTTGATGCTCTTTCGTCACCATCCACTGTTCCAGTAGGTATTTCAAGCTTTGCTGATATGTTATGGCAATGAAATGCCTCCCAAATAGGTAGGGCCGCCACTTCTGGATGGCCAAAACGACAGTCATTAATTCTCTCTCGTAAACTGATTTCAGCCGGACTCTAGCAGTCAATATTTGGCTGAAAAAGGAAATAGGTCTACGACTCTGCATCAGTACTGCACCCAGCCCATACCCGGAAGTATCTGTCTCCACAATGAAGGTCTGAGTGAAATCTGGCAAGGCTAGGACCGGCACCATAGTCATCACCTTCTTCAAGCTCTCAAATGTTGATGTGGCCGCCTCCCCCCATAGGAACCCGTCCTTCTTCAATTGTTCAGTGAGTGACCATGCTATGGAGCTATACCCCTTAACGAACCTCCTGTAGTAACCCGTCAGTCCTAGGAATCCCCTCAACTCCTTCAAATTTTTCGGTACCGGCCACTTTAGCATTGCTTTAATTTTGGACTGCTCTGCTGCCACTCCTTTTGATAACACATGACCCAGGAACTCTACACGGGCTTGTGCAAAGCAGCATTTCTTCAAATTAGCCCTCAGTTGGTGCTCCTGCAGTACCTCTAACACCCTTTTCAAATGCTCCCAATGCTCCTCCTCTGTCCTGCTGTAGACCACGATGTCATCAAAGAATACTAGAACAAATCGTCTGAGATAAGGTTTAAAAACCTTATTCATAATGGTCTGGAAAGTAGCTGGAGTATTGGTGAGGCCAAATGGCATCACTAGAAACTCATAGTCCTTCATGAGTTCTAAAGGCCGTCTTGGGTACATCCTCCATTCGAATCGGATGGTAACCCGATTTCAAGTCTATCTTGCTGAAGATCACGTTCCCACTCAATTCATCTAACAGCTCGTCAATGACTAGTATAGAAAACTTGTCAGGTACAGTTTCCTTATTGAGTGCTCTATAGTCCACAAAAAAAATGCCAGCTGTCTTGTACTCTACACTGGCTTCTGCAAAGCAGCATTTCTTCGAATTAGCCCTCAGTTGGTGCTCCTGCAGTACCTCTAACACCCTTTTCAAATGCCACCAATGCTCCTCCTCTGTCCTGCTGTAGACCACGATGTCGTCAAAGAATGCTAGTACAAATCGTCTGAGATAAGGTTTAAAAACCTTATTCATAAGGGCCTGGAAAGTAGCTGGAGTATTGGTAAGGCTAAATGACATCACCAGGAACTCGTAGTCCTTCATGAGTTCTAAAGATCGCCTTGAGTACATCCTCCATTCGAATCTGATGGTAACCCGATTTCAAGTCTATCTTGTTGAAGATCACGTTCCCACTCAATTCATCTAACAGCTCGTCAATGACTGGTATAGTTGGAATATTGGGATGAGGCTAATTTAGCAAGGCTAGCTGCAAGTATTGGGGATCCTCTTCTTATGGATGAACAGACTAAGTTATGGAATAGGTGTGCTTTTGCACGTGTATGTGTTAGACTGGATTTGTCCAAGAAGCTGCCTAAAGGAGTGTGGGCTTATGGGTTGGAAGGATTGTTCTTTCAACCAATTGAATATGATGGGATTCCACTTATCTGTTTGCAATGTGGAAAAGTGGGTCATAAATCAGAAATGTGCAAGGAGATTTGTGAGCAGCCTAAACAGAAGGTTATGGAGAATGCTAGTGTACAGAAACAGGTTATTTCTGGGAATTCTGGATTGGATAAAGTGAATGGTGCTGTTTTTAATAGTGGTAATGAAGCAAGTTCTTCAGGGGTAAATGATTTGTCTATTGATAAAGACATGGTTAGTGGACCATTGTCACTAGAAGGAGGAGAACCAACAATGCTCGTGGAGGAAATCGTGTACAGGCAGTGAATGATAGACCTGCCGTTCCGTTAACAACTCCTAAAACTGTTTGGAAAGAAGTTAATAAAGCTCAGAAGGAGGTTGATTTGGTTAGTAAGAATATGGCTGAGAACGTTGTTCATGGGAAAGTGGAAGATTTGATGAAAATTCAAAAGGAAGACAGCTCTGTTGTTCGTAAACAGCCTTTGGTGGGGAATAAGGATTCTGAAATGGTGAGCAGCTTGCAGAGCAAAGAATTGATGGTTGAGCAATGTGGTATGGGGAATGTGGATTCCGATATGGTAAGCAGTGTACAGGATAAAGAATTTGTGGTTGAGCACCGGGAGTCTTCACTCAATTTAAGGCAAGTTCTGGCTAAAGGATTGATCAAGAAGAAGAAAAATTTTAAGGATCCTTGTTTGGCGAGATCTCCTTCTCAAATTTTAGTACCAAGGGTACTTAAATTTTTGGATAGTAAAGCAGGTGTGTTGAAGCCTAATAATAAACAGGAGAGATTAAATAAAGGTCGGTTGGTTAAAGAACTTAGAAGTTCTGGACCCTTACAGAAATTACCTGGGTTAAGAAGAAGTAAAGCTGGTATGCTTGAGGTGCCTTCTTCTACTGTTGTGGAGAAGCCTGGTTGCAGCATGAAGGGTGATGTGGAAATGGGAGGTTCTGTGGATTTCCCAGTGAATGATGATACCTTTGGAAATAATTGCGGCGGGGACGCTTCCCCTTTGGTTAATTATGGTTAACATCCTATGTTGGAATTACAGAGGTGCTCGTAAGAAGGAGATGGGCAACTATTTACGACACCTTATTAGGGAGCATGATGTGAGCTGTATTGGGCTGTTAGAGACAAAAGTGGATTCTTTTTGTAGAAAAGATATTGATAGAATTGCTGGAAGGGATTGGGAGTTTTGTTTTCAACCTGCTATTGCTAGAGCTGGAGGTATTTTAGTGTTGTGGAGAAGTAGTGTGGCTTCTTTCCAAGCTATTTTTCAATCTGATCAGTGTATTATGGGAAAGTTAAGGGTTGCTAATGTTCTGGTTTGGGAGATTGCTGTGGTGTATGCCAATAAGGACAGGTCTATCAGGAAAATTGTTTGGGATGAAATTTCAAGACATCATAATATGGAGGTTCCAATGTTGGTAGGAGGAGATTTGAACTGTATTTTGTCCCAGGAGGATAAAAAAGGGGGGAGGCCCTATCATTTTACCCCTGGTTCAAATGATCTGTCTGAGTTCATGCTGACAAATGATCTTATAGATCCTGGATTTACCGGCCCAGCTTTTACATGGTCTAACAATAAGGATGCAAGGAGTCGGATTTTCTCAAGGTTGGATCGTTTCTTAATATCCTCTTCAATTCTGGATGCTTTTCAGGGATTGAAGGTTAAACATTTGACAAGACTGGCTTCAGATCATTGTCCCATTTTGTGCTGTGTCTTGGCAGAGGTGAAAAGGACCTATTCTCATTGGATAAGGTTTGAAGATGTTTGGGCTAGCTACCCTATGGCTTGGCAGTTAGTGTGGAATAAATGGAAGGTGGATGACTTGGGTAAAGAATCTACTAAGTTGCATAGAAAGTGTCAAAGGACTTTGAAGGCTTTGTTCTTTTGGAGTAAGAACAAACTCAAGCAACTTAATCAATTGAAGGATGAGTTGGATAGGGAGGTGAAAGAATTACAGGTTTTGGAATGTTCACCTGATGGTTTGTCTGATGTCCAAACTGAAACCTTGAGGTACAAAGTTCAGTTATTGAATAGTACTTTAGCTCGTATCATGACTTGGTGGAGACAAAGGGCTAAAGTTAAGTGGATAGAAGAGGGGGATGGGAATACTCATTTTTTCCACTCGATGGCATCGGCTAGAAGAAGAGCTAAATGCATTGACTCTATAAAGTTACTGGATGGCTCGGTTGTAACTGAACATGGGGAAATTTCAAGGGCCTTTCAAAGTTTTTTTGAGCTAAAATGGCGCGGGAATGATGTGGTAGAGAGAGGGTGGCCTTCTCTTGAAAGTCAAAGAGGGTGCTTGGTACAGTTTGCTGAAATTTTGGATAATGCGGTTACTAAGGATGAAATCTGGAATGCAGTTTGTTCTTTGGGCCGGAATAAGGCACCTGGCAGAGATGGAGTTACTGCTTCTTTTTTCAAGTTTTTCTGGGACATTGTGGGAGAGCAGGTGTTGAAGGCTTGTTTGGAATTTTTTGAGACAGGTGTTATGGATTCACAATGGAAGGAAACGGTTGTAGTTTTACTGCCTAAGGTAAACAACCCTGATCAACCATCAAAGTTTAGACCTATTAGCTTGTGCCAAACAATCTATAAGATTGTGGCTAAGGTCTTGGTGACTCGGTTCAAAGGAATTCTTCCGAAGATAATATCTGAGGAGCAGGCTGCATTTGTTCAGGGAAGGTCAATTTCAAATCATTGCTTATTGGGGCAAGAATTGATGAACAAATTTAAGGTCTCTAAAGCAAAAAGAGGGCTCTTAGCATTGAAGGTGGACATGGAGCAAGCATATGACAAGATGAGCTGGAGAACGTTGGAGCTTGTTTTGAGGAAGATGGGGTTTCCTCCTAGATTCAGTTCATGGGTGCTGAATTGTGTTATGAATCCGAAGTTTTTCATTCTTATCAATGGGAAACTTTCTAAAGGGATATTGGCTGACTGTGGATTCCGTCAGGGGTGTCCATTATCACCTTACTTGTTTATTCTTTGCTCGGAGCTGCTATCTGCCCATTTCCACCAGAATTTCAAGGAGTTGGGAGTTCCAATTAGTAGGGGGGGACCTCTGGTCTCTCACCTATTATATGCTGACGATATTTTGATCTTTGCAGGTACATCTATTCCAAATGTGAAGAAAGTGACGTCTATTTTAATGGACTATTGTTCGTGGACTGGTCAAAAGGTGAACAGAAGTAAATCTGCGATACTTTTCAGCAAATCGACCTCCTCTTCTACAAAATCTCGTCTTGCAAAGATCACAGGTTGCAGGAAGGTGGAGGAGCTGGAGTACTTGGGACTTAAGTTTGCTTTGAGAAAACTTACAAGAAAGGACTTTGCTCCTTTGGTACAGTAGGCTCGGGCCAAGACATTGACCTGGGGCATTAGGCATCTATCGTTGGCTGGACGGGTTACTCTGATAAATTCGGTTTTGTTGCATTCTTCAGTTTATGCAGTAACTCATTCTATGGTGCCGAAATCTATCTTAAATGATATTGAGAAAATCTGTAGAGGTTTTCTCTGGGATATTGATGAGAATCATAAAAGCATCCACTATGCTTCATGGGAAACTATTTCTAAGCCAAGGAGGATGGGGGGACTTGGGTTTCATGCAAATTCCAAATGGGTTGGACCCTTAAGATCTCGGATTGCATGGGAGTTTATCAGCAAACCGGGAAGCTTATTTCATAGATGTATGGAGCTGAAGTATGGGAACTGGCCATGGGTGGATGAGTTTAGACGTGGGGATTCCTCTGTGTGGAAACTCATTTGTGATGGAGCAAACAGTTTATCTTGCTGTGTCAGATGGAGGGTGAGTAATGGAAGAGATATTGATACTCTGAATCACATTTGGATTTGGGATAGAGCCTTGTCATTATGGCCAACATTTTGTAATATTGAAGCTGTGGAGGATCGGACAGTTTCTGTCTTTATATCACCGGCTGGAGAATGGGATGTTCAGAATCTGCTGAAATGTTTTGGTGAAGCTTTAGTTAACAGGATTTTGGAGATTAAAATCTGGAGTGAGCTACAAGAAGATGTTCTGGAGTTAATGAAAATTCCAATTGGATCCACTTTATCTGCTGTGGTTTATGACATGAATTTTATGGGAGCTGATGATCCGTGTTGTGCTATCTTGAAGGCAGGTTTGAGGCCAAGAGAACGTATGTTTTGGTGGAGAGTTTATAAAAACATTGTTCCAACAAACTGTTGGCTGTTTGCTCGGAGATTTGAGGTGGATGTTAAATGTCCCATTGGTTGTGGATTGGATGAGGACCTGAATCACATTACTACGGGTTGCAAACAACTGCTGGAGGTTCTGAAAATTCTGGACGAATGGGGAATGTGCATTCCACGGTTTCTCAATTTATCTGCTTTGCTGGAGGCTTTGGAGGTGAATGTCAAGATCAAAGGTAGTGCTATGAAGCTTTATTGTTTGGCTGTGTATCATAGTTGGTTGAATAGAAATGCGATTAAGCATGGAAAGGATGTTGCTACACCGATCTTCATGGCTGCTAGTATCTTAGAAAGCTTTAATCATGATGGTTTTTTGTCTCACTTGGAGCAACGGGATTCTATTCAATCCGTTGGATTGTGTTTACATTCTTCTTGGTGTCCTCCCCCTACAAGTTGGCTGAAGATCAATGTTGATGGAGCTTTGCATAGTTCAAATGCTGGAGGAATTGGGATAGTAATAAGGGACAACTATGGTAGACTTATTGTAGCAGCTGGATGGAGTTTATGTCATTGGGATAGCACACAAGTTGAATTGATGGCCATTCAAGGTATTGGTAAGCTAGTTGCTGATTGGATGTTTGAAATGAATGGGGTCATTGTGGAAGGAGATAATGCCAGTGTCATGAAGTATATGCAGAATTTTACATGCAAGGAATTCTGGAAGCTGCAGTCAGAGGATTGGGATAAGTGGAATTGGTTGAGGATGTTCCAGAAAGTGGTTTTTGTGCATACTTATAGAAGGTTCAATACGGCGGCTCATTTTTGTGCACAAAGAGCTATAGATAGATCTTTTACTTGGCATATAAGAGATAGCAATAATGTGATCCCTCAAGAATTTTTTGATATTCTTGAGGTCGATAGTAGCTTTTCATTTTATGTTTAAAGGCTTGTGAGCCTTCTTTACTTACTTGTTTGTAATGGTTTTTAGATAAATGCAAATGCAAAAGTTCAGCTCTCTCTCTCTCTCTCTCTCTCTCTCTCTCTCTCTCTCTCTCTCTCTCTCTCTCTCTCTCTCTCTCTCTCTCTCTCTCTCTCTCTCTCTCTCTAATTCCTCTCTGTTGCTCTCTCTCTCTATTGCCTCTCTCTTGCTCTCTCTCTCTCTCTATTGCCTCTCTCTACGTGTCATTTTTGCCTAATGTTTTCTCTCTCTTGGCAATTTGTAGTGAGAGAAACTCTGGGTATGGCGGGGGGTGACTGAAGGTCACCTCCCGGGGGGCGGTGGTGATGGGAATGCTGGCGGTGACGAGAAGAGGCAATCGGGAGTTGGATTTGGAGGATTGAAGAAGAACGGAGAGCGATCGGGAGTTGGATTTGGAGGATCTCCCAGTAAAGCCGCGACGGCTAAGTTGAAGGGTAAAGCTCAGGATGCAGTTAAAATTGGTTTGGAAGGATCGGTGGAAGGTCGCTGGGAGGTCAAGCCACGGAGCTTGGATCCTAAAATGGCTCTTCAGTTTGATAAGGGAGGATCTGGTTAGTCCAGATCTGAAGGGGCTAAGTTGGACGATTCTCCTCCGAAGCGGGAGAAGGAGCTGAAATTGAAGTCAGCAGTGAGTATAAAGCTCAATCCGATGTTCAATGAGCTGGATTCATCAATGGAGGTGGAGGAGATCGATCCTATAGTGGATTGCATGGATGACATGGAGGAGATTTTTGACGTAAATGCCGCTATGCCAGGTTGGGATTGCA
Organism: Dendrobium huoshanense; assembly: GCA_016618105.1. NCBI lineage: Eukaryota > Viridiplantae > Streptophyta > Magnoliopsida > Asparagales > Orchidaceae > Dendrobium > Dendrobium huoshanense. The sequence goes on from CM028344.1 coordinate 21,951,197, forward strand.
CGATGGAGGTAAGTTCAGATCTAGCTGGTTTGAATGATGTCGTTGTGGAAAATGTAGCTATGGATGGAGGTAGTTTGACATCTGTGGTGGGTATTGCTGTTGTAGATGTTGTAGGCGTGACTAGAGCTGGGCTCATCTCCTCTGGATTGAGCAATCCATCGTGCATCACTCGTGATGTTTGTGAAAATGACGACTCAAGACAGTCTAGTGTAAATTTGAGGGAGTTAAAGGGAAAGAGCGTGACCCAAGGAAATTCGTTCTCGGCTAGGCGTGGGAACGCATGGAGAAAGCCGGAGCATATTCCAATTTTACATCCCGAAGAGATTATTGCTATATCTGCTGACAGTGTCTCAATTGATCTCAATTTGGAGATTGTTAAGGCCAATATGGCGATGCTCGAGCACGTTGAGGTGGGGGAAAATCCTAGGAAGACATGCTTCATACTTCTTGTTGAAGTCAGAGATCCAATGCCAGTGGGGAAGATTTGGGGATTTTCAGTTAACAACATTGGGCTTCGATTGATTTGTATGTATTTTTTCTTCAATTGAAGCCAAGGACGCGGTTATGTGCGGAGGCCCCTGGTTTATTGGGGGTAATCTCGTCGAACTGGATAGATGGACGCCTTGTTTCTCCCCGGTTTCCATGGAAGGGTTGTCTTCCCCGGTTTGGATACAGTTGCCCAATCTCACATTGCATTATTGGGATGACTGTAACATTTCTAGAATTGCTTTGAGGATTGATATTCCTCTCTGGATTGATGCGCAGATAGAAAATTGGGGCAGAAGGGAGTATGCCCGGGTTTGTGTCCGGATGAATTTGGCTAACAAACTGCAGGTAGGAATTTGGGTGAATGGGTTGAATGGAAGATTCTACTAGGTGGAGTATGAGTGTATCAGCCTCATGTGCTACAGATGCGGTAGAATTGGACACCGTAAAGAATAGTGTCCATCAAAGTATGTCCGACCAGGTGAGATGTTGGACAAGAATGCTGGTAATCCAGTGAAATAGGGAGGACTGGTGGAAGACAATTCCAAGCAGGCTTTGAGCGGCTTTGGGAGAGTGGAACCAGTGCAAACTAAGAGGGCTAATCCTCTTATTATAAAAAATGAAAGGTGGTAGTCAGCATAAGCAGACCAAAAATAGTGAAATAGTGAGGAATGTTGATTCACAACATGATAAAAGTGCTAGCCACTTGGAAAGGGAAGTGAGTTCCCAAGAAGATGAAGACCAGTTGGGACCTAGGTTCCCCCAAGAAGGAGAAATGTTCGGCCACAAGGTAGGAACAATGGTAGTTATAATAATAGACAAAATATGAATATCCCGAAGAAGGATGATTTGAGCAAAGTCAAGGAACCTCAAAGCTTGGTGAAGCCAACCTGGAAGCAGATTAAGATGGGCTTTAACAAGCCACTGCCTTTTACGGCAGGAATTAAACCTGTACTGCCAAAGGCTACCAGATTTAAGTTCGGGATGGAGCTGAATCAACTGAGTCCTATTGGGGAGCTCCTAAGGAAGAGAAAGAAGGAAGTTCTAGATGATTCTGGCGGCAGGGACACTTCCCCATTGATTTTTAATGTCGTCCATACATATTTGGAACTACAGGGGTGCCCGTAAGAAGCAGACGGGTTACTACCTGTGAAGCTTTGCTGGCAACAATGAGGTTTGTTTTGTAGGTTTAGTTGAAACCATGGTCGAAAACATTAGCAGAGTAGAGGTGAACAGGCTAATTGGCAGTGACTGGGAATTCTTTCATTTCCTAGCAGCGGGCAAATCTGGCAGATTGCTTGCCTTATGGAGATGGGAGGTGACTCAGTTTGAAGTCACTTCGACAATGGATCAAGCCATTATTGGGCAGCTGTTGTTTCCCAACCTGCAAAGATGGACTGTTGCTTTGGTATATTCAAATAAAATTTATCATGCTCAGCGGAGCTTGTGGAATTAATGTGGTTGGATCATGCATTAATATGGATCTCCATGTGATCGTGGGGTCGGCGAGATTTTAATTGCTGTTTAAATCAGGATGAGAAGAAGGGTGGAAGGAGGTACAGTTTTTTGGTGGGGGCACAAGAAATGTCTGTATTTCTTGTGGATAATTATTTACATGATTTGGATTTCTGGGACCTAAATTTACTTAGTCGAACAATAAGAATGGTAACAGTAAAGTTTGGGTTTGGCTTGACAGATGAGACCTTAGATAAGCTCCTCCATTCGTTTGCGTCTGCTCACAGACGTGGTAATCGTATTATTGAAGTCAATAATGCGAATGGAGATAGAATTTCGGAACAGAGGCTTATTCAGGAGGAATTCTGGAATTTTTTTGTATAGAAATGGAAAGATAGGTAGGTTGCTATGCAGAACTGGCCGATCTTCTATGATGAAGACAGAATTCCTGAGCAGTTTTGTGATAGTTTGGAGGCTGATATTAGTCTTTGTCAATCTTTCTACAGGATTGTTGCTAAGATATTGATTAGTCGACTCAAACCTGTTTTGAGTAGCATTATCAATGAGCAGAGAGCCTTTGTTCTAGGTAGATCGATATCTAGTCATGGGCTGATGGCTTAGGAGATGATGGGCAAGTTTAAGCATTCTCCTCAGAAATCTGGATTGATGGCATTGAAGATCGATATGGAGCAAGCCTATGACTGTATGGCGTGGGAAACTTTGCAGAAAGTGATGACTCTAATGGGATTTAAAGATCGATTTATCACTTGGGTTATGTAGTGTATCACTAGACAAAGGACCGTCGCCTACTCAGGTGCAAGTACCAAAACTGGTGGTGGACCAACCTAAGGTTGTTCATGTGGATGGCCATCCCAAACCGAGACTACCAACTATTGCCGACACTCATGGTTCCGAGGTGCAGGAAGATGGGTCTTTTAGGGCCTGGAATCTAGTTACCTGCAAGAAGAAGAACAAACTAAAGGCTCCTGTGGAGCTTCCTACCCACGGACAGCAAAGGATGGCCAAGCCAAGTCGCCCCTCACAACCCATGCGTGCCCTGATTTCCCTTACATTAATGCTGAGGGACATCCAGTTGGCAGGAGGAGGGTATTTGGTGGAGTTACACAGTTTGAAGGGAGCAAGATTGGAGGAGGGATGAGACATACCCCTCTCCATTTAGATGTTGATTAAGCAGTTCCAAGAGGTGTTTCAGCCACCGTAGGGATTGCCACCGCAGAAGGAGCAGGAGCTTGCCATCGTGTTGAAGGTGGGAGTGTCACCCATCAGTGTCCAGCCCTATCGCTACCCTCAGTTCCAGATGGATGAAATAGAAAGGTTGATTAAAGAGATGCTAGAGGCAGAGATCATCATACCCAGTATTAGTCCCTTCTCTAGCCCCATTCTGTAGGTGAAAAAGAAGGATGACAATTGACGTTTTTTTGTGGACTATAGAGCACTCAATAAGGAAACTGTACCTGACAAGTTTCCTATACCAGTCATTGACGAGCTGTTAGATGAATTGAGTGGGACCATGATCTTCAGCAAGATAGACTTGAAATCAGGTTACCATCAGATTCGAATGAAGGAGGATGTACCCAAGGCAGCCTTTAGAACTCATGAAGGACTATGAGTTCCTTGTGATGCCATTTGGCCTCACCAATATTCCAGCTACTTTTCAAGCCCTTATGAATAAGGTTTTCAAACCTTATCTTAAACGATTTGTACTGGTATTCTTTGACGACATCGTGGTCTACAGCAGGATAGAGGAGCATTGGGGGCATTTAAAAAGGGTGTTAGAGGTACTACAGGAGCACCAACGGAGGGCTAATTTGAAGAAATACTGCGTTGCACAAGCCAGTGCAGAGTACATGACAGCTGGCGTTTTTTTTTTTTTTGTGGACTATAGAGCACTCAATAAGGAAACTCTACCTGACATGGAAAGCCCCGCATCCCCCTTAACCACTACCTTCCTTCCATCCACCATCAACTCCATCGTGAGTGCTCTCCAATTCACTTTGGTGTCTCCCAAAGTTTGCAGTCATTTCATCCCCAGGATGACGTCCGTGCTCCCAAGCTCTAGTGGAAGAAAGTCTTCCATCACCTATATCGCGTGGATCGTTAGTCGCACTCCTCTGCAAATCCCCTGACCTTTCTCCACCTTCCTCGTACCCATCATCACTCACTAACAGCCGGTGTCCATCAATCTCACTCCCAATTGGTCGACGACCAGGGTGGAAATGAAATTGTGAGTAGCCCACTATATATCAGCACCATAACCTCCCTGTCCTCTATCTCTCCCTTCACCTTGCTGCTCGGATCTCCGCCTTTAGCCCTTTCATGGAATTTCCCTCCAATATTGTCTCTGAGAGTCGTTTCACCCTGCTAGCAAGGTGCTCAAACTGCTCCCGATAATCTGGTACTGATCGCTTCTATGTCAGAGCAAAGAACTACTCATACAAGTCTCTTCACCGATCGGTTTGGAAATATTTTATTATGCAGTATTTAAATTCCCTCTAGTTCCTGATCGGCCTCCTCTGGTCTCTCCAGTGAAACCACGACAGGGCTTTCCCTTTTAAGCATAATCCCGCTGCTATCAGCTTCTCCTCCTCCGTCAACCCATTGACGGTGAAGTACCGCTCTATCTTGTAAATCCACCCATACGCATCTTCTCCTTCAAATATGGACATCTTCAACTTCCTCACCTTCTGGTCGCCACCATTTCCCCTTATTCTTCCATAATTTCCCCTTTCCCAAGTACTAGATCCACCCCATGTTTCCCGATCTTCCCTTGCTCTTCCATAGCCCAAACTCCCTTCGGAATCCCCCCTTCTTTCTATAAAATCAGCACCTCGACCACCTCGGCGGCCATAGTATCCCTCCTGGCGTTCCCCATATCCTTCTCTTTCTTCCCTCTAGATAGGCTCCAGATGGGGTCCTCTTCCTTCTCCTTCCATGATCTCCACCTCATCTTCCTCCCTGCGGATTTCAGAATTCTTACTTTTTCCTTCCATCCCTTTTGTCATTGAAGCCGCCGTTTGATTTTGAATCTCTAACATTTTCTTCATTATATCTCGGAGGTCGGCGACTTGTCCCTCCATGAAAGAAATCATTTCCTCCACCGTCATTTTGATTTGATTCATCTCCCCTTCAACTCTTTCCTCCAAGGAATTCACTTTTTTTGCCTCCATCACAATCAGGAGTTTCTAAATTCACAAAAAAAGCATTTTCGAATCAAAAAACAACAACTTCTTCTGATTTGGAGCGAAATATTGCTGTTGGAATCCGTCGAAAACAGCCCTCCACTGATCCCGATACTTGCTCTGATACCAATTTGATAGGAAATACTTGAGTTCGCATGTAACCCTAAGGGAAATACTTGAGTTCGCAAGCAACCCTATATGGGAAAAAACAGCCCCAAAACAATAGATTGCAAGAAGAGAACAAAACCAAAACAAATGCCAAGCAAGATACAATTGATCCTCAATTCGAGAGGAGGATCGTTCTCTCCCAATCTCTAGACAAGATGCCCAGAGCCCAAGACGCCAAAGAAACTTCAAGAGAAAAGCAAACAAAGCATGAAAAACTAACCCTAAACAAATCCCCCTTCTTAATACAATTAGTTTCCTAATTCAAACCTAATTCAAATCTTTGCCATTCAAAAATTCCCTCTCCCTAGCCGCGCAATCCTCCTTCCTCAAATGTTCCACGCGGGCCCCACACGTGGGCGGCAATCAAAGGGGGCGGAACCTCATTCTGCCTCCTGTAGTAATGAGCCGGCTCCTGGGCCAATTCAGGATGAACCGACCTATCAATATTCCAAAATTAATGGCCAACTAAAATAATTTTGTGGAATTTTTCAGAGAATGGTTCGTACATATCTTAGCAAGGAGACAGATGCATGATAAATTCATAAGACTAGTATAAGGAGAAAAATCAGTGAAGACATACAAAGCAGACTTTACAACTCTATCCAAATATGCACTGCAACTTGTTGGAACAGCAGAGGAGAAATGTTATTGATTCCTATCTAATCTAAAAAATGCAATTAGATAACCTTTAGTACCTTTAGGAATCAAGGATTATTCAATATTGGTGGAAAGAGCTAGAAGGATGAAGATTGACTTCCATATCACTCAGAAAAGGGACCAGCATAAAAGGAAGTGTTGAAGAAGATATCTAAAGCAATCAGATTGAAGGATAAAATGAAAAGAATCCCAAGCTTAGTCCTCGTGGAGTTAGTAGTGCAACTGGCAAAAGAATCATAGAAGCTTGTGCTAAGTGTGGCAGATTGCATAAGGGTGAATGTCTGATGGGTTCCAACACTTCCTATTAATGTCCTCATCCTGGACACAACAAAATATTGCCTTACAATGGTTTCAGAGGACTTCAAGAGAAATTATATCAAGTGAAGCACATTCGCAAAAGAGCTTTAGTAAACAAAAGATTATGGAACCATTAGTTTTAGCTTTGGCACAAAATCAATCCAGGCAGAATGTTCGACCGCAAGTTTATGCTTTAACTCAACAAGAGTCTAATGAATCTACAAATGTTAATAAAGATGCATGAGCTGTCCTTAATATAATAACTTGTTATGCTATATCAGATATTTTGGATTTATCAGGTTATCTTATTGTGTTATATCAAATGTTTAATTTTATTCAATTATGCATCAAACGTTGAAGTTTACGCTGAATAAAATTGAAGATAATATTTGTTTATATAAGTAGAAGTTTTAAGTAAGTTTCGAGGATGAAATTTTTATAAGAAAGGGAGATTGTATGAACCGATCCGACGGGTTCAACTGAACCGGTCGTAGCATTAAATCAAGAGAAGCGAAACAAGCAAACCGTGCGAAAGAAATGACGGGGAACACAACCCTAACAATCACCACGAGCATGTATATGTCTATTTGATAGATTTTTTGCAATTCTAAGTGACTAATCACGTTCAGGAGTGAAAAATAATAACACCTCATGGGAGATATCTTTGTTTCGCTTCATCCAGTTCAACAAATGAGCAAAAGAATTTGAGAAGGCGGCAACTAAGAGAAAGAAGAAGAAGAGGGAAGGAAATAGAGAGAATCAGAAAGGAAGAGAGTAGGAAAAAAGGAGGCACCTGCGATTGAGCCAACCAAGAGATTGAGAGAGAAAGCGAGAGAGAAGGATTAGGCGAGCGTGGGCGAAGGTTTCGTCAACTCAGAGAAAGCAAGTTTTCTTTTATTCTTTTATTCTTTTATTAGTATTATTTTGATAAAAAAAATAATGACAAGAAATTTTTTAAGAAAGATTAATATTAGAAATTAATTAATGATAATAATAAAAGATTATATGCAATTTTAAATTAAGTCAAGAATATATATTAAATGATAAATTGAATTTAGAAGTGTAATGAATTTATGGCATAGAATATACTTAAAGTAATTAATTAAAGAGAGAAGAAATTTAAATTAAAAAATAATTGTGGGCTCCGAAAATTCGGCCCGGCCTCCGCTCGCTCTTCTTCTTCGGCGAGGGAGTTTTAACGAACTAAGTTCCGAAGTAAATTTTGGAAGGCAGATGGGTTTGTAGATAAGACACTACCCAGAGATTTCGCCCTCATTTTGTGAGGACTTTATGATCTGAGTTCTGGTTTCCTATAGGCGCAAGCCCCTATAGTTAATTACCTCTCCGATCACGAGAGAGAACTTTCGATTAAGGCTAGTCGTCAATCAGATACGTATAAAATACGTGTTATCTGGCATATAGTAGCAGCATGGATATGAAAATTGGATTTGAAATTTTGGAGATTTGGAATTTGAAGGGTTGAGAGATTTGGAGATTTTTGATATTTAAAACTGAAATTTTCACCATCTGGAACTTAAAGCGGATGGTGGGGGAATGGATGATGGACCCGATCAAGATCCCATGGTTCCATCGTCCCGGGCCATCGTGGTCCCTGGTCTACTTAGTCAGAGGAGGTAGTCGACCCAACCTGACAGAAGGATCCTTGTCGGCAGCCATGGGTTGCTTCGTCCAAGGGGACCTTGTAGACCGGGGTTGGATGTTTGTCTAAGGGGACAAATTTGAATCCACCTTAGCTAACAGAGGGCTTTGTGCCCTATCAATCATACCCTATTGATTCATATCTCAAGGATTTAACGCCATTAAGGAGCGTATTGGCTCTGGCCATAACCGCTATCTGTGGTGCCATTTGGCGGCAAAACCACTCGGTTCAGAGGGCCCCGGGTCATAATCGTTTACCTGCAGTGTCATTTGGCGGCGAAACTGCCGGTTAGAGGACACGTACCACGTCCTTACTGGCAAGAGATTGTTTGAGAATGGATCCTAGTGATATTTTCGACTAGGCATTTGGCTCTTTATGAGCTAGAGTTTATTTGAATTTGTCCGCCTCGGCAAACTGTTGCGGAGGGCGGATGGATTTTGCTTTAACTGCGTTGATGGATTTATTTCAATTTTAAATATTTTGGATTTTTGGGATTTTGTAGAAATTTTAGGACATTTTGAATAGTTTGAAATGGATTTTGGATATTTGAGTGGAGCTTGGATGGCATTCAAAAATATTTGTAAACCCCTCCGGTTGAGATAAGCGATCAATACGGCCATCATCGGGGTGTTCGGGGGTCATTTCTCTTTATGGATCGAACCTTGTCAACTCTGTCGGGCTGTCGACAGAGGATCGGGTTTTGTAGGCTTCGTGCCTTTATTAGTGAATTCATATTGTTGTAGGCCTAATATGAATGTTTTAAAGCAAATATACTGGTCACCACAACTTTATATTTGCTTAATGGTTCGAACCCTATCAACTTCTATTGACCCGTATAGAAGGATCAGTTTCGAACCTGAATTCACTTGTCAATCCGCGCAGCATCCCTAGACGTCACGTGTGTACCAATAACACGCTCGCCGGGGCCCATGCGGGTTTGGATTATATTTTCCCCTTTTAGTGTGCTTATGTGTATACAAATTATTGTGCACGTGCGGGGGTATTTTTGAAATGGACGCCTTCTGTCTGCTTATACGAATGTTGCAGATCCGGTGGCGTGGCGTTGTAGTTTGTGGACGTCTTCTGTCTGCTTGTATGAATGTTGCAGATCCGGTGGCGTTGAGTTATAGATTGTAGACGCCTTATGTCTGTTTGTATCAGTGTTGCAGATCCGGTGGCGTAGCATTTGTAGATTATGGACGCCTTCTGTCTGCTTTCATAGATGTTGTAGATCCGGTGGCGTTGAATTTTGATGTTGACTCCCCCTTTCTCATTCACCGGGGAAGGATTTTCTGGATTCGGGAGTCAAAGACTGCTGATTTGAGGAGAACTCCCTTCAGGATATTTGGCGTAGTAGACTTGTTATTTTCAGTATTTGTGGGTATCAGAACTGTTTTCCTCTTGGATTTAGGGATTTTGGATCACCGGGAAGTTTAACTCGGATTTGTCCAAACATTTCCCTCATTTCTGCCAGTGGGTGTCCTTTTCGTACATCGGGCTGCCTTTGTACTCGACATACTTGAAGTTCTTGATCACCACTGTCGTAGGTGATATTCGTACTTGTGTCCACAGTGATTCATTGTACTTTCAATACACTGTTGTTATCCACAAGTATCCATTTGCAGGGGACTCCTTCGTCTTCTACGACCTCTTGAAAATGTTTGTAGAAGACCCATTGCTTCTGCATCATATCCACCCTTTCACCAATCTCGGGTGGGATTGATGTATTTGCACTTGCTTACAGGGGCAGCTCTTTGACTCTTGATCTCCAATGTTGCCTTCTCAATCAACAGGCATTTGTAGAGATTGTTGTAGGAGTTCGTGCATCCGGTCTTGTAGTTTGAGTTTCCTCGTATATGATCCAAATTTCGATCTTTGCATGTGTTTGGATCCAAATTCAATTTCATTCAGACTTGAATTCATCAAGTTTACAAGTCCCCACTTGATGTCGTATAGCTTGAGTTTGAGTTAAGTTTCATTTAGACTTGAATTCAAACTCAGTATGAGTCTCCCACATTCATTCAGGTCTCCTATCATCCTACTGAATTCATCCGGATTTGAATCAAATGCTTGCAAATCTGGATTTCACTTGGCATCGTACAGTTCAAGTTCAAATGCATAAGTTCTTGTTGTCCACATCTTGTTCTAGTTTTGAATTCAGAGTACAAGTTCAAGTCTTTGTTCAGGATCTTTTGAAGTCCTTGCAAGTTCAAATGCATGTTCGTATTGATTTGAGTTTGATTTCATTTCATTTGGATTTAAGCCTTGATTAATCATTTAGATTTTTGTTCAAGTGCAATTCCACAATTCATCTGCTCTTCGTACAGGTCCTCTGCTCATTTAGTTCAAGTTCTGTACATTTTTTGTTCGAGTACAGGTCTTCTACATTATTGCCCAAGAAGGTCTTCATATTATTCAAGTCTTTGTATATTTCAGTGAAAATTTCGGCAGCACCCAGGCATATCCCCCGTTTGGGGGAAAATTGGGGAGCTGGGCCTTCCCACCACGCTACTAGAGCGTGTATGGTAGGTGTCCTTGGACACCGCGACCGTACAAATTTCATCCCACCACGCTACAAGAGCGTGTATGGGGCCTTCAGCAGTATCCGTACCAGAACAGTAGTGACGTACCAGAATAGCAGTGACTCTCCCCACCACGCTACAACAGCGTGTATAGGGCTCTCCCGCCTCGTCGTATGCTTCCCACCGGGCTCCCTCCTACCGTGCTACAAGAGCGCGTATAGGTGGTTCCCCGGTCTGCTGCAAACGTCGAGAATGGGATTTGGAACATCATACCTTTGCGTAGCAGTCGTCGGCGGTGTCGGTGTCGAGGTCGAGGTCGAGGTCGTCCCCACCACGCTACAAGAGCGTGTATAGGGCTTACTCGCCTCGCCGTATGCTTCGCACCGGGCTCCCTCCTACCGTGCTACAAGAGCGCGTATAGGTGGTTCTCCGGTCCGCTGCAAGCGTCGAGAACGGGGTTTAAGTTAGAATTTTATACCTTTGGGCCCGGTGGTGATTGTCGGCGACTGTTGGCTCGTAGATCGATGCAAGAGGGGAGTGCAAGCATGGTTCTTTCTTTTTATCATTTTTTTTTACCTTAATTATAATTAATTATAATTAATTATTAATTATAATATTTAACTAATTATATTTATTTATAATTAATTAAAGTAATTAATTACTATTGTAATTAATTAAAGTAATTAATCATATTTATCTTTAATTATTTAGAATTAATTAATATTAATTAACTTTAATTAATTAATACTAATTAATTAAAAAAGTTGTAATTAATTAAAATTAATTTTAATTAAATTAATTATAATTAACTTAACATTAATTATAATCATTTAATTAAACCTAATTAAAATTAATTATATTAACTATAATTAATTAAAATACTATAATTAAAATTAATCAAAATTAATTTTAATTAAAAAAATAAACCCTCTCCCTCTACCCTCTCTGTTTGTTTGGGAGATTTACGGGATTTGGTCGAAGAAGCGCTCGGAAGGCAGAAAGTTACCTTCACAAACGGCGGGCTCCCGTTGATGCTTCCGATCAAAATGTTGTAACTTTCGGTCCAACAGGTAGGGAAAGTCGGAGAAGGAGCGATGTCGATCAGCCACCAGGGGCCGAAGAAGCGCGCTGGAAGGAGAAAGTTGCCTTCACGGTGAGCGAGCTCCCCGTTGCTTGCTCCGATCAGACGGGAAGGGAAAGTCGTCGAAGCAACGAAGTCGAACAGCAATGGGGGCGCCGAAGAAGCGTGCGTAAGGGAGAAAGTTACTGCCGCAGTGAGCTCCCGTCGTTTCTTCCGCCAAAATGTCGTAACTTCTGATTCGACAGAGAGGGGAGAAGGCGAGAGAGAGAGTGAGAGCGGGAGAAAAAAAGAGAGTCAGAGCCCGAGCTCTCTCATTTCTTTCGGCTTTAACGTCACGAGGTCGTGCCGAGATCGTGGGAGAAGAGACATCGACGTGCGAAATGCGGCGACGACGTGCGGGCAGGTACGATAAATTTTTTTTTCTTCTTTTTTTTTTGTTTTCTTTGTACAGGTCAACAATAATAAAATGAGATAAATCAGTACTTAAATGAGAGAGATTATGATATTCAAATAAAAGATATGAATTTTAATTGAAAATGTTAATTAAGATAATTAATTATAAAAATATGAATTAAGGATAAAGAATAGAAATTTAATAACAGTAAATATTAAAATATGATACTAAAGAAAATATTGTTTCCTATAAATATAGAGAGAATGGACATCTTAAAAATTTAAATCTAATTGATAAATTAACTAAGCAATCAGAGAGAGATAGCATAGGAGAGATTTCATTTGATTAAAATATTAAGTTTAAAAGAGAGTATATTTAATTAAATTAAAATGAGAAGTTTTAAAATATTAAATTAGAGAAATTAAGAGCAAATAATTAATTAATGAAGTTATCTTTTATAGGCTTAAATCTACCGTCATTTAAATAAGGAGTAAAAGTGAAGCAGCGCATTTTCTAAAATTCAAGGTGAGTAGTCATGTCTTTTAATTACAATAACAATTATGTTCTTTATTAAATTAAAAGCAGTAAAGATAGTGATATCTACTTATTAAGTATTTATTGCAAATTAGATTATGATCCTTCTTTCTCATACTCAATGATTGATCATGTTTAGCCAAATGAAAATAAATATGTCATGATTTACATTTTCATAGAAGGTAAATGAATGATATGTGAATGATATGATTTATGTAAAATGATTGCATGTGCATGTTGACTGATGGAGCATACCCACTTATGGTATTGGTTGGGGACGCAATGTATCCATGCACGTTAATAAAAAAGAAAAATGAAATGAAAATGGAAAAAGAGTACCTTCAATGGTATTAAATTAGATGGTGACTCCTTTGATGATTGTATTACTTATAAGAAATGAGAAAGATATGAATACATATATGATATATATGATTTATACATAACATTGAAAGTCGTGATGAAATGATATGATTAAATGAAATTATTTTATGATATGAAATGAAATGAAAAAGAGATCATGCATATTATTTCAATTTACTGTAATTTATAAGCATTTTTTACTTACAGAGCTAAGACATACTTTTAGTTGTTCTAATATTTTCATGTATAATTTATTATAATCAAAATGAATAAAAGAGGTGAAAACAAATACCGTAGACATGGCGCATCGGAAGAAAGGTATTTGAATGATTTTGTATAAGCTTTATATTTTTTAAAGTTTTAGTAGCTCTTTAGGTGTATTGGAGACAAATTTAAAAAATGAAAATTTAATTTATCGTCTGACCGTCTGTTTGCACCTCGTTAATTCGAAGCTCCGGGCTAGTACATGACAACTTGTGAAGATTTCTTTGACATTAGCAATTGCTATAGAAATAGTTGAACGAGGATTCTCTGCTCCGAAGAATATAAAGATTCACTTGCATAATCAAGCGGGAGAATTTTGGATAAATGATTCTCTTAGTGAATGTGTTGGGAAGGACATATTTAATGAAGTTGATATAGAACTGATTGTACAAAGATTTTAAAATATGAAGATTTACGGGAAGAAACTATAAGTGAAGCTTTCTTATTGTTTTTTAAAACAACTTTTTAGTACAAAAACTTCTTGAACTATAATGTTTTATACTAGAAAGCTAATTTAAAAAACAGCAAGAAAGCTATCGCAAACAAAGCCTAAATATATTGATTGACATATTGGGTTTAACTATAGGCTAGAGATGTTTATTCTCATTATTTGTGTTCTTACGAAATTCAAGGTTCAACTTGTAAACTCTTATATTATTTTATTGTTTAATAGGACAATGACTCGTTATATTGACACTAATATGGTTGGTAATAATCCCATAAAGGATTAGACAAAACCATTATTTGTACATATTGCCAAGTTAGACAAAGTAACAGCAATTGAAACGGGGGTGATGTAAAATTTCATTGCTATTTTTGTCAAGGAAATATTAAGATAACATATTCTAGGATGGGATATCAATTAACCAGGCAACCAAGATAAATGACCGTGCCAAATATCATCCACACGGATTCAAGAAGTAATGGTGATACTTAAAAACGGGTCATTAAAAAAGGCACAAGTGATAATGCTACTAATGACCATATCTTGTAGCATGTTAACTCTAATTCATTTAATGAGGGCATTGATAGTTTTTAGAGGTTTTTTGACATTTTTTAAACAGTACCGAATCCTCGATATTGGAAAAACAAGTGATAACCGGAAGGGAATAATGAATCCTCAAGTGATAAAGCATTTTTTATTATTACTGGTATTTGTTTATCTTTAATTATTCCATAGTTTCATTTGTGAAGCATGTATATATCCTATGATCTCTTTAATAGTGAATAGTAAAAATTATATATTTCATATCAATGCTTTATAAAATATAATGTGTCAATGGTATATCATGTTATACCTTTTGTAGTTATGTCATATCGCTGTGTTTGTGTCGTGGTATATTCGTGTTTATTCTTCGTTGATCTTGACGCATTTGAAAAAAAAATAGTTATCTTAGAAATTTAAAAATGTATAAATGATCTAAATGATTTAGTTTAGTTCAATGTCAATTTGGTTATATTAAATTTCCATTTTTAAGTTTGATGGTCTATTCAATTCCAAAATATAATCCATTTCCAACATAGCAAATCATGCCCAACTAAAAAAAGCCCCTCCATAATAAACAACCAAAACATGTAAACCAAAGCTAACTTTAGTAAATGTCACAAGACCAAAAAGTAAATATCAATCCTAATCATACTATAATCGATAGTTCAGTAGTCAGCCCTACAATTTTCAAAAGTATTCAGGTTGAACTCATTTTGTATATAAGCATTTCATTAGAAAATGGTGTCAACAAATAGCATCTAACCATAACTATGTCAGTCGATTGAGCTGAGGTGTAACAACCAATATAAAATTGTATAGTAATATAATCAGCTTCAAAATGAAAAGGGAATATACCAGGTACCTCGTGCAGAATAAAACATTTCTACAGATTTCGGTTGCTATAGAAAAATTAAACATTAGCACATATTATGCTATGAATCAATTTCCTAATAATATTATATGAGCCAAGAGGCTCCAAACTAAAATACATGCATGAATTATTTCATTCGTGCCAAGCTTGTGTAAATAGGCATACAAGAAGCCATAAGAATAAGCAAAATTTATTTAAGGAAAATTTAATTAGGAAAAGATTGCTGGTTTGAATTTAGATTGGGGAGGAAATTAATAAAGGTGTATTTAAGGAAAGAGGGCTGATTTGAATTCAGATTTTGGAGGGTATTAGGAAGTTTGTATTTAGGGAAAGAGGGTTTAGTTGAATTTAGATTTGAGAGGGAATTAGGAAGGTTTTTTCAAGAAAAAGATGATTGATTTAAATTCAGATTTGGAAGGGAAATATGATAGTTAATTTAAGGGTGGGTTGTTTTATTTTCATTATGTGATTTATGTTTATTGTAGTTTTCTTAGGAGTTGTTTCTCATGACGTCTAGGGTTTATGGGAGAGCTGATCTAACTCTCAACTAGTAGATCATTGGTATCTTTCTATATCTTATTGAAAAGATAATAAACAATCAGCCTATATATTCATATTCTTGCAGTTTATACTTATTTATTTCATTGTTTTTACTTACATGATGTATCAAATTTGTATCAAAGCACTATTTTTAAACCTAAAGCAGCAAAGAAGGTGGTGTCGGAAATTGAGATGGAGCAAATCAAGTCAGGTATGAAGAGAAGTTCTCAATCATTTATCTTGAGAAGGTTTTTAGCCTGGAGATCACTATTTCAACATTACGGGAGCAAGAATCAATTTCAACAAAGGCTTTAGAAAGCGTAAAGAATCTTGCGAAAGATAAGTATGAAACCAATTTTGTTTCAGCAGTTGTGCACTCAGATAAAATAGGGGTCAAGTTTGATGATATTTGTGCTCTAGAAGATGTGAAGAGAACTTTAAATGAACTTGTCACGCTTCTATGAGAAGGCTTGAGCTTTTTTCACAAGGGATTTTGTTCTTTGGCCCACCAGGAACAAGTAAAACTCATCTTGCAAAAGCCCTTGCAACTGAAACTAGAGAAAATTTTATCAATATAACTGAATATGTTCTAACATCGAAGTGGTTTGGCAAGGCTGAGAAGCTCACCACGGTGCTCGTTTCTTTTGCATCTCGACTAGCTATCTTCGTAAATGAGATTGATAGCTTACTTGGTGCACATGGTGGTGCCTTTGAACATGAAGCAACAAGAAGAATGTGAAATAAATTTATGGCAGCTTGGAATAGTTTAGGACCAAGGTTAGCAAATGATTCTTATCCTAGGTGCAACAAATAGATCATTTGATTTTGACGATGATGTGATATGCAGTCTTCAAGGAAGAATATATGAAGACCTTCTGTATGCTGAAAACCAAATGAAAAGCTTAAAAATATTTATGCCCCAAAAAAAATCTTGACCCTAACTTTAGATTTGATGGGATAACTAATGCAACATAAACTTATTTTGCAAGATATTGGAAGAATCTTTGCAGTACCGCTGCATGCAAAACGGATCAGGAACTTCTTGACAAAGAGAAGTCAGGGGAATTTACTAAACGGAAATTTACATTAGCTGACACTTTTCATACTAGAAGACCAGCTTCCAGTGCGGAAGTTGATATTGTGGGAGCATCTAGTTTAAGTTGTCATTCCTTGCCAAAGCAAGAGTCCTCAATAGCTTCTTCAAAGAATTACACATTCAAAGACGGTGATAGAGTAAAATATGTAGGTACGATGCATTCTTCTGGACTACCTTTTCCAACTTAAAAAGGTCCACAGTATAGCTTTCATGATGACGATCTTGATGGTCTATATGAAGAGGATCATAGGTTCTTCTATACAGCTTACTTGCTTCGTCTAGAATGTTTCAGCCCAGACTATTCTGCAAGGATTGCTATCACTGAGTTAATAGAAGTAGTGACTAAAGAAGCTAAGGAAAAAAAAGGAGAAACTGGTAGGCCAGAGATACTATAGAGCTCTTTTACAGCTTCCATCGAGATGATGTCCCATCTGAGCCTATTATGTGTTGCAAATCTGATTTTATATATTAGAATTTTGATGATAGCAAACATTCATGTTTTTCTACGACTGCCTTTCCTACTAACATTTCAGGTCTACAAGATCAAGTGCAACTCAAGCCAGCTCAAGATTGGGTAGGTTAGGTCTGAGTCAGTTTGTAATTTTTTCTATTGTAAAAGATATGGTTCCTGTTGCTAAGTAACTTTGCACACACACACTTTGGGAGAATTTATGACTGTTTCATAGAGCTTACTGTTTTTGGTAACAATGTCTGGGACGATCTATAAATCGTCCTGGACAATCCATTCAAAATCAGAAACCCTAATTAGGGCATCCTGGTTAAGGTAGCCGTCATTAAGCACATCGTCCTGGACGATATTCATATCAGTCGGGATGATAGGCTCAAATCAAAAAGAATCAGCCGCCAGATCTATTTAGGTATTCTTTATTTTTGGACATCGTCCAAGACATCAACTTGGACGATGCAGCACAATTATGACTAAATTAATCTGGTAATTAAGGAAAACAATTAAGATTTGATTGAACGATCACATCGTTCTCGACGATCTCTTGAACGATTGACATCGGCCAGCTTCTTTTTAGGGCAATGCTCTGGACGAGTTTCACAAATTTGAACTAATTGTCCGGAACGATTGTGAGATCAGCATGTACGATCAAGCTATTTTTTCACAATCCATATATTCTTTCAAAGCAATTGTTTAGATGATATTCAAAGATTTGTACTGATCGTACAAGTCGATATTATATTGATCTGGACGATATGAACAAAAATTATCTTATCATCCCAAACAATTCGGGCTAATTGAGCGAAATTTACGCTGATCGTCCAGGACGATATGTATATCATCCTGGACGATAAAGTCAGATTGTATAAAATAAGAGATATTACAAAACTCTTATATTTAAGAGCTCTTGTTCTAACCACGAGCTTATCTTTTGTTACTGTTATAACCTGAGAGAGCAAAGAGGAGAGGGAGAGCAAGGGAGAGATAGAGAGGATCTTGTGAGGGAGTTCACAAAGCCAAGCAAGGATCCGTCGTCATCTTCTCCAGTCGTCGTCCTTAGTTCCTTTGGGGTTCTAGAGAGGTAAACTTCAGCATCTGATCAAGGTTTTCTGCCTGCTTCAAGAGGAAGCAAAAGGAGTTGGGTTCTCTGCCTGCTTCTGGATGAAGCAAAAGGGGTTGGGTTCTCTGCCTCACCTAGGTTGGTGGAAATGAGGTTTGTAAAGGCTTCTCCGTCTTGCTGTGGGGGCAAAATGAGAGACACTGAGTTTAGTGCAAAACTCGGAGGACGCCTCCAGGGAGTGGGCGTAGGTCGTGTTGACCAAACCACTAAATTTCAATGTTCTTTATTACTGCTTTTGCATTTATTTTCCGCACTTTGATTTCTGTGGTTAATCTTTGTTTTTGGTTTGGTTAAGATTTTGTTTTTTGATTAAAAGATTTTTTAAAATACTAATTCACCCCGCCCCCCCTCTTGGTTAGCTTGGCCTAGTTCATAAGGGCTTAACATCCCTAACGAACTTTCATTATGCACAAGTGCAACATATGTTGTTCCCTTTAGCAAAAAGCTGTTAATTTGTTCTCAGCATCTTGAGTTTATTGTTCATGAGGTACTTATCAGGTGGAAGGATTTGTCGAAGTATGACGCCTCATGGGAGCCATATGAGATGAATAGGACACCATTCTCATCCTTCCACCTTGAGGACCAGGTGATTTTTTGAAGGGGAAGTACTGTTACGTCAGGGAGGCCCACCTTATGGGGTCTAGGGGAGTAAATATTTACTATGTAAGATGGAAAAATCAGGGGTGAAATAATTGTAAAGTTTATATAGCGAAAGATGGTTGATTTGAATTTAGATTGGGGAGGAAATTATGAAAGGTTTATTTAAAGAAATAGGGTTGCATATTCTGTAAAATGGAGTGTTATATTTTATAAATGATACTTTAACTTACTTTAGGTGGTTAAATATAGTGAACTCAGTGGTGGCATATTCTGTAGTCAAGTATTCAAAAGAAAAATACTTGTATTGACATCCTTAATAGCGCATCAAGTTGAGAGGGAAATCTTATTTTTGTTATGTTAATTTTTTTTTTCTTTTATGTTAATTTATATGGGACACTGCATTGTCTTTTTTCGAAAAGAACAAATTTAGTAAGGAAAAAAAGCTTCAAATGTCACCAAAAAAATATGTACTAAAAACAGAAAATATATTCAAACAAAAATTAATTTTGCAAGTACGAGTGCTTTAATAAAAATAGCAAGCCTAAATAAAAAGCTATAAGTAGTATATTAATAATTCGAGTTTCTGCTCAAAATTAAAAAACTAAATTGAATTTAATCAACACCTTCAGAGAAAAAAAGAATTTGCTGCTATCACGATCTACTAATCTGAATAGTTCAGCTGTAGCTCTTGTTGTTAGCCCGGGATGGCTCTCTGAACCATAGATTGTGAAGGTTTTACCAGAACCGGTTTGCCCATATGCAAATATGCAGACATTGTATCCATCAACAGCAGATTGTACTAGATACTGCACACCGGTTAAAAGAAGTATTAATACTATTCATTCAAAATAACTCTACCGATAGTTGCATATTTAAGAAAGAAATTGAAAAAATCAGCACGAACACTCAACATCATAGCCAGAGATTCTCATTTTAAATTTATAATTCAAAAACCATTTACCTTCGTATCCGCAAAAACATCCTCTTGTGAATCATTTTGACCAAAAACACGATCATATATATGTTGCTTTGATTTTTCATCTTTCCATGGATGTTCAACAGTAAACTCATCTACAGAAAATACTACGTTCTTCTCCTTCTCAGCAATTTCCTTTTCATTCAAAGGACGTAAACGACAGAAAACCCTTATCTTTCCTTTCATATCTGTTGAAGAGAACAAAAGAAATTTGTCCTAACATATTATCATGCAAACAATGATATAAATTTCTAGGACAAAAAGAATGAAAAAGTAAATATTGACAAAACAAGACCTTCAATGATATTATAATATCGTTTCCGTAAAACTAGTTCTTCTTTGTAAAGTGCTTCAAGCTCAGCCAGTTGTGATCCTTGCCTCTTCAAAATTAAAGCTGTTTGTTCGTTTTTCCTATCAATATCCTGTTAGGGTACAAACAAACATCCGCATCAATACAAAGCAAACCGCATAGGAACTCCTAAAAATATAATGAGCTCTATATACCCTTTGTAGGGATGGTAGAACCCATCAAAACTTGAGTAGGCATGCCTATCCTGGCAGCCCATAGCTGTATCCAAAAACATGACCTTCATGCTTTTAGACCCCAAGATTGTACTGCACAAGAGTAGTAGCTTACAGTTGTGCATAAAACTAGCCAGATAAATGCACTAGGGCATGCCCACCCTTACAGCAACCCAAGAGCATGCCCAGTAAATAAATTGGAAATATCTTCTTAATTTAACAAGACAGTAAAATTTTCCAACCTCTTTCATATCTCGCAACTCTTGCAGCTCCTTTAAGTTGTCATGTAATGCGTCTATTTCGATGTTTCTCGTTGCAATAGCAGATTCTGCCACTCTTAATACTTCTGCTGTGCTTACCAATTTTTGCTCAAATTCAGTAATTTTTAGAGCAAAGTTTTGACGCTTATCTTCATAATTGTTTATCATCATACTAATCTGTATGTTAATATAAAACAATCAGTACAAATCTTATGAATTGGGCTAAACATATTTCAGATATCCCAAACAATACTACTGAGAAATAGAACTCATTTAACTTAGCAAACAATGAAACGAATGAAACAACCTCATCTTTTTTCTTCTTTTCAAATATTTGAATCTTCTGTTCAAGCAATAATTTCTCCTTCAGCAGTGACTTAATAGTATCTTTAGATGCCTGCACTTCATTGGTGCATATCTTCAAATCCTCTTGAAGTTTCCGTATTGTCTGCTTCAGGAGGACAAACAGTATAAGTTGACTATAGATTTTCATGAATCTCAGCAGAAGAAAATACTTAAACAGAATTTTGATGCTAAGACTACTTTTCAAACATATGAAGATCTAATGAAGTAAAAAAGGCTAACAACATAGAACTAAATCCAAAAGGAAAAATAAAAAATAAAAAAACAAAATCAACGGAACACATGATACCGTTGTGAAACCAAAAGGGGAAAAAAACAAGATAAGAAACAAGAGACTCAATTCTTAAATCCCCCTCCAAAAAATATAAATCTCATAAGAAGTCTTTACAATCAATAAATAAAACTTTAAAGCCAAATACACAACAAAGGGATAAAATGAATAGAAAAAAAAATCATAAATTATCTCTATTGAAAGATTTGGCTGCCGTATATTTTGAATTTTGTCTATTGAATTCCTTGACGGATAGGTAGTAATCTTCTTGGCACTTGGTTCTTAAGCTTCCTGTTAACGAACATTTTCGTATCGACCCAACCCCAATCGAGCACGACTAGGCTCGATCGTGCTCAATTGACCCAATCGATCGTCGTCAAAGCAAAATTGACCAAAATTAAGCCTTAATTTAATTAAATTCAATTCAATTAAATTAAATTTAAACCGAATTCAATCAAATCGAACCCAGTCGAGCGTCGTCGAGCCTAATTCAACGCAATTCGGGGCTGATTCGAGTTTAATTTGGTAAAATAAAATAGATCGGACTCAATCGGACCCAAACCGACCCAAATCGGTTTTGGTCGAGTCCAATCCGGACTCAATTTCAGCTCTAATTTGTCAATTTGGGCTGAATTTGGTTCTCAAACCAAAATTTGAGACTTAGGGTTGAGATCTCATCTCAATTCCCACCCAAATCTGTGGCAAATCTCATCAGAAAATCTACTCGATCAAGTGGATTTTTCTTCGTTTCGCACAATGAGGAGGCTGATTGGACATTTTGGTTGGCTACCCTGCTAGGCGTGCCCCTCTGAAAAGATGAGTAAGAGAAAGGGGGAGCATTTTCGGCTTGCTCTCTCGTGTGTTCGGCCTGAGCGAGAGAAAGACAGGGAGGGGAGAGGGGAGAGGGGAGAGGGAGCATTCGGCTCCTTGTTTTGTTCATCCGAACCCGAGTGCAAGCAAGAGCAGGAGAACGGAGCAGAGCGGAGGCCCCTGCGTGCGGTCCTTCCAGCCGAGTGAGGAGAAGAGCCACTCGGCTCTTCCATCCATCCCGATCAGAGCTGAGAGGAGGAAGTCTGGTGGCCTCTTGCGTGCGCCCAAGCCAAGAAGTAGGGCCGACCAACTGCTGTCTTCTTCTTCTTTGGGCTAAAAAGAAGTTCCCTCCCGCTGCCACTATTTCCTTCCTTCAACCGTGAAGCAGAAACTTCCCTTCGCTGCTGTTAGTTGTCTCCTTTCCTAAAAAACAAAGCAAAGGGCTGCTGTAATTGATCCCTATTACAGTAAAGGAGGTAGGAGGCCTCTACTTCCTTCAAAATCATCTCCGGCAACCTCTTGACGACAAAAACAATGATCCGGAGGCTTTCAAACAGCAGAACCAGCTGTTTGGAACATTTGGGCAGCAACTACAAAGCACCCAAAGGCCTTCAAACAGTGAAATTGCTGTTTGGAGAATTGTTGGACAGCAAATTCACTCTCTGGAGCGTCTTGGGCAGCAAAGGAGGTGTCCGGGGTGTCTTGGACAGCGGTGGCGACGTCCCGAGCAGCTTGGACAGCGGTCTTCTTCCTTGGGAATGCCTTGGACAGCAGCTTGGAGCCTTCAAAGGAGCTTGGACAGCAATCCGGAGCTTGGATTGGAGCGCTAGGACAAACCGGGAGAGATAAAACACTAAAACTTAGTGAGACCAAGGGCCCCCCAAGGCCATTGATGTGTGGTTGACGTCCCCAAGTCATAGGTCCCTTAGAAACTTCATTTGCTTGCTTCCCCAAAACCTATATGGGATATCCTCTCCACAAAACAGTGGAAATCCGGTGATTTCCGTTTGTTTGCTCTCTTGTGAGAGCCAAAGAGACATGCCATAAGCGTAGGGTGGTCAGATTTGTATCCAATGACCCCTCAAATGCATGTAAAAGCATTCATTTTGTATCTAATGCCTTCGCCTACGATCAAACCTTAGGCTAAGTATTGTCGCTCAACCATACCTTGAATAACAATGTGTAGGGACTCTCACATCTTGTAGCATGCATGCCACTTTTAGCAAATTGTAAGTTATGACAAAATTAACTTAGATATTTGGAATTGCAACGTTAGCATTTGTGATTTCTTCTGAATTTGTTGAATGTCATAAATTCAATTGATTTTGGAAGCTTGTAAACAAATAGTGGGGTCTTTCATGAACCCTCAAGTTCATATTTCAAATCCCATGACAAAAGAAATTATTTGAATTCGCTTTTGATACATCTTCAAGTTTGGAATGAAAGACAAATGGTGGATATCTCCAAGCAAAATGTTTGCATGCTTGATTAAATTAGTTTGCATGATTTGGATTGTAATCCTTAACTTGTGAAAGTTTGGAAGATAATTAAATAGGCTTATTTAATTCAAAGAAATGAACTTGAGATGTATTATGGACCCTCAAAGGCCCATGACCCCTCATATTTTTGAATTATCTAACCCTATTTTATAACTTCCAAAACTGAATGTTCAAGGTGAGATTGCTAAAATTCCTGGATTTGGAAAATCATCTACACATGCATGCATTCTTAGGTTCTTGTTAGATCATGCCCAACTTGATCTTAAATCTCGTAGAAGTCATAGGGATCGATCTCTCTTATCCAAGAATTCTATAGATCATGTCAAAATTGATTTAGAAACCTTCCCAAAGCCTTAGGAAATCTATCTTCCCTCTTCGAATTGAGTCCAAAACACTCATGGGGAAATGGGGAATTCTCTTTCTCATGCACATCTCCTTTCAAGCTTGATGCTTAGAACTTCCTCAAAGTTCTAAGCTCTATGTTGTATGAGTTCCACCAAGTATAAAGAGCTAGCTTTCAAGCACTCTTTTCCCTTCATGTGAAATATTTTCCTCTCCAAAGCTCCAAATGTTCTATCACATGAATCTTCAGGGTTTTAGGACCAAATCCTAAGTCCAATCCTTTCTTTGTTAAGATATGAAATTAACAAATGAATAATCCTCTCCCATGTACAATGCATGGGGCGTTCTCAAATCCCCAAGTCTTGGAGTGCATGAATCATTTGAAACTTGGGACCAAATCCCAAGTTTTCCTATCCTCGTTGTTGGAACATAAACCAACAAATCTCTTCTCATGCAAAGATATTCTAAGGCTCCTCAAGCCTTTAAACATATCATTGCATGAGTCCTATAATGTTAAGACCAAATCCTAAATTCCTTTCACCCTTTGTTTGTTGAGACGAAGTCAATAAAAAATCATTTACCCATCCTTTTCATGAATGATCATTTGGGACCTCTCAAGTCTCCAAACATATCATTGCATGAACCATTTGGAGCTTAGGGCGAAATTCTAAGCTCCCTCCTTCGTTTGTTGAGTCACAAAATCAACAAATGGATACCCCTCTCATTCTCATAAACCTAAATTTAGGAGAGTGATTATCTCCCTTCGAACACCAAATGTTCAAGGACGTTCATAAGTTTGCAATCCATATATTGCATCTTCTCCCTTCTTCTCTACGAACCAAAATTAGAGAAGTTCATCCCTTTACAACTTAAAGATTGTAGAAGATATCTGATGTTGACAAAATGGGGGTCAACTCATGTCCAAAATAAATCAATTTTGGCCTCCCTCCAGTTTACAAGCTCAATAAAATTTGAGCTGGAATTTAGCTCATTTATGAGCTGATTTTTAGTTCATTTATTGAACTAAGAGTTAGCTCATTATTAGCTAGGTTTTAGTTCATTTATTATCATATTTATGTAGCTTTTTATTTATTGTTTTAAATTAAAGTTGTCTCTTGGAATTCCAAAATGGCTTTTGGAATCCCAAGATTTGTTTTGTTTTCCCGTGCCATGACTCCTTGGCTTCCACGGGTTGGCTTTTCCCATGCCGTGGCTCCTTGGTTCCCATGGTGGCTGCTGGTTTTCCGTGCAGGTGGCCTTTCCCATGGCTTTTGGCGCCTCGGTTCTGGCGGGCCTCTTGGGATCCCGTGGTTGCTCCCTCGGTTTCCTGGCTAGGTGATGTATTCAACTCGAAACAAAACTCAAAGAGAAAGTCAAGTAAATCAAACTCCACTTTTATTAAAAGTTTAAGACACTTCTTGGAGAACACAATAGACTAAATGAAACACTAAATTTCAGAAAGAAAAGCAAAGATCACCCAAGAAACCAAAGCACAAAGAAAAGTTAGCAATAAAAGCAAACATAAAAAAAAAATAAAAAACACTATCCTCAGAACATCCTGCAAGAGGACTCCTCACATGTACCGAGTGTATGAACATATTTAAGAATAAGGATTTAGATATGCAAACCAAGGGTCCACCACTGCAAAAGGGATCCAACGTCCTACCAAACTCCTCCAGCAAATGCCACCAAAACAGCCAACAACTTTTACCCACGGAACTTAGAAGAAAGATACAGGTGGAGTGGAACTTGCGTAGAGAAGAAAGAGGTTAGAAGCCGAGACGAAAGGTTGGAAAGAGCTCGCAAGATGTCCATAGGAGGTGGAAGAAGGTGGACAAAGCTCTCAAGCTTTTCCAAGAAGAACCCGCATTATAGCAACTTTGCTCTCAAATATTCACCAACCCTTCCTTCTCAAAACATCTCATATATATAGGCAATAGAGGGAAACTAAACAGCCCAATAACAGCCATAAATATCCAACACAGGAAACAGGGCAGAACTTTCGGTTTCCAGCATAGGAAAACCAACAGCAGCAAGACATTTAAAAGCCACGGTAATACCAACAGAGAACTCCAAATGGCAAAGCAAAGATCAAGAAAAAAACCACGGGTTTCCAGCACAACCGAGGCAGCAAATAAAGGGAATAAAGGCCACGGGTTCCACCACAGAGAAACCCCAAACGCCAACATTAAAGCACATTGAAGGCCACGGTTCCAGCAGCCAAATGAGGGAAAATAATGCAGTAGCTCAAGAGGCAAAGAAGAAGAGGAAGAGACAAGTTCCACTCACCTAAAAGCTTGCACCTCATAATGAATTTAGAGCTAAACATCAGCTCATAATGAGCTACATCTCCACATGATAATAATGAGCTTGTACCACTAAAATTTCAACAACTAAAGTTCAAAACCGAAATCAGTCAAGGCTCCCATAGAACTAGAAAACAGCCCAAAGGATAAGGACCATAAGGTGGACCCCAAAGCCAGCAGACCCAAGGTAAGCAAACCCAATCCCTTTCCTACCATGATCATTGGATTTACCAACATCATTGGATAGCATAAAATAAAATAAAATAAAAATAGCAAATATAACTAAATTTGTCCAAAACAAATAATGCAAGACAAATTAAAATGCATCAATTCCCCCCTGGTGGGAGAGGCTCATCTCCTGATGAGAAAGCTTCATCAGTTCTTTCATATAGATCTAGATTTCAAATTTTAGATCAGCAGCATCAATCCAGGTGCAGTCAGATAAGGGACGATTACTCCATTTGACCAAAAACTTCTTGTGTTCGCCATGTCTTGTTTTAGTGATTTTCACATCAACCACATCTTCAATTTGATCTTCTTTATTCAGTGTTGAAGTGGAGAGTGATAAAGTTTCAACATCCACAGAATCGCCTAAATTTCCTTCATATAAAGAAAGATCAGAAACATTAAATATAGGAGAAGTTCCAACAGTAATAGGAAGATCTAAAAGGTATGCATTTGTGCCCAGCTTTTTGACAATTCGAAAAGGTCCGAATTTTTTTCTGCTTAGCTTCCCAAAAGTTCCAACAGGAAAACGTTGGCGGCGAAAGTAAGCCATTACTTTGTCACCTTCTTTAAAAACTACCTCTCTTCGATGTTTATCTGCAGCTGCTTTGTATTTGACATTAGCTATACGGAGATTTTCAAGAACTTGTTGTTGGACCGATTTGATATGATCAAAAGATTCTAAAGCTTCAGCACTTACTTTGTTAGGTAAAGACAAATGTTGACCCTAATACTAGTATCGAGTCGAGTCGACCGCGCAAGGAGGGTTTCAAAAGCGAAAGAGCTCGAAATCGCGCAAAATCTCACCCGACACGTGTCGACCAAAAACTCAAAATCGCCGAGACGACCTCTATTCGCGAAACGGACAGCGCCAATGCGTCCGGAGCAACAGAAACAGCTAAGATTGACACCCATATTGATGGGGGTCGACGGTCGGCGAAAATTTTAATTTTGGGCCCGCGAATCGAGACGACGACTTATGCGAGCGACGACGCGACGACCAACTCGATGCAAGATTAAAAATTTATTTTTATTTTTGTGCAATCTAATTAAAAAATTTTTAAAAAAAAAAAGAGGGAGAAAGAGCTTTTTTTTAAAATAAAAAATGAATTTTCCTTTAATAAAAAATCCTAAAAAATACCTAAACTACCCCCACTTAACCCATAAACCCTCATAACTCTCACAACCGAACCCCCCCACTCCCACTCACGACATTTCCACGCCAAGGAGGCCGCCCCTCTTGCGAACTCCCTCTCCTCTCTTGCGATCCAACCGCCGACCTCCTCCCTCCTCCAAGCAAGGTAAAATTCTTCTCTTCCTCCTTTTTTCTTCTTCCTCCTCCATTCTTCTTCTCCATTTTCTTCTTCTTCTTCCTTCCTTCTTCTTCTTCTCTCCCATTTTTCTTTTTCTTTCTTCTTCCCTCCAAGTTTCCCACCATTTTCTTTCATTTTCTCCCTCTACTCCCTTCTCCTTCCTCTCCTTCATCTTCTTCTTCCTCCTCCAAACTCTCTTTCTCAAACCTACACCAAACCCTAACCCTAATTATTTTTTTCTCTCACTTCCACTCACCAAACCACCCACTACCCTTCACAAAAAACACTTCCCTACACCTCCTACACCATTCCAAAAAAAAAAAATTTCATTCATCACTTTCTCTCTCTAACCTAGAGAGAGAAAATTTTTCTCTCTCTAGAATGAGAGTGAAATTTCATCGTGAATAGCTTCATCTCCACCCCAAGCATATTCCCTCTCAACCATACCTCCAAATTCCTTCCCTAGAGAGAGAAAAAAAATTGCACACTCTCTCTTTCTCTCTCCAAAATTGAGAAGAGAGGGATTTTTCTCTCTCTAAATCTCTCCTCTCACTTCCTTGCATCTCCTAAACCCACTCTACACAAATTCTCTTCAAATTCCATCTTTCCCCTCTCTTTCTCTCTCTAGAAAGAGAGTTTCCTTCTTTCTTTCTCTCTAAGCCCATTCCACTAAAAAAAAAAATCAAAAATCCTTTCTTTCCCTCTCTTTCCCTCTCTTTCTTTCTCTAGAAAGAGAGCTCTCTTCCTTTTCTTTCTCTCTCTAGCTTCTTTTTTTTAATAAAAATATGATTAATTAAATTGCACAAGTAAAATATTTTTTTAATTATGCATCGCAGGTTCCTACGTCGCCGTCATCCGCCGTCGCCGCCTCGATTGCTGCATACCCAAGGTAAAAATTAGCATTTACATTTCTATGCATGAAATAAGTACTCGTGACCGCTTTTCTTAGCAGGCGAGGAAAAAACTTAAGTACCCGTGACGCACTGAGCGAGTGGGGAAATTCGTATGCATGAAAATATAAGTACCCGTGACTGCTTTTCTTAGCAGGCGGGGAAATTTATTATTTGTAAAAAAAAAATTGTTTAATTAAGTACCCGTCATTGCTTTTAGGCGGGAAAAATGTCATATTTTAAACCTGTGCTCAAAGACCCCGTGACCGCTTTTTTTAGCGAGCGGGGATTGGAACTGCGGCCGCGGTGTCACCCGACACCTACCGTGACTGTCTTTCTTGGCAGGCGGGAAAGCCTTACACACTCCGAGGCAGCCCCCTACGCGGGGACGACGCCGGAGTGCTGCCAAAACTTTCAACAAAACCCGTGACTTAGAAAAATTCAAAGAAAATCATAATCCACTTAAATGTTCTAAGTTAACCAAAAATAAAATATACGACACCCTAGGCTCCCGACACTGAAAAGCAAATAAAAAAAAATTTAAATCAACGTGAAATGCAACATACAGTGAGTCTTCGAGGGAATTAGTTAGTCGCCAGTAGGTAGGATTCAAACCTCTTCCTCCTAGCACCTGACTCGTACACCCCTAAGTCCCTCACCAAAATCTCCTCACAGAAATGGGATGGGAAGAAATGAGTTGAAATCCCCTCATATTTATAACTTTGAATTTGAATCATTCGCGGGCCCCACCAGCCTAGGATCCCTTGCTACAAGATAGGAGAAGGTACATCTGCGGGCCCCATCCACTTAGGATCCTAAGATGCCATTTCGAGGCTCTGGCATCAGATTCCTACAGTATTCACTAGCAAGTGAAATACGTACGTAAATACGAATGTAAATACGACGTAAATACACCCTGATACGGCGAGTAATTATCTTAGAAAGGGAGGCGGTAAAAGTAAAAGTAAAAGTAAAAAAAAAAGAAAATTTACCTTTCCTAAAAAATATTTTTGTGCTCATTGTAAACATGTAGGAATCCTCGCACATCCCCGGTAATTTTCTGATTGAACCCCTTGTAATAAAATGTGCTCGTCGTATTGCAAGTCACGGGTGCTCTAAGTGGCGTGCGCACCAGCTGTTAAAGTTAGGCAGCTCGTATAGCCCGTGATCATGTCTTCAAAAAGAAACAAAATAACGCACTTTTATGTGTTGCGGGTTGTACGACCCTTAATTAAAGTAGGCACATCACCACTGGAAAGTTTGTCCCCTACGACCCAAAGTAGGAGATTCGTTAGTACACTACAATCTTCTTGCACAAATCATGTAAGTAGTGCACGACAGTCTACCTGTACAAAGCAGCAAACAATTCAATCCATAAGCTGCTGCAACCTGCCACCGGATCTGCATCACAAATACAAGCAGACAGAAGGCGTCTACAAGTTGCAATGCCCCGCCACCGGATCTGCATCACAAATACAAGCAGACAGAAGGCGTCTACAAGTTGCAATGCCCCGCCACCGGATCCGCAACACTCGTACTAGCGGATAGAAGGCGTACATAATCTCTCAAATGAAATATTGTGTGCATTCAAATTACAATTACTTGCACAACTAAAATATTTTGAAATCCCCCCTGCACCTACACCGTAGTTTGTATACACATAGGTACACTAAAGGGGAAAATACGATCTCGACCCGCATGGGCCCCGGCGAGCGTGTTATTGGTACACACGTGACGCCTAGGGATGCTGCGCGGGTCAACAAGTGAATTCAAGTCCGAATCCGATCCTTTTATACGGATCAATAGAAGTTGACAGGGTTCGGACCATCAAATAAATATACGATTGTGGGAACCGGTGTATTTATTTTAATACACTCATATTATGCCTTCAAGGCCTACAATTAATAGAATTCACTCACAAAGATATAAAGCATACGAAACCCGATCCTCTGTCGACATCCGGACAGAGTTGACAAGGTTCAAACTACAAATGAACCGTGTTGAATGCAGATTTCAACCGGAGGGGTTCCCCAAATATTTGTCTAAGGGGACAAATTTAAATCCACACCCCGATGATGGCCGTGTTGAATGCAGATTTCAACCGGAGGGGTTCCCCAAATATTTTCAAATATCTCCCAAATATCCAAAGTTTTATTTCAAATATTCCAAATCTCCACCCAAAATTCCAAAAAAATCTAAAATATTCCAAAGCTCCATTCAAATATCCATAAAAATAAAAAAATCCCCAAAATCCAGAAAAGCTCCACAAAAATCCCAAAATTCCAAAAATATTTAAAATTGAAATAAATCCATCAAAAACTTAAAAGCAAAATCCATCCATCCTCCGCAACAGTTTGTCGGGGTGGACAAATTTAAATATAACTTCAGCTCACAAAGAGTCGAATGCCTAGTCGAAAATATCACTAGGATTCATCCTCAAACAATCTCCTGCCAATAAGGACGTGGTACGTGTCCTCTGACCGGCGGTTTGCCGTCAAATGGCACCGCAGGATAAACGGTTATGACGCGGGGCCCTCTGAACCGAGTGGTTTTGCCGCCAAATGGCACTACGAAATACCGGTTATGGCCAGAGCCAATACGTTCCTTGTTGACATCAAATCTTTGAGATATGAATCAATAGGATACCATCGATAGGGCACAAAGCCCTCTGTCAGCTAAGGTGGATTTAAATTTGTCCCCTTAGACAAATATTCAACCCCGGTCTACAAGGTCCCCTTGGACGAAGCAACCCATGGCTGCCGACAAGGATCCTTCTGTCAGGTTGGGTCGACTACCTCCTCTGACTAAGTAGACCAGGGACCACGATGACCCGGGACGACGGAACCATGGGATCTTGATCGGGTCCATCATCCATTCCCCCACCATCCGATTTAAGTGTAAGATGGTGAAATTTCTAATTTTAAATATCAAACCATTTCAACCCAAACATCCAAACTTCTAAATATTTCAAAATCCATATATATTGCTGCTACTATATGTCTGATACCACGTATCTTTACGTATCTGATTAACGACTAGCCTTAATCGAAAGTTCCCTCTCGTGATCGGGAGGGGTAATTAACTATAGGGGCTTGCGCCTATAGGAAACCAGAACTCAGATCATAAAGTCCTCACAAAATGAGGGCGAAATCTCTGGGTAGTGTCTAATCTACAAACCCATCTGCCTTCCAAAATTTACCCCGGAACCTAGTTCGTTAAAACTCTCTCGCCGAATAAGAAAAGCGAGCGGAGGCCGGGGCCGATTTTTCGGAGCCCACAACAAACAATTTATATCCAAAATATGTGGAATAAACTGACCGTAGAAAATTTCAAAGGGAGTTTTTCCAGAAGTTCTATTAACAGAATTATTATA
The DNA here is from genome assembly GCA_016618105.1 of Dendrobium huoshanense. Taxonomy (NCBI): domain Eukaryota; kingdom Viridiplantae; phylum Streptophyta; class Magnoliopsida; order Asparagales; family Orchidaceae; genus Dendrobium; species Dendrobium huoshanense. The sequence goes on from CM028344.1 coordinate 21,983,106, forward strand.
TGCAAATTCAGCTTGGGGCAGAATTAAATCCCATTGAAAAGGTTTCTCACCAGCAAGACATCTCAAAAGGTTTCCTAAACTTCAATTGACAACTTCAGTTTGTCCATCGGTTTGAGGATGATAAGCACTACTAAACTGAAAAGTAGTGCCTAATTTAGCTCACAGAGTTCTCCAAAAATGACTTAAAAATCGAGTATCCCGATCAGAAGTAAAAGTACGAGGGACACCATGAAGACAAACAATTTCTTTAAAAAATAAATCAGCCACATGTGAAGCGTCAGAAGTTTTTTTGCAAGGAATATAATGAGCCATTTTACTAAAACGATCAACAACAACAAAAACAGAATCATGCTTTCTAGCAGTAACCGGAAGACCAAGAATGAAATCCATAGAAATATCCTTCCAAGGTTTATTTGGAATTGGAAGAGTGTATAAACCAGTATTTTGTGATGTTCTTTTAAAAGCTTGACAGATTTTGCATTGTTTCACTAATCTAGCAATTTGTTTTCTCATATGAGGCCAGAAATATTTTTCCTCTACCAAAGCAATAGTTTTCCCTTGACCAAAATGACCACTTAAACCTCCACTATGAAGTTCATGCACTAATTGCTCTCTTAAGGAATTATTTGAAATGCAAAGTCTAGAACCTTTAAACAAAAACCCTTGTTGAATAATGTATTGACCAGATGGATCAGTTCCTGAAGTAAGACAGACTTCCCAAATATCTTTAAAGTCAGAATCACTGGCATAAGTTTCCTTCAAAAACTCAAAATAAGTAACAGTTGGGTAAATAGTTATTAACAAATGAGACCTCCGACTTAAAGCATCAGCAACCTTATTTAGAACACCAGTTTTATGTTTGATATGAAAAGTGTATTCTTGTAAAAATGAAACCCACTTCGCATGCCTCTTATTCAAATTTTTTTGAGAGCCCAAAAAACGAAGTGCTTCATGATCAGTATTTAAAACAAATTCTCGTTGAATCAGGTAATATCTCCAGAATTTTAAAGCTTGCACAATAGCATAGAATTCTAAATCATAAGTAGAATACTTAGATCTAGACTCATTCAGTTTCTCACTAAAGTAAGCAACATGTTTTCCTTCTTGACTAAGCACAGCACCAATACCCATATGAGAAGCATCACAATCAACCTCAAAAATGATTTCAAAGTTTGGTAAGCTAAGAATGGGAGCTTGACTCATCTTAGTTTTAATAAGTTCAAAAGTTTTTTCAGCTTGTGGCGTCCACCTAAAAATCCCCTTTTTTAAACAATCAGTAATAGAAGCAATCAGGGAACTGAAATTTCTTATAAATCTTCTATAGAAAGAAGTCAAACCATGAAATCCTCTTACTTCGCTTATGTTTTTAGGAATAGGCCAGTTTTGAATTACTTCAATTTTAATCGGATCAACTTTTATTCCTTCAGCAGAAACAATAAAGCCCAAAAACGTCAAACTTGAAGTCATGAAGGAAAATTTTTTAAGATTGATGAAAAGCTTTTGTTCTCTTAAGATTTGCAACACTTGCTTCACATGATTTAAGTGTACAGAAGGGTGAATGCTATAAATCAAAATATCATCGAAATAAACCACAACAAACTTTCCAATGAGAGGTTTTAAAACATGATTCATAGTTCTCATGAAAGTACTTGAAGCATTTGAAAGACCAAAAGGCATAACAAGCCACTCATACAAACCTTCTTTAGTTTTAAAAGCAGTTTTCCATTCATCACCAGGTCTTATTCTTATTTGATAATACTCACTTCTCAAGTCAATTTTAGAAAAGATTTTGGCACCACTTAACATATCAAGCATGTCATCAAGTCTAGGAATTGGAAATCGATATTTAATGGTGATTTTGTTTATGGCCCTACTATCCACACACATCCTCCATGTCCCAACTTTTTTTGGAGTTAGTAAAGCAGGCACAGCATAGGGACTTAAGCTTTCTTGAATCAACCCATTTTTCAACAATTCAGATACTTGATTAAAAAGCTCATAATGTTCAGTCGAACTCATTCTATAATGAGAAAGGTTTGGCAAAGTTGCCCCAGGTATTAAATCAATATGATGTTGAATTTGTCGCATAGGAGGCAATCCAATTGGTAAATCATCAGGAGTCAGATCAGAAAACTCATCTAATAAAGCTTGTATTTTTTTTGAAATATGAAAAACATGATCAGATTATTTTCCAAAAACCAAATAAGCAACTTCAAAATGTTTCAAATCATTAGCATTTAAAAGCAGTTCAGGAGAGGTAATTTTGGCAACTGTGTTTTTCTTAACGGGTGAATCCGGCACATTCTTTTGTGGATGAAGGGTAAACTCCTTATTATTTTTCATCAAAGTGTATGTGTTTTTTTCTCCATTGTAAACGGTTTTGTTATCATACTGCCAAGGTCGACCTAGCAAAATATGACAAACTTCAAGAGGCACAATATCACAAACAACTTGATCTTTGAATGACCCTCCAATAGATAAGTTAACAGTGCATTGCTTAGTGATTGGAACCTCACCTCCTTCTTTGAACCAATAGATCTTATAGGATTTTGCAAGAGGTTTTGATTTAAGTTTAAGTTTGTCGATCAGTTTTTGAGAAACAAAATTTCTTGAACTCCCACAATCAATCATAAGGGTGCAAATTTTTCCTTCGATGGTACAAGTTGTTTTGAATATGTTTCTTCTTAACCATCTGTCTTCTTTATCATTTGTTGTCGTTAAGACTTGTCAAATTACTACAAGATCTCCACCTTCATCTCACTCAACATCAATTTTCTCAATTTCATTGTCATTTTCAGATTCAGTTTCATCTACTTCTCCTTCTTCTGAAATTTCATCATTTTCAATGAGATTATTTCTGGGTGGGTTAATTTTCCTACAAGTAGCTGAAAGATGACCATAAAGCCCGCATTTATAATATGGTCCGATTAATTTCGATGGATCAGATGGTTTAGTTCCCATAACCCCATTTCCCTTTTCAGAATTTTGATTTTCAAAGGTTTTAGTTTTCAAACCAGAAGTTCCTCCAAAAGTTTGAGGTTTAATTCCACCAGATGAACGTCGCTTATATGTTTCCACAATTTTATTGTGACCCTTTTCTCGTTGATGTTGCTTTTCCAGTTTTAATGCCATACGATAAGCCTCGTCAGTTTTAATAATATGATGCAGGTTGAGTTGATCTTGAATTGACCATTTTAAACCATTTATGTATCTTGAAACAGTTTTCTCTTCAGATTCTTCTAAGTCATTTCGAGATTGAAGTTTGTAAAACATTTCAGTGTATTCTTCAATTGATTGATTTCCTTGTTTCACATTGTTGAATTCTTGGAATATAGTTCGAGCGTGATCAGTTGGCAAAAATTTTCCTTTCATTTTCTCCTTCATTCTTTCCCAATTTTGGACTTTATCTTTTCCCCTTCTAAGTCTATTATTTTGAAAATTTTTCCACCATGTTAAAGCATGACCATAAAGTTTTAAGCTAGCAAAGCGAACTTTCCAATTATCAGGTATTTCTTTCGACTCAAAAAATTGATCTATCTTCTCTACCCACTCAAGAAATTGATCAGGTTGTAGTTTGCCCTCAAAATTAGGAACATCAATTTTTATTCCATAATCCCAATTTTTTTGTTGTCTACGATGATTTCTAGGAACCTCCTCTTCACTTTCAGAAGTTTGATCATTAGGATTAGCATTTGCGTTGTTAACATTTAAGTTCTCAATTGCTTCAGCCATGGCATTAATTTGTTGTTGAAAATTATTTAGTTGTTGCAAAAGGTGTTGCCAATCAGCTAGATTATTAGCCATTTAAGAGAATAGAAAAGATTCGTCAAACAAAACCAATAAAAACAAAACCACCAAGGAAGAGAACCTGGCTCTGATACCAAATTGATGTATTCAACTCTAAACAAAACTCAAAGAGAAAGTCAAGTAAATCAAACTCCACTTTTATTAAAAGTTTAAGAAACTTCTTGGAGAACACAATAGACTAAATGAAAAACTAAATTTCATAAAGAAAAGCAAAAATCACCCAAGAAACCAAAGAACAAAGAAAAGTTAGCAATAAAAGCAAACATAAAACAAAAAAAAACACTATCCTCAGAACATCCTGCAAGAGGACTCCTCACATGTACCGAGTGTAGGAATATATTTAAGAATAAGGATTTAGATATGCAAACCAAGGGTCCACCACTGCAAAAGGGATCCAACATCTTACCAAACTCCTCTAGCAAATGCCACCAAAACAGCCACCAAATACCACCAAAACAGCCAACAACTTTTACCCACGGAACTTAGAAGAAAGATACAGGTGGAGTGGAACTTGCGTAGAGAAGAAAGAGGTTAGAAGCCGAGACGAAAGGTTGGAAAGAGCTCGCAAGATTTCCAGAGGAGGTGGAAGAAGGTGGACAAAGCTCTCAAGCTTTTCCAAGAAGAACCCGCAGGTTATAGCAACTTTGCTCTCAAATATTCACCAACCCTTCCTTCTCAAAAAATCTCATATATATAGGCAATAGATGGAAACTAAACAGCCCAATAACAGCCATAAATATCCAGCACAAGAAACAGGGCAGAACTTTCGGTTTCCAGCATAGGAAAACCAACAGCAGCAAGCCATTTAAAAGCCACGGTAATACCAACAGAGAACTCCAAACGGCAAAGCAAAGATCAAGAAAAAAACCACGGGTTTCCAGCACAACCGAGGCAGCAAATAAAGGGAATAAAGGCCACGGGTTCCACCACAGAGAAACCCCAAACGCCAACATTAAAACACATTGAAGGCCACGGTTCCAGCAGCCAAATGAGGGAAAATAATGCAGCAGCTCAAGAGGCAAAGAAGAAGAGGAAGAGACAAGTTCCACTCACCTAAAAGCTTGCACCTCATAATGAATTTAGAGCTAAACATCAGCTCATAATGAGCTACACCTCCACATGATAATAATGAGCTTGTACCACTAAAATTTCAACAACTAAAGTTCAAAACCGAAATCAGCCAAGGCTCCCATAGAACTAGAAAACAGCCCAAAGGATAAGGTGGACCCCAAAGCCAGCAGACCCAAGGTAAGCAAACCCAATCCCTTTCCTACCATGATCATTGGATTTACCACCATCATTGGATAGCATAAAATAAAATAAAAATAGCAAATATAACTAAATTTGTCCAAAACAAAAAATGCAAGACAAATTAAAATGCAAGACAAATTAAAATGCATCACTGGGCTGTTTTCTGTGTAAGCATGGGGGGATTTTTATGGCTTGTGATGCTTAGGTTTTAGTGGAAATTAATGTAATGTGTCTTTTGATATTCCCCTTTCATACATATATATATGGGGGGTTATGTAATGTTTTAAGAAGTTGAATGAAATGTGATTTTTGGAATCTAACCTGCGGGTTATTGGAAAAGCTTGCGAGCTTTGTCCGTTCTTTTTTCTCATCCACTCCGGAAATCCTGCGGGCTCTTTCCACCCTTCTTCTTGACTTCTAATATCTTCGTCTCTCCGCAAGTGTCATTCCACCTATATCCTTCTTCTCTAAGTGAAGCAACTTTAGGGTGCCTTTAAATTTCAATTTAAAAATTGCAAGTCATCATCATTTGTAAGTTTTAGTAATTTTCTTTTTCTAAGTTTGCTTTGAAATGTAAGAGTTTGTTCTAAGGTTTTCTAAGTTAGGAAGTCGAGTGTCTTAGTTCCCATTGTGATCAAAAAATATAGGCTCCCCTATATTTTTTGGTTGTATCATTTGGTATCAGAGCAAGTTAGGAAGTCCTAGAGTTTGGTTGTCAAATTGAGTTGTTAAGTCTGAGTCTGTCAAGTTTTGATTTTGGTTGTCAAGTCGAGAGTTTTGTGAGTTTTGTAAGTCTTGAGTCGTATTGTGAGTTTATGTTTAGATTAGTTTATTTTGAGTCTCTTTTTAGTGTCTCAAAAAAATGGAAAACAACAAAAATATGATTTCATACAACCAGAAAATCAATTCAAATAATCCTGATGCCCCACCCCCGTTGGACAGATGGATTCCTACAGAAGGTGATTCAACGGATCCGCTTCAAGATCGTCTGTACAAGCTTCATTATCACATGTTCCTACAACATCAACAACAACATCAAGCCTTTATCCCACTACGTGGGGTCGGCTACATGAATCCCTTTTCTCCATTGTGTCCTATTAAAAGTCAAATTCTCGTTTAAATCTAATAAAGAAAGGTCATTCCTAATATTTTCTAACCAAGTCTTTTTAGGTCTACCCCTACCTTTCTTAACATAAGTCAAATCTAATACCTCTACTCTCCTAACCGGGTCATCGGAAGGCCGCCGTTTAATGTGACCAAACCATCTAAGGCGACTCTCTCTAATCTTATCTTCTACAGGAGCTACTCCAACCTTTTCACGTATATGCTCATTTCGTATCCTATCTCTAAGGGTAAAGCCACTCATCCACCTGAGCATCCTCATCTCTGCCACACTTAACTTAGTATTATGCTTCTCTTTTAATGGCCAACATTCAGCACCATAAAGCATTGCAGGCCTCACTACCATCTTATAGAATTTTCCCTTAAGTTTGAGGGGTACATTTCTATCACATAACAAGCCCGATGCATTTCTCCACTTCAACCATCCAACTTGAATTCTGCTGATAATATCCCCATCTATTTCACCATCACTCTGAACAATAGATCCAAGATATCTAAAACGTGTACTCTTATTAATGACTTGATCGCCCAAAGTCACAATCCCCTCACTAGGTCTATTACTACTAAAATTACACTCCATATATTCCGTTTTAGATCTACTCAAGCGAAAACCTTTAGACTCTAAGGTTGACCTCCATAATTCAAGTTTACCTTCAACTCCCTCTCTAGTCTTATCAACAAGAAGAATATCATCAGCAAAAAGCATACACCAAGGTATATCCTCTTGCAAATGTCTAGTGAGAACATCCATGACTAAAGCAAAAATATATGGGCTTAAGGCTGATCCTTGATGTAACCCAACCGAAATAGGGAAATACTTAGTCAATCCACCTTGTGTTTGAACACAAGTAATAGCTCCTGCATACATATCTTTAATGATTTGAATATAAGCATTATTGACTCATTTCTTTTCAAGAACTCTCCATAGCACTTCTCTTGGAACTTTATCATATGCTTTTTCTAAATCAATAAATATCATATGTAGATCCTCCTTATTTTCTCTATATTTCTCCATCAAACCTCTTAATAAATGTATGGCTTCCATAGTCGACCTACCCGGCATGAAACCAAATTGATTTTGAGAAACATTAGTATCACGCCGCAACCTATGCTCCATAACTCGCTCCCAAAGTTTTAAAGTATGACACATTAACTTAATACCTCTATAATTCGCACAATCTTGTGCATCACCTTTATTTTTAAAAATAGGAATTAACACGCTCATTCTCCACTCATCTGGCATCTTTTTAGTCTTCAAAATAGTATTAAAAAGTTTAGTAAGCCATGAAATTCCTTCATCTCCTAAGCATTTCCACACCTCTATTGGAATATCATCAGGTCCAACAGCTTTTCCACCCTTCAATTTCTTTAAAGCCTCTCTAACTTCAGTTTTACTAATACGCCGATAAAAACAGAAATCTTTATTTTCATTTAGGGTGCTAAGGTCATTATAGTCAATCTTATTTTCACAATCTTCATTAAAAAGTTTAGCAAAATATCTCATCCATCTTTGTTGAATATCATATTCTAAGAAAAGTATTTTTTGATCTTCATCTTTAATACACTTCACTTGAACTAAATCCTTACTACTCCTATCTCTTTATTTGGCTAACTTATACATATATCTTTCTCCCTCTTTAGTATCTAATCTATTATATAAATCACTAAAAGCTAATGTCTTTGCATCGCATATTACTTTCTTAGCATCCTTACGAGCCACTTTATATATTTCCCAATTATCAGAATTCTTAAAATTAAACCAATTTTTATAACAAAGCTTCTTATTTTTAATCTTTTCTTACACATTTGGATTCCACCACCAACTACTTTTACTATTAGGAGCTTTTCCCTTTGATACTCCAAGGATATCTTTTGCAATATTCTTAATATCACTAGCCACTTTTTCCCACATAATATTAACATCCTCATGCACAGACAAAATCTTAAGATCTAAAATCTTATTTCCAAAAATAATTTCTAAAATCTTATTTCTAAAATCTTATTTTCCTAAACCCTAAATCATTATCACATGTTCCTATGTGATCAAAAATTTGAGAAGTGGAAAAGATATCTACAACAGCAATTCGAGAAGGAACAGGAAGAAATTTTTAACAAGTTTGGTGAGAAACTCAAAGAGCTGGATGAACAGTATGCACCTCCTCAAAAGAAACCAAAGCTAATTCATCGGGAAATGAGCTTTTCAAGAAGGGAAGAATCTGATGTAGACAAAAGGGGGGTCAACTCATGTCCAAAATAAATCAATTTTGGCCTCCCTCGAGTTTACAAGCTCAATAAAATTTGAGCTGGAATTTAGCTCATTTATGAGCTGATTTTTAGTTCATTTATTGAACTAAGAGTCAGTTAATTATTAGCTAGGTTTTAGTTCATTTATTATTATATTTATGTAGCTTTTTATTTATTGTTTTAAATTAAAGTTGTCTCTTGGGATTCCAAAATGGCTTTTGGAATCCCAAGATTTATTTTGTTTTCCCGTGCCATGACTCCTTGGCCTCCACGGGTCGGCTTTTCCCATGTCGTGGCTCCTTGGTTCCCATGGTGGCTGCTGGTTTTCCGTGCTGGTAGCCTTACCCGTGGCTTTTGGCGCCTCAGTTCTAGCGGCCCTCTTAGGGTCCCGTGGCTGCTCCCTCGGTTTCCTGGCTGGGTTGTATTCCGTGTAAGCATGGGGGGATTTTTATGGCTTGTGATACTTAGGTTTTAGTGGAAATTAATGTAATGTGTCTTTTGATATTCCCCTTTCATACCTATATATATGGTGGGTTATGTAATGTTTTAAGAAGTTGAATGAAATGTGATTTTTGGAATCTAACCTGCGGGTTATTGGAAAAGCTTGCGAGCTTTGTCTGTTCTTCTTTCTCATCCCCTCCGGAAATCCTGCGGGCTCTTTACACCCTTCTTCTTGGCTTCTAATCTCTTCGTCTCTCTACAAGTGCCATTCCACCTGTATCATTCTTCTCTAAGTGAAGCAACTTTAGGGTGTCTTTAAATTTCAATTTAAGAATTGCAAATCATCGTCATTTGTAAGTTTTAGTAATTTTCTTTTTCTTAGTTTGCTTTGAAATGTAAGAGTTTGTTCTAAGGTTTTCTAAGTTAGGAAGTCGAGTGTCTTAGTTCCCTATTGTGATCAAAAAATATAGGCTTCCCTATATTTTTTGGTTGCATCATTTGGTATCAGAGCAAGTTAGGAAGTCCTAAGGTTTGGTTGTCAAATTAAGTTGTTAAGTCTGAGTCTGTCAAGTTTTGATTTTGTTTGCAAGTCAAGTCTAGTCGAGAGTTTTGTGAGTTTTGTAAGTCTTGAGTCGTATTGTGAGTTCTTGAGTCGTATTGTGAGTTTAAGTTTAGATTAGTTTATTTTGAGTATTTTTTGAGTCTGTCAAAAAAATGAAAAACAACAAAAATATGGATTCATACAACGAGGAAATCAATTCAAATAATCCTGATGTCCCACCCCCATTGTATGGTCCTTCCCTCACTCCTACAACCCAAAAGTTGTAGGAAATTCCACCACTCTCCCAAACTAAGAGAGTGCATTTCCCTCTTTGGACAACAAATGTTCGAAGAACTTTGATTCATTTGCAATCTATAAATTGCATCTTTCCTTTTCTTCTTTACAAACCTAAGTTGTAAAGAATTTTCCTCTTGTCCACAACCTAATGGTTGTGTGAACTTTCATTCTTCTAACCCTAAATTGGTGAATGAGTTCATCTTTTGGACACCCAAAAATCCAAAAAATCCTTGATGTGTAGGCCAAACCTACACATCATTCTCTTATGTTTGCTTAACTAAAATCTAGCAAACTAAATACTCATCATTGAACATAAAAGTCCAATGATAATCCCTCTTGATTTGTAACCCCAATGTTACAAAACTTTCTCACATATTGAGCTAAAATCAATAAGTGACTTACCTTTGTTTGCCTAATCCAAATTAAGTAAATCAAACCCAACACTTTGAATACAAAAGTTCAAGGTGACATCCTTTTGATTTGTAGCCTCAAAGCTACTAACATCCACTCACTTCTATAGGCTCCAAAAACCTTAGAAGATGTATTATCCTAGCCCAAAAGCTATAGGTTCCCAACTCTCCTCCAACTCCAAAGTTGTAGGAGATTTCCCCCTTTCTTTAGCTCCAAAAGCTAAAGGGAGTTTTCCAATATTTAGCCCAAAAGCTAAATGTCGGGTTCCTACTTTCCCTTCTTAATTCCAAAAGCTAAGAAAAATTCTTCAACACGTAGCCCAAAAGTTATATGTTGGACACCTTTCTTAGATTCAAATCTAAGTAATCACTTTCATTCAACCCAAATTGAATGATCTCTCCTATGACATTTTAAATGTTAAACACATAGATGTCCTTTAGGAGCTATCACATCTGTTGAGGTTCATCCTACTCCATTGGATGAACTTCACCAAGTTCTAAGTGCAACCCTTAAGCATGTATATCTTACTCTATTAGATAGACACTTCTCTTATCTAAACACTAATAGAACTTGAAACACTTAAAAATCACTTAGGTTCTTTTTGGTACAATGATCAATCATCTCCCCCAAAAGATGGGATGCCTACATATTGTATTTTAGGATTCATAAGTAACAGACTTGCCTAAAAGCAAGTAGTGGTTACTTTATGAGTTCTTCATAATCCTCCTAAATATGAAACATTTAAAAATCAAATAAAACCTTTAATTCGTAAAGAACTTAAATTGAAGTCACCCTTAGATAAAGATCAAATATCTTCATTCCAAAATAAAATCAAACATCCTTAGTGTGACATGCTACACAAGCCTCACACACTTATGTGTACAAACCCCTAGGCATGCTAGGATTAAGATTTTTTCCTACGCATGTGTTTGATGTTGTGGAGTGATTTTCTATTGAATTATTTGCGTTGTGGGCACTTGCCCTTAAGTGGATAGTGTAGAAATATACAAGTTCTTCTTACAGGTGGCCATATCTAAAAGAGGGGCGCTATAAATCATAAATAATAAATTGCTTGCATGACAGGTGCTACTTAAAACCCCCAAAAAGATGTGACCAATAGAATAGAATCATGTATGGGTGTCAATTCAGGTCAACCCGTCGGGTTCGGGTCGAACCCGACCCGACCCGGATCTAAACGGGTCAACCCGAACCCGACCTGTTTTTGCAAACGGGTCGGACATTTCAACCCGGACTCGACCCGGCCAGGTTGCCGGGTTGACCTGACCCGACCTGCAAGGCAGAGAACGGAGCAGTCAGAGCTCGTGTTTCGCATTTCGCAAGCGCAGCAGTGGGCAACGGCAGAGCGGCAACGCGGCAGAGGGTGACCGGCGACTGCGCGAGGCGCGAGCGCGGCACAACCGCGTAAGCGCGGGTTCGGCAGCGAGCGCGGTTTTGGGTTCGACAGCGTGGGTCGGGTTTGACAGCGAGTGCGGCTGCTCGCCTGCACGGGTTCAGGTTCGACAGCGCGAGAAATCCAATTTTTTTTTTAAATAAACGGGTTTTCGAGTTGACCCAGCAACCTGCCGGGTCAACCCGAACCCGACCCGTTTTTCAAACGGGTCGAATCTATGAACCCGGACCCGACAAATGGGTCGGGTCCAACCCGGATTTTTCGGGTCGGGTCCGGGTCGGGTCAAATATTGACAGCCCTAGAATCATGTGTTTGGCACTCTAAGTGTTAAACAAAATTATGGATGTAATGCTTTAAGTATATAAACTGCTTCAAATCCATTACAGGTTTGAGTCTTTTTTATTTTCAAGCATATAATTGATAGAATAAGAATTGTATCAAACTTGTGGGGGCTTAAAGAAAAAGAAGGAAGTGTACTAGAATGATGTACCAGCCAAATGTGAAGCCCTATGTCCATTCGGAAGTTAAGAGCCTTAAGAGACCCCCCCCCCCCCAAGTAGAGTCTGTAATAATTTGATTGGGTTGTATAATGGTAGGCAACTCAGCAACTTGGACTATATTTACATTTATTGCACTTTACTTATATGTAAAAGTATGTTTGATATTTATCTTATTGCACAATAGAAAATCATGCTTTTTCCTTGGTTTCTTTCCTTACTTTTGCTTGGATGTGGCCTGGACTGTTTGATGCAGTAGGCTCTTAGGACAAAAATAAGTTTTCTACCCATTAAAAATGTAAACAATCTAAAAAATAAAATTATGCTTCATGTTTTCTACATAAGAAAATTGCATGGCTCCCTTCAAGGAGCCAAGTTTCCCAAAATTGAAAATAAATATGCCTAGCCCAAATATGTTGCATATAAAAAGCCCTAATTTAAGGACTAGATAACAAAAATCTATTTTTTTTATGAGTCAGCATGTGCATACCTACATACATAGGCATTTTGTCCTCAAAGCTAAGTTGTAAGCCCTACTTCCTAAATAAAAATAGCCCTCCACTCTACATTAACATAAAGACCGGACGACATGGTTTTAAAATCGATTATGTGGGCCTAGTTGGTAGTCCCTTCCAAACGGGAAAGCAAATCTAAAAGTCGGGCAGGTTATGCCTCATATGATGTGTAGCTTATAAGTCCCTTTTGCATTCGTTAGACTTAAATTCGAGACACTATCTATCGCTAATCCTCACATTAGTTTTAGGGTCTGAGGCAATAGTTGATTTCAAATCACTATATATAAGCCCTCACCTTTCGGACAATTCCTTCAACATATGTTGTTGGAATGGAAGCCCCAACTTTCTAATCAAAACAATTAACTTAAACAAAATTGGAGTTCAAAAATGTAAAGCCCAACATAGGATAGTTTGAGCACCTCTGAGTTTCACTCAGAATCAAGTGCTCCTACTTCACCTCCTTGGCCCTCATTTCAAATTCTAATCTCAAGTTGATCAATTCTTCCTTGAACCTCCTAGAGGCCAAAATCCTTTAAGTAAGACTCTTATGAATTTCAAAAATCAAATTTTAGCCAACATTTAAATGACTTCAAAAAGAAAACAAGAAAATAATCAAAAGTTTTCCCAAACCAAAGCTTGGGATATAATTAATCATAGGGGCTTGCCCCTATGGGACGTTTGTACCCCAGAAATAAATAAACCTCACCCGACCAAACATAGAGTGGGGGAATCTCTGTTTAAAAAATTATAAATTTTATCATTGAGTCCATAAGGAAATGATATTTTTATCCTTCGGGATAATATATCATCATTCTTATGCCATACTCAATCATAAAATATGCAATTCATTTGAGGATATAAAAATTCTCCAACACTTCCTAGTATTGGATCCCTGTTTAGACTCCACGTGGACCTTCTGGTGACTGAGCAGAACCTGAGAAAATCCCATATTGAATTCTTGTTGCCTAGATTTCGGTTCTTGTGCAGGAACAAGGAAATCAAGTAGATAACTACTTATGATAAGTAAAATTCAGCAGCAATTGAAAAATTATGACAACATAGAACCTAGTAGGATCCGTGAAACTCAGCTGGGGCTGCCTGGAACCTTGTATAAATGTTGGCGATATAAAAGAATTGTGCTGATGGCCTCTCCTGGTGTGAGCGGTAACACAATCAGAGCAATCAAGTTGAGAACAACACTAGCAGCTTGGAATTTCTATTGCTACTAGCGATCTACTGCCTCTGGAAACATACCCAGCCGGCTTAAAGAAAAAGAAAGGCTGGGATTGGCTCGCCAACAGCCTGACGGAAATTTCAACCAAGCAGGCTGTACGGTGGTTCCAAGGAGATTGGCTGCTGTTGGTTGGGAAGACGCAAATGTCAGTAAAGGAAGGCCAAGGTAGTGGTGGGAGAATGATGTTGGTGAAGTCCCAAGACTTCGCTGCAAACCCTCAACCGTCTTCTCTCAAGCTTTAGGGGAAATCAACCGCAAGGAATGGGATCTTTCCCTCCCTCTCAGATTTTCAAATCTGAAATCAAAACTACAAAAAACTTCTCTCCAATGAACAATATATATTTTATAGAAAGCCAAAGATTTAAAGAAGCAATAAATTACCATCCAATCCCTATTTAAATGTCAGCCAATAAAACCAAGAAAATTAAAAAAAACAATAAAAATATACTTAAAGTTAAAACAAATAAACCGTTATCAAGCTTCCTGGGTATGAGAAGACTCGTCCTCAATATTTAGATCTTGATCCAAGTCATAGTAGGCTGAGAGGAATGATACATTATTGGTTGAGAAAATATTCATATCTCCCGATAATTCAATTTTGTAAGCGTTTTCACCTATACGCTTGACTACTTTGAAAGGTCCATCAATTTTTTGTCTTAGTTAAGCAAAAGCTCCTGGAGGAAATCGAACTTTTCGTAAATGTATCCAAACTCGATCCCCCTCTTTAAAGGAAGTTGAAATACGAGATTTATTGGCTTGTTTTTTATATTGAGCATTTTTCTTAGTGATCATGTCATTGACAATATGATGTAATCTTTTTTTATTTCCTCCGTATGTCATTCACGATCAATATTACATCCCGAAGTGCTAATTACGGGTGACAAATCTAAAGGTGTAATGAGGTTTTGACCATATACAATTTCGAAAGGGCTTTTCCTGTTGTTTGATTGATAGATCGGTTAAAAGCAAACTCAACATGTGCTAAGGATAAGTCTCATTGCTGAATATAAGGTCAATAAAAATTTTCTCGTATTAAGATCATTGTTTTCTCTCAACCAAAATATCCTCCTACTCCTTCATGACATTCTAATAAAATGGCTTCTCTTAACGAACAACGAGGGATACACAATTGATTATGAACAAAAAGATAAACGTCCTGTATATGATAGAACTTATAAGATTCATTTGGCATAGTTTTCATTTATTCTCAAAATCTGAATCTTCAAGATAAAGTTTAGTGATAGCTTCAAACCCTATGATTTTGGCCTGTAGGAGACAAAGAAGGGTATAAAGTTGATTCAATGCATCAGCCACCTTGTTTTGGACACCAGATTCATGTTTGAAGATATAATGGAAAGAAGATAAAAATTTTGCCCACCTAGCATGTCTTCCCTTTAATTCATTTTGATTATGAAGATATTTTAATGCTTCGTGATTTGAATATAGGACAAATTTATTGGTTAGAAGAAAAAGATTCCAATGCTCAAGAGCGCGCACTATGGCGTAGAATTATTTGTCATAGATGGAGTATTTACGCCTAATATCATTCAATTTCTCACTAAAATAGGCAATGGGATTGCTATTCTGACGTAAAATAACTTCAATATCTATATTCGAGGCATCACAGACAACTTTAAAAACAGGGTACAAATTTGGAAGGACAAGGACAGGGGCATGGGTTACTCTTTGCGTAAGTTCTTGAAAGCTAGCTTGAGCGGCAGGTGTCCAATTAAATTTATCTCCCTTAAGAATTTTTGTTAATGGGACAGCTATTGAAATGAAATTTATGAATCGTCCATAAAAGGATATTAACCCAGCCAGCTAAAAGACCAAGAAAGGCTGGGAACGGCTCGCCAGCAGCTTTCTTGATGCTTTGCCTAAGGGAAATTCCAACCCAACAGGCTGTCTGGTGGTTCCAAGATGGTTTGGTGGCTGCTGTTGGTTGGGAAGAAGCAAATGCCGGTAAAGGAGAGCCAAGATAGTGGTGGGAGAATGATGTTGGTGAAGTCCAATACTCCACTACAAACCCTCACCCTTATTTTCTCAAGCTTTTGGGGAAATCCACTCCAAGGAATGGGATCTTTCCCTCGCTCTCAGATTTTCATAACTGAAATCAAAACTCCAAAAAAACTCCTCTCTAATGAACAATAGTATTTATAGAAAGCCAAGGATTTAAAGAAGAAATAAATTACCATCCTACCCCTATTTAAAAGCCAGCCAAAAAAACAAAGAACAATTAAAAAATAATAATAATAATAATAATATAACCTAATTCAAAAAAAAAAAAAAACTTAAAGTTAAAACAAATAAACCCTTATCAACACACCTGAGAATTATTTACACTATTTCTTATAGAAACATTTTCTCCACCATCTCCAATTCCAAATGCAAGCATGCTTTCCATTCTAGCATGATTTTCCAAAGATAGATGTTCGGGTGAGTCTAACTTAGGAAATTTGGCTTCAATAGTTCGTTTATCAGCTAATGCAGCCTGTAAAATATATTAATAGTTAAGTAAATAACGAAATATAGAACAAAACAAATGGATATATTGCAGCGCGTTAAAACTGAAAATTTTTACCCAGTATTAGAACAATTAAATGCGGAAGATATACCTGCAAAGCAAACAACTTTTCATTATACAGAGTTTTAAGTTTATCACGCTCATTAATGATTTCTTGCAACTTCTCCTTCTCAGATTGCAAAGAAGCTTTAAGCCTCTCCAGTTCCTCCTGCATCCGTGCTTCACAATTCTTCTTTGCATCTAACTCTTCCAACAACTACAAATTTATTATAGGATGGACATTTCTTAGCAACTGTTAAAGAAGATTTTACTCAGTCAAAAGTATAGTTGAAGGAACGCATGAATTAAAAAGCAGTTGATATTCCCGTGAACAAGAGTGCATGAATTTATTTGCAGAAGCAACTAAGAGAATAAAATGCTCCACCACTAAAGCTATGTTGATTTTGGCTGAAAAGGATCAAACCACTTTAGAATGGATCCCAGTATTTCAGAAAAGTACAGTGCAAGTGAGAAGAATCAATGAATGTAGACTGTAGTCTACCGAAGCATAAAGGCCCCTCATGATAATTTTGTTAGGAAGAATGCCTAGAAAGAAAGACTGAGTTGTTAAAAAGCATAAAACTTCAATGATCACATCACCAAACAATGTAAACAAAGCTGGGGAAACAAACAAACTACTTGCAATGATATCACTAATTTTATTAGTTTCCGAGTGTTCATACCTACTGCCTGTCAATTTATTAAAACCATACATCATATTGGAGCATTAAAAAAATTGCTTTAAATTGATAATAACCAACTTTAATCAGTTTGGACTTCCAATACCAGTATTTTTTCAGTTATACAAGATTATAAATCAATTAGGTCTCTTCTGGGTATCTTTTTTAGTTGTGATGCTTTTCAAGGATGATCCCAAAATTCATATCATGGCATATTTGTTTAGAGAGTACAAAAGAAACCCTTGAAGTATAGTAAACGACCTAGAATACATCAATAATATTAATGAAATCATTCTAAATCCATGGCAAAAATCTTCCTGCTTCATCAATCCAGCAACTTAAGATAATGGCTTTCCATCTACAACAACTTTCCACCTATAATATTTCAACAATCCATTATCAATAACATTTTATTTCTTATGGATAGTTAATATTGAATTCCATAATTAACGTTTGGTTTCTCTATTTATTTTTTTCCTATATAGTTTTTTCTTCTCTGCTTATTCATGTATAGCTTATATTTTTTTCATACATAACATGAGAATTAAATTCAATAATAAAATCCCTCATTTTTTTAGTCTCATCTCTTCTCGTTTTAATTTTCAAGATGGTATCAAAGTCAATAAGGTACAATTCCCTGTGACGCCAACATCAACATAGTCTCTCTTCCCAGTCAGTGAGCCCTTCACCAACACTAAAAGTTAGTCTTTGTCTAGCAAGAGTAGCAAAAATATATATGTCCTGGGAAAATATGGTGGTAGCTTCAACAAACTCAACTCGGATGATATTGCAGGACAATAGAGAAATCTGTGCCGGCGAAAGACTACTCACTCATCTAATGAAAGAAACGGTAAACAAAGGCTGGAGTAGAGTTACACTTCTTTCAATGCTTAACTTAGGTCTCTTTCTTTCAGGCTTTTGGTAATGTGAAGAGCTATATCAATTACAATTCGCCATGCGATAGCTAGTCATTGGCATTTTCTTGACTGCTACACCACTTCAATTGGCGTTAAAGACTTCACCCGTAACCACCCCGAATGAGCACCTCTTGTATTCCATGGTAGCTGAACAAACAGATTTGCAGACATTACTCTTTTTTCTTTTTTCTTTTTTTTTGAAACAACATGCAGTTGACAAGAAGAAAGGAATGGTTTATTTTATTGCTTCAACAAGAGAGAAATTAAATAAGTAAACGATTTGGAAAAAGCACAACAAGATTAAAATCTTTATTGGATTAAGAAGTGTTATCTGATCGGAACTTCTTGAATATTAGCTAAACACGTTTTAAATTGCTAGCTTCTTTTCCCTTCCAATAATGTTGCAAGAATTCAACAAGTCTCATCTTTTTTTTAACAACCCATAGCTATCCGCCATCCTGTAATAGAACAAGTATTATGTTGTTCGTGCAAAGAGGTATCAGGACTAGGGTAAAACTTTGAGTTTGGTTCAAAAATTCTTTGTTCTGCCAGGTCATTTGAATATTTTTGTCATATAAAATAAAATATTTATTTGTACTATGCTCATTGTATGATCTTTGAAACTTTTGAATAATGGTAGGACGCAGAGGGAGATTCAAATTGGTTTAGTATTATTAGGTGACTGAAGTGGGATTTCATATTATCCATTATTTAAAAGAGCATTTGAGGCTCACCTCAAACTAAGGCACACAAAAAAATACCTCAAAGCTTAAACCTCATTGTTACTAGTAAGGCTTTTTCCTTTTTCTAACTAGGCATACGCCATGAAGCATTTTGCTCGAGACATTTGAGGCGGCGCCTCAATTACATAAGGTAATTTTTTTTTTATATTATGTCACATTATAATATTACTACATATTATATTTGATAATAATTAGATCAATCTAATACCACTCACGAACCACACAACTCACGCATGCACAATCAATGTAGTCGAGATTAGGGTTTGGAGCTTGGTTGGCATCTCGTCTCTATGCTGCAATCATTGAGTATTCTTTTCAGTACCACATAATATGGATCAGCCATTACTTTCATTTTGGAAAAAGATTTTGACAAACATGATTCCATTAATTTTAAGATATCATATACCTAATAGCCACGTATTTTATGAATTTTTGTCTGATTTCCTAGTTTAATGAGGAGCCATATGCAAAAATACAGAGCATGTGCATTCAAACACCTTGAGAGAAATGGTGGAGAAAAGTCTAGCTCTATGATAGGCTAAAAGATGAAACATGGGAAAAAAGTCTTAAATTTTAAAATTTTTTATTGCATCTTATTAATGAGACATGCAACAATAAAAATA
Source organism: Dendrobium huoshanense (assembly GCA_016618105.1). Classification (NCBI taxonomy): domain Eukaryota; kingdom Viridiplantae; phylum Streptophyta; class Magnoliopsida; order Asparagales; family Orchidaceae; genus Dendrobium; species Dendrobium huoshanense. The sequence goes on from CM028344.1 coordinate 22,002,403, forward strand.
GCCTATCCCAATAATATTTTGGGACATTCTTAGTGATTATAATTAATCAAAAAGCCTCTTAAAAGTGTCTAGTTTTCATTTTCGTTATTCTATTTTGTTGAGGGAGGATATGAGAATTTTGGTGAGCAATGCCTTGTTGGAAGAGATAACAACAACAACAACAACGTCAAGCCTTTATCCCACTATGTGGGGTCGGCTACATGAATCCTTTTTCTCCATTGTGTCCTATTAAAAGTCAAATTCTCATCTAAATCTAATAAAGAAAGGTCATTCCTAATATTTTCTAACCAAGTCTTTTTAGGTCTACCCCTATCTTTCTTAACATAAGTCAAATCTAATACCGCTACTCTCCTAACCGGGTCATCGGAAGGCCGCCGTTTTATGTGACCAAACTATCTAAGGCGACTCTCTCTAATCTTATCTTCTACTGGAGCTATTCCAACCTTTTCACGTATATGCTCATTTCGTATCCTATCTCTAAGGGTAACGATTCCATTCTGTCCAAGAGCTTCAGGCCGCGTTTCTGGAGAAGGCGGACTCCATGGATGGGTGGATGCAGCTCTACTGTACTGCGGTCCATCACAGTTGGATGAACCAGTGTTCGTGTAAGCATGGGAAGAACTCCCTCTCCCCTATCTATATGGCTGCCGAAATCCTTGAGGGATTAAATCAAGATCTGTTTTCATGTCGCCTGGAGCAATGGGACCCTTTTCAGTCCTATGGACTGTCTTCTGCGTTTTCTTGGTGTCCCCCCTACTGGCTGGCTGAAGATTAACTTGGATTGGGCCTTGAGGTGCTCGAATGAGGGAGGTGTTGGTATTGTCATTCGGGATAGTGTTGGGGACCTTATCACTGCGGCCGGGTGGAGTCTCACGCACTGGGATAGCACACAGGTCGAACTTATTGCGGTCAACTACATTGGTAGGCTTCTCCAAGACTGGATGTTGGAAGCGAAGGGAATTATTATCGAGGGGGATAATGCTAGTGTGATCCGTTTCATGCAGAATTTTAAGTACAGGGAGTTATGGAAAGTACAATCTGCCAGTTGTGAGGAGTTAGACTGGGTTAGGACGGTTAATAAGGTTTTGTTCCTACACACATATAGAAAGTTTAATAGGGCAGCCCATTTTTGTGCGCAGCAGGCTGTCAAAGGTTCTTCTGTTTGGGATAGTGGGGGTAGATCAAACATTTGTATTCCTCAAGGCTTTTTTAATATCCTTGAGGATGATAGGAGTTTCTGTTTTTTTGATGGGTCGACTGGCTCTTAGGTTTTGCTTCCTTTTGTATGTTTTTTGTAACTCTTTAGCTTTTTATGAATGCAAGCTCTAAGGGTAAAGCCACTCATCCACCTGAGCATCCTCATCTCTGCCACACTTAACTTAGTATTATGCTTCTCTTTTAATGGCCAACATTCGGCACCATAAAGCATTGCAGGGCTCACTACCATCTTATAGAATTTTCCCTTAAGTTTGAGGGGTACATTTCTATCACATAACAAGCCCGATGCATTCCTCCACTTCAACCATCCAACTTGAATTTTGCTGATAATATCTCCATCTATTTCACCATCACTCTAAACAACAGATCCAAGATATCTAAAACGTGTACTCTTATTAATGACTTGATCGCCCAAAGTTACAATCCTCTCACTAGGTCTATTACTGCTAAAATTACACTCCATATATTCCATTTTAGATCTACTCAAGCGAAAACCTTTAGACTCTAAGGTTGACCTCCATAATTCAAGTTTACCTTCAACTCCATCTCTGGTCTTATCAACAAGAAGAGTATCATCAGCAAAAAGCATACAACAAGGTACATCCTCTTGCAACTGTCTAGTGAGAACATCCATGACTAAAGCAAAAAGATATGGGCTTAAGGCTGATCCTTGATGTAACCCAACCGAAATAGGGAAATACTTGGTCAATCCACCTTGTGTTTGAACACAAGTAATAGCTCCTGCATACATATCTTTAATGATTTGAATATAAGCATTATTGACTCCTTTCTTTTCAAGAACTCTCCATAGCACTTCTCTTAGAACTTTATCATATGCTTTTTCTAAATCAATAAATAACATATGTAGACCCTCCTTATTTTCTCTATATTTCAAAATCAAACCTTTTAATAAATGTATAGCTTCCATAGTCGACCTACCCGGCATGAATCCAAATTGATTTTGAGAAACATCGGTATCACGCCGCAGCCTATGCTCTATAACTCTTTCCCATAGTTTTAAAGTATGACACATTAACTTAATACCTCTATAATTCGCACAATCTTGTGCATCACCATTATTCTTAAAAATATGAATTAACACACTCATTCTCCACTCATCTGGCATCTCTTTAGTCTTCAAAATACTATTAAAAAGTTTAGTAAGCCATGAAATTCCTTCATCTCCTAAGCATTTCCACACATCTATTGGAATATCATTAGGTACAATAGCTTTTCCACCCTTCATTTTCTTTAAAACCTCTCTAACTTCAGTTTTACTAATACGCCGATAAAAATAGAAATCTTTATTTTCATTTAGGGTGCTAAGATCACTATAGTCAATCTTATTTTCACAATCTTCATTAAAAAGTTTAACAAAATATCTCATCCACCTTTGTTCAATATCATCTTCTAAGAAAAATATTTTTTGATCTTCATCCTTAATACACTTCACTTGAACTAAATCCTTACTACTCCTATCTCTTTGTTTGGCTAACTTATACATATATCTTTCTCCCTCTTTAATATCTAATATATTATATAAATCACTAAAAGCTAATGTCTTTGCATCGCATATTGCTTTCTTAGCATCCTTACGAGCCACTTTATATATTTCTCAATTATCATAATTTTTAAAATTAAACCAATTTTTATAACAAAACTTCTTATTTTGAATCTTTTCTTGCACGTTTAGATTCCACCACCAACTATTTTTACTATTAGGAGCTTTTCCCTTTGATACTCCAAGAACATCTTTTGCAATATTCTTAATATCACTAGCCACTTTTTCCCACATAGCATTAGCATCCTCATGCACAGACAAAATCTTAAGATCTAAAATTTTATTCTCAAAAATATTTTATTAATATTCTTTAAATGCCCCCATCAATTTGTATAAGTGATAAGATGGTCATCTCTCTTCTTAAAAAAGGTATTAGCTATTAAGAAATCATAATCTTAATAAAAATCTAATATAGTCTTACCACCTTCATTTGTCGTTCCAAACTATAGCCACCATGGATGCTTTTAAAATCATCTACCTCTCTACCAACATGTCCATTTAAATCTCCTCCAATAAAAACTCTTTCTTCAAGAGGTATCTTTTGTATTAATTCTTCTAAGTCATTCCAAAAATTTAATTTAGAACTCATATCCAAACCTACTTGAGGAGCAGTTTTAAAAACTTAAATTTGATTTTTTAAATTGGGTTTGTTTGAGGGATTTTTTTTTTCAATAAAATTGATTTTAGATTTGTCTTTCATGAGAAAGATTCAAGTTGTTCTAGTATGATCATTGATGAAAGTTATAAATCACATAGCACCTATGATATTGATCAAACCATCATTATGGATGATTACAAGAGGTTGGGAAGCTTTACTAGGGTTGACTAGGGTAATTAGTTCAAGTGTGTTGAGAAAATTAGCAAGTTTCATAGTGCAAAACTTCATAATTTGTGCTAACAAAAAAGGAGAAATTTGTTTAGATACGTGAAATTTGAAAGGCCAAAATGATAGTGCCATAACATTATTGTACTTTCATTAGAGGAATATATAAATTGTGCAATTTTCTCTTGCCTTTCAGGATTCCCTTCACCATTTAGGGAGTAAACACTAGCATTTTCCTAGTTATTTGAAATTATCATTCTGAAGACCATGTGCTAGGATTAATAATTAGAAGAAATTTAGTTGTATAATTTATATCTTCGATAATTTTTTTTATTAATAATAAGTTGCAAAAAAATTTAGAAACCAAAAATAATGAGTTAAGGAACTAGAAAGATAATGATACTGATAGTCCCAATAAATGTTACTTAATATGTTGACCCATCAGTAATTCTAACTGTGTAGTTCTTTAAACATAAAGAAAAGGTTTGAAATAAAAAGACATTTCATATCATATAATTATAGGATCAAGAGACCGTTCTCTAAGATTATAATTTTCTGTTTTAAGCACCAAAGGCATTCAAGACCATACCTTTTTGAGCAACCACACCAATGTTGATCTCTAATGCTAAGGATTTTGATTTGAACTTTATAGTTGAAAATTTGGAGAAGGATTCTTGGATATCAGAATTGACATGGGATCCTGATTCATGAAAAGTGATGACATTATAGGAGGAGCTTCTTTCTAAGATCATTTTGCGTTTAACCATCATCACAATTCAAACAATTTATGAGGAAAAATTAAAAATCTGACAGGCAGTGAAAGACGGAAGTCAGATAAGGATTGCTTTAATGTCATGTTGAAAAATATAAGAAAAGAATACTATCATTTTCTTTTTCCAATAGATAGAATAGGCACAATATTTATAGGAGAAATATAACCCACATAGTGGTCAACAGGTAAGAAAGGAGGTAGACAAATGCAACAAAGCAAAGAGTTTGGTGGACAGTTGCAACAAGGAGAAGAGGTCAACCAACAACTGCACAAGAGGGAGATAGCTGGCAGCAGGTTGGTTGGCTATAGGAACAGCTGGTGGCATTCCGGATTTATTGGAAAGCTAAAACTATGTAGGACAGCATGTTGAGAGGTTTCTAGAATTGAAGGAGTGTTGATTGTAGGTTCCAAAAAAGCTTTCTGATTTTATATCCTTCTTTGTTTGGGGGTGTTATTCTTGATGTTTGTAATAGGATATTTAGATATTTTGTAGGTCGTCAATCTTACAGTTTTTATTCAAATTTCAACGTGCATACTTTCATAGATTTCATTTGTTGATCATAATAATCTATCAAATAATATAGATAGCTTTGGTTTGATTTATTGCTACGTCAATTCATTAATATTGACATGATTCATATAGTAGAAAAATCTATTTTCATACATGTTTCCGTTATTGAATAATATAAATTTTATTCCTATAAATCATATATTATTATGAATATAACATAGGTCATTTTGATTGCAAAACACATGTGAAATACTTGCTATATATATATATATATATATATATATATATATATATATATATATATATATATATTTGTAATGGTGTGTAGGTCTTTAAAACTTTTTTGATATTTCATAACCAGGCCAACGGGTCCACAGAGAAATCATTGAATTTTCAAAAAAAAAAAAAAAATTTGTTAATGCCATCCCGATTCAGGGTGTAGTAAAACAAACTAAATATATATATACATGTACAAAAATAATGATAAATAACTGATGAGTCAACTTTAGATATGTATGGAGTATACCTAAAGTGATGGGAAATTGATATGTTAGCATAAACTTACACTGTTTACTATTTTCACATAAATTACCATAAACATAATGATTATGTAGATTAACAAAAAACTGTGGGCTCCGAAAATTCGGCCCCGGCCTCCCCGCCGCTGCTTCTTCTTTTCTATTCGAGCGATGGGAGTTTTAACTGATAAGTTCCGGGGTAAATTTTGGAAGGCAGATGGGTTTGTAGATAAGACACTACCCAGAGATTTCGCCTTCATTTTGCGAGGACTTTATGATCTGAGTTCTGGTTTCCTATAGGCGCAAGCCCCTATAGTTAATTACCCCTCCCGATCACGAGAGAGAACTTTCGATTAAGGCTAGTCATCAATCAGATTCGTATATAAATACGTGTATCTGGCATATAGTAGCAGCAATAGGTCTGGATTTGGATTTGAGAATTTGGAGAGTTTGATATTTAAAATAGAAATTGCACCATCTAGCACTTAAAGCGGATGGTGGGGGAATGGATGATGAGCCCGATCAAGATCCCATGGTTTCGTCGTCCCGGGCCATCGTGGTCCCTGGTCTACTTAGTCAGAGGAGGTAGTCGACCCAACCTGACAGAAGGATCCTTGTCGGCAGCCATGGGTTGCTTCGTCCAAGGGGACCTTGTAGACCGGGGTTGAATATTTGCCTAAGGGGACAAATTTGAATCCACCTTAGCTAACAGAGGGCTTTGTGCCCTATCGATCATATCCTATTGATTCATATCTCAAGGATTTGATGCCAATAAGGAACGTATTGGCTCTGGCCATAACCGGTATTTCGTGGTGCCATTTGGCGGCAAAACCACTCGGTTCAGAGGGCCCCGGGTCGTCGTAACCGTTTATCCTGCGGTGCCATTTGGCGGCTAACCGCCGGTTAGAGGACACGTACCACGTCCTTACTGGCAGGAGATTGTTTGAGAATGGATCCTAGTGATATTTTCGACTAGGCATTTCGCTCTTTGTGAGCTAGAGTTTATTTGAATTTGTCCACCCCGGCAGACTGTTGCGGAGGGTGGATGGATTTTGCTTTAAGCGTTGATGGATAGATTTCAATTTTAAATATTTAGGATTTTGGGATTGATTTTGGATTCTTGAAGTATTTGGGTGGCATTTGAAAATATGTGTGAACCCCTCCGGTTGAGATAGCGTTCAACACGGCCATCATCGGGGTGACCTTGAGGTCACTTGAAAAATATTTGGATTTTGTATAGGTTTGAGGGCATTTTTTAAAATATATTGTGGACCCCTCCGGTTGAAATAAGCAATCAACACGACCATCATTGGGGTGTTTGGGATCATTTTCATTTGTTGATTGAACCCTGTCAACTCGACTAAGCTTTTGCTCGAGGATCGGGTTTCTCGTAGGCTTTGTGCCTTTGTTTATGAATTTTCTTGATTTTAAGCCTTGAAGGCCTAAAAAGAATGTATTTTAACAAATACATCGGTCCCCACAACCATGTATCTATTTGATAGTTCGAACCCTGTCGACTCCCATTGATCCGTATAGAATGATCGGGTTCTGTAGGCTTCATGCCTTTGTTCATGGATTTTCTTTGTTGAAGGCCTTAAAGGCCGAATGTGAATGTCGTAGACGCCTTCTGTCTGCTTATATCGATGTTGCAGATCCGGTGGCGATGCGTTGTAGGTTGTGGACGCCTTCTGTCTGCTTATACAAATGTTGCAGATCCGGTGGCGTTGCATTGTAGGTTGTAGACGCCTTCTGTCTGCTTGCATGAATGTTGCAGATCCGATGGCGTTGCATTGTAGGTTGTAGACGCCTTCTGTCTGCTTGTATATGTGTTGCAGATCCGGTTGTGTTGAGTTGTAGATCGTAGACGCCTTCTGTCTGCTTGTATATGTGTTGCAGATCCGGTGGCGTTGCGTTGTGGATCGTAGACGCCTTCTGTTTGCTTGTATCAGTGTTGCAGATCCGGTGGCGTTGAGTTGTAGATCGTAGACGCCTTCTGTCTGCTTGTATATGTGTTGCAGATCCGGTGGCGTTGCGTTGTGGATCGTAGACGCCTTCTGTCTGCTTGTATCAGTGTTGCAGATCCGGTGACGTTGGATTTTGATGTTGACTCCCCCTTTCTCAATCACCGGGGGAAGGATTTTCTAGATTTTGGAGTCAAAGACTACTGATTTGGAAAGAAATCCCTTTTAGGATATTCAATATAGTGGACTTGTTATTTTCTGGTGTTTGTGGGCACCAGAACTGTTTTCTTCTTAAGTATAGAACTAAGAAGAGACTTTGGAACACCAGGAAGTTTGGTTCTAATTTGTTCAAATATTTCCTCCCTTCTGCCAGGGGGTGTCCTTTTTCGTACATCGGATTGCCTTTGTACCCTGTGTATTGACAGCACTTTGATCACCACTGTCGTAGGTGATATTCATACTTGTGTCCACAGTGATTCATTGTACTTTCAACACACTGTTGTTATCCACAAGTATCCATTTGCAGGGGACTACTGCATCTATTATGACCTCCTGAAAATGTTTGTAGAAGACTCATTGATTCTGCATCATATCCACCCTTTCACCAATCTCGGGTGGTTTGATTGTACTTGTTTGATCTCGTAGGGATCATCGTAGGAGATGTACTTGTGTCCACAGTGGTTCGTTGTACCTATGATATACACACTGTTGTTATCCACAAGTGGCTCGTGTTTGTTTGTAGGAATCCGTTGTATTTGCTACGACCTCCTAGAGATGTTCGTAGAAGACCCACTATTCCCACATCATGCCCACCTATCATCAATCTCAGGTGGGTGACGATTGCTTTTGCTGAAGGGGCAGGTCTTTGATTGTTGGTCTTCCAGTATTGCCATCTCAATCAACAGGCACATGCAGGCATTGTCATAGGATTTCATGCATTGAGGTCTTATGTGTTGTTCTTGAAAGTTCAAGTTCTTTATTGCTCATGTCAAATTTGGATCCAACTTGAGTTCAATTTGAGTTCCCTACTCTCCACATCTTGTTCCAGTTTGAGTTGAAGTAGTGAGCTTGAGAGATCTTATTCAATTCATGTTGGAGTTTATTTGAGTTTGAGTTCTATGTTCGAGTCCCCTGATGTTGCACAGTTCAAGTTCCAAGAACAATTTCAAGTGCTTGTTCAAAGTCTTCTGGGATCTTTTGAAGTCCTTGCAAGTTCAGTTTCATATTTGGATTGATTTGAATTTGGCTTCAATTTGATTTTATTTGGATTTGATATTTAGAAATCATTTGAGTTTTGTTCTGATTCAGGTCCACAGTTCACTGTTCATTTGAATGTAGGCTCTTGTTCTTTTCTGTTCATGCAAGTCCTCTGCTCATTTTAGTTCAAGTTCTGAGCTTTTTTTGTTCGAGTACAAGTCTTCTACATTGTTGCCCAAGAAGGTCTTCAAATTGTTCAAGTCTTTGTACATTTCAGTGAAAATTTCGGCAGCACCCCAACATATCCCCCGTTTGGGGGAAAATAGGGGAGCTGGGCCTTCCCACCATGCTACTACAGCGTGTATGGTAGGTGTCCTTGGACACCGCGGCCGTACAAAATTTTATCCCACCACGCTACAAGAGCGTGTATGGGGCCTTCAGCAGTACCCGTACCAGAACAGCAGTGACGTACCAGAACAGCAGTGACTCTCCCCACCACGCTACAAGAGCGTGTATAGGGCTCTCCCGCCTCGTCGTATGCTTCGCACCGGGCTCCCTCCTACCGTGCTACAAGAGCGCGTATAGGTGGTTCTCCGGTCCGCTGCAAACGTCGAGAATGGGATTTTGGAACATCATACCTTTGCGTAGCAGTGTCGGCGGTGTCGGTATCGAGGTCGAGGACCGTCCCCACCACGCTACAAGAGCGTGTATAGGGCTTACCCGCCTCGTCGTATGCTTCGCACCGGGCTCCCTCCTACCGTGCTACAAGAGCGCGTATAGGTGGTTCCCCGGTCCGCTGCAAACATCGAGAATAGGATTGGAGTTAGAAATTTTACCTTGAAGACCGACAGTGGCTCATGGATCGAGGCAAGAGAGGCATCCTTCTTCTCTCTCTTTTTTTTTAATTAATTAATTTTAATTAATAATTAATTATAATCATATTTAATTAATTATCTTTACTTATAATTAATTATAATTAACTAAAATTATTAATTATGATTATTATAATTAACTAATATAATTAATTATAATTAACTAATATAATTAATTATAATTAACTTTCATTAATTATAACTAATAAATATTAATTAACTATAATTAATTAATAATAGTTAATTGTAATTAAAAATAAGTATTAATTATAACAAATTAAAATTAACTTTAATTAAAATAAATTATAATTAATTTTAATTAATTATAATTATTTAATTAAAATTAACTATAATTAATTATAATCATTATAATAAATTAAAAATGATTCTAATTAAAATAATTAAAATTAATTAAGATTAACTTTAATTAATCTAAGCCATTAATCCCCCTCTCCTCTCTTCTCTGTTCACGGGTCCGACCAAAGAAGCGTGCAAGGGAGAAAGTTGCCTCACACAGTGAGCTCCCTTGGCTATTTCCGATCAAAATGTAGTAACTTCCGATCCAATGGGTAAGGGAATGTCGCTGGAGGGAGCAGAGAAGCGGACGAAAGGATGAAAGTTACCTTCACAATCCGGCGAGCTCCCTGTTGTGGCCTCCGTTCAAAATGCTGTACTTCCGATCCCTCAGGAAGGGAAAGTCGTGGAAGAAGCGAAACCGAACAGCGACGGAGGAGAAGGAGAAGCCGTGCGAAAGGGAGAAGGTTACGATCACAGCCGGCGAGCTCCCTGTGCTCCTTCCGATCAAACTGTCGTAACTTCCGTCTGATAGGGAGGGGACGAGTCGAAGGAGCGAAGCTGGACGTCCACAGAGGAATCGAAGAAGCGGCCTGGAAACAGCGAGCGGGCTCTCCCTTGCTTCCGATCAAGATGTTGTAACTTTCGTTTCGACTGGAAGGGACAGTCGTCGAAGAGGCGAAGTCGGACGGACGAAGAGCGAGAGAGAGAGCGAGGGAATGAGAGCGAGACGTCGTCGTGCGAACCTTATGCGGAGATCGTGGGAGAATAAATGACATCGTGCTGAATTCGGCGCTCGAACGTGGTCGACGACGTGCTGAATTCGGCGCCGGACAGGTACGTAATTATATTTTTTTTCTTTTTTGGATACAGTTACGGGTCAACAAAAACATATACACTTTCATTGATATCATGAAAAGTTACTCTAATCTCATGAGAGATGACATTCACTATAAAGCTATTATATCATAAAGTATGCCTCCGTTATTATCTATATTATCTGCCCTGATACATTGCCTTTATGCTTTAAAAATTAAAATTTGCTATTGGTTTGAATTATATTACTCATTCATTATAAAACCTTCCTCATAATAGATTCTACAAGCTTTCTTAGTGGACCATCCCAACAGTAGTTATTGTATTCGGCATTTTTGAGTTTATGATGTAGTTGTACTTTTGTTTGTGTTTAGTTTGGGTAATATTTGTTTATGTAGTTATTTTTCACATTAACTTTTCAATAGTTGTTGCTATGTCCCTATTGAACTCTTGTTATAGACTCTATTGATATTGATGAAATAAAATGTTATCTACTTTCTTTTTCTTACCCTCGCATATTTTGCTAACAATTACTTGTCATGGGACAAAATAAGTTTAATCCCTCCGTTATGTTTCATTTTGTCAGGGTGTAGCACCTTATAGACCCAAGGCATGATAAGTCCAATTGCAAAAAACATGCTCAACAACTCAACATCAAGCCTTTATCCCACTACGTGGGGTCGGCTACATGAATCCTTTATCCCACTACGTGGGGTCGGCAAAAAACATGAACACAAATAAAAAACCAGTACTACCTGAGACAATCACAATGCAAATACAAAAGGAACAAAAATAATAAAGTTTGTAGCTCCAATATTTAAAATAAAAATTTGTCATAACGGTATCAACTGTTCACATAGGTAATGAACATCGAGTATAAAATCAGGCAACTGAGACAAAGTAACGACAACATAAATGCCTACATTTATTCATCAAAGCCACGAATAATCGTTAATATTGTGCAAGATAGTTTACTAACACCTGAACTAACATAATTATTAGTATTTATTACTGAAGATGGAACTTATTTTTTATCGTCAGCTAAATAGAGGTTATTGTTGCAAAATTGCTAGTTGTTGTAAACTGAAACAATCAAATTTCTTATGCCACTAGAATTCTGCCTAAGTAAAATTGCTCACCTTATCTGCATTCTTATGAGATTCTTCAACAGATTTTGTTAACTCCAGTACACGTTTTGCGTAATTATCAAGACCAGATGAATTGACATGACAAGTTAAATCCTCTTGAGGAGGACCTACAGCAACACTACGTGCTTTTGAGTATCTACGCAACATTACATCATTTATATGCGTTTGAAGGGCAACACAAATTTCCTCTCCCTGCAAAGTTTTATCAAAGGACAAAGATAGCACAGTTCATAAAGACTTTTCCTCAAAAATTGATCAAATCATGTGTATGTGTCACACGTGCGTGTGCTTGACCTGCTTTGTTTCAAATTGGAAAATATGAAGTACGCCTGCAACCCTCATCTTAAAGAAAACAGCAGTGTTGCTGCTGCCAAATTGCATAATATCCCTAAGCTCTGATGAGTGCAAGTATTCCTTCGGAACCGGACGAAAAAAATGGACCTACAAAGCAATAAAAATGAATTTATCCTGAACACGGTAGCTTTTCCTCATGTCATATGATATGCCTATGTGCAAAGTACTAACCCCACGCTTATTTATGCCTAAATTAATTAGACCAGGTAGAAGACCGATTGGATCATCTATCTTACGCAAGCTGAAGAAAACTGAGTTTCCATAAGGTAGAGTACGAAGGATCCTAAGGAACTGCTGCCTTGCGTCATCCTTAGACAACTGCTCCTGCATGGATTAGAAAACATGTAAGATGAAAATAATTAAAACGTAGAATTTTATCGTATGGGCTTCGTTGCTAATATAAAGTTGTATTGAGTTGTTTAATACGAAACAAAGGAATGTTACTCTCACAGAAATGGAGAAGCTGCTCTAGAAGTATTGCCCATAGCATAGAGCCATGGGGAAGATGCACGAGTTGCATGGTGGTTGCCATCGCAAGTATTCAATTTATGCTTAATAAGGCTTTTGAAAATAAAAGAAATTAAAGCAGTAACAACTGAGGCATTAATGAATGATATAAATTGAACTTGCATTGCAGGGTACTCAATTTCCTACAAGCCCAACATTAAATTAAATCAAAATTTCTATATCAACATGCATCCGTAGCTATCATGACTATAATTACCAAAAACAAAAGTGAAAGTTTACATCTACTGTCAGATGCTAAACAGATAATGGACCATGAAAAGATCAATGAAAATTCACAATTCAAAATAGCCTGCACACAAATGTCCCATGATAAGGAAAATAAATCATCATTCAATTTCGTTGATGAAATTTAGAATTTTCAAGGGTCTCTAGTATGCCCCCAGAAGAAAATATATTTACAACAAATATTAATGAGCATTTTAGGAGTACAATAACTAAATCATGTTGATGAGAAGATAAATCTAAGAAAATTATTTGTTAAATGAGCTATATTAACTTTATATTACTTCCACAATAGCATTATCAATTGACACTGTAGTTACCAACAAATTATAGCGAGAGAGAATATCAAGCTCCCACTCTCTCTTTGCCCTCGTAATTGCAATTTGTCGTGGTAAAAATCTTTCAAGCAGTGAAATCCACTCACTGTAAAGATAGCATTGTTTTAAAAGAGGTCCTGCATTAACAAAGCATAGATGGAAAAGTGGAAATGCTTGATAACAACTACTAAATTGCCAATTTTACTTGGTACTCACATGCATGTTTCAGGATTATGAACAAATCCAATTTCACATAATATTTGAAGGGCAGATAATTGAGCTGCATCATCCCTACCAACTGGATAATTTCCCAAAACATAGTCATGTTGCAGCTGTCAAACAAAGAGACAGATATAAACAGTAAATTATCAGAAGAATTACACCATCAGATCTAAAATGCTTAAGGGTATATGACGTGCATTGTAGAGATCCAAGGTTAACATACTTGAACATAGGACAGTTGCACAAACAGAAGATCGGTAACAGCTTCATCTGACTCGCGAAATAATCTTTTCTTAAATGTAAGTTTACAATGCAAAATTTCTCCTTTGTTGCGGTCTTTGAGTGCTTTAAATTCAGTCAACAAATCCCCGATATATTTGTTATCATCTAACCCAATGAATTCCTCTGCATAAAATTGCACAGCTTAGTAAGAGAACTGCCTTATTAAAGGTTTATTTTAAAAAAAAAAAAAAAGATGGAATTGGAATATTACCATTACCACTGTCAACAGATTTTGAGCATTGTACAACTTTTCGGCATTCAAACAAACTGAAAGATGAATAGATCGGAAGTTTGATTATGCTTGCCAGCTCCTGATGAAGATAATTGTTCATGAGAAACATATGATTCAAATATGAAACAAATATTAAATTCCACATCATAAAGAAAGCCTGCTAATGTGATGGGGACATCAAAGCTTGGAAAGTCTATCAGAGAAGTGGTCGTCTATCTACAGCCACGATCGAATCAATGTATTTTTTAGTCAATGTGATGGGGACATCAGAGCTTGGAAAGTCTATCAGAGAAGTGGTCGTCGATCTACAGCCACGATCGAATCAATGTATTTTTAGTCGTATTATGTACTTGTCTTTTATTATTTTATGTTTGTATTTGCTTTTGTTATTTTTCACTTTTACCCCTTAAGAGAGGTCATGTGTAAACCCAAAGGGCATTATCGTATTTTTTATTTTGAGTCCTTTGTATGAGGCTATATATAGGCCTTATGTTCTCTTTTCATGTTCAATGAATGATTATTACTGAAATTCCAGCTTTTGTGTCTCTTGGTGAGTTTATGAGTTTGGATAGAGGAGCCTAGGAGAGGCTAAACGTATTACCCAACAACCACCCTCGGGTGAGTTCTTGGTTCTCTAACCTTTTTCCCCTTCTTCTCTTCCTTGGAGCCATTGGCTCATCCCACCACCACCACCCTTCTTCCCCACTACAACCACCGGCCCACTTACCCAAAACCACTCCACCACCGGCCCTTCACCCAACAGAACCTTCATTTTAACTTCATGCAATTTTTAAGTAGAAAATCTAAATGTTATTTTCTTCCATGGTGACAGAAATAAAACATATGCACCTAACACGAGCCAACAACAAAAAGAATAAAAAAGATATTTTAATTTTTTGAAGTTTCTTATATTTTAATTAATACTCATCTCTTTGTTGATTAATAATTTTCGAAAAAGAGGAAAATAAATGAGATTGAAAAAGACAAAAAAGATTGGGAGACCTTTGATTCCATTGATAATGAGGTAGGGAAGAAAGTTATTCGCTATAATGATGACTCTAATGAAAAACCCTAAGTGATGACAGCATTGTTGACTTGATTTGTTATTGTGCTGGTAATTTGATCTTTAGAAGTTTAATGTTGAAGAATATGAAACTATGAATGAATAAGCTAATCTTGCGCTAAATATAATTAATGTTTAACCATAACATGATATATTATATAATTTTTACTTAATTTTTAAATCTCATGTTACTTTTCCATGTTGATGCTTACATTACAATCCAATTTTATATAATTTATTATTTTCTACTTGGCCGACCCCATGTAGTGGGACAAAGGCTTGACGTTATTGTTGTTGTTGTCGTCATCGTTGTTGTATTATTTTCTACTTTATGTCTTGCACAATTTATTACTTCATATATACATCAATTTGTTACTTCTTAGTACATTAGAATAATAAAATGCCATTTTGCAATATATTATTTAGTTATGATGCTAATAATTCACTTCCAACCTTCATTTTAACTTCATGCAATTTTTAGATTATGATGCTTACACCTCAAAATGGCTTAAGGCTTACAACTCATCTCACTGATAGAAAACACCTCAATATCCAATTGTTAAATTTCAAACCTTGATTGTAAACACTACTTAAATTGTCTAGAATGAAAAGTAAACGAATATTGATTTACTAAAGATTGAATTTTGCTCTAAGGAAGAGGGGGCTTGGTGACGTCATAGATGAAGTTTGGTGACTCTTTCAAGCCTTGCCAATTTTATGAGTGATAAGTTCTCAAATCACTTTAAATCTACATCTCTTGTTGTAAACTCTTCTAAAATTATTCCCTCACACTTTCATATCAATTACTCATTCATTCTCCCACCAAATTATATCTAAAAAGCCTATCAGGGCTCTTAGCTAAGACTAGACTAAATCTAACAATGTTTTGCTCTGAACCCTATTTAGCTGATCTAAACCCTTTGAATTTTATGAAACTTTATAAAATTAAAGTAGACACACACTTCCATTTTTAAGATTTTTCAAATTTGAAACACTAAAGCCATAAATTCTAAGTTGGAAATTTTGGCCAGATCACCCATTCCACTACTTAGCCAATTTCCCTTGCATGAGAATTTAACACCACTCTTATTAAATCATTCCAAAGGCTACTATACCATCCCAAACACCTTTTAGAAGCCTTCCAAGTCGAATTCATTAATCACCCAAAGGTCTAACAACATGCTACACCACTAAAAGCCTCATACAGCCTACACAAGAGAAATTATCCAAAATATTTCTGTAAGAAAAAAGAAAAAATCTAGCATCTTGTTGATCCTAATAAAATATAAAAAATTATACTTTTGACTGAAATGAATTCTATGAAGATGAAATGATTATGGAATTCTATGACGCATGAAAGCAGTGGGCTATATGTATTCCTCTACAATAAGAAAAATTTGGGATGTCGCAAAACAATGTATTAAAAAATGAAGTATTTTGTAATCATCTATGAGGTCAAAATTAAGATTTTAACAACCATGCAATATAATCTTTCTATCATTGAGTACTTTAATGCAATAAATGTTTATTAGCTTGAATAGAATAATATGATATGCTGCAAGGACGTGATAATTCTCAAACAATTTGTAAAAGGAAAATAGATATTTGATTTCTTGCAGGACTCTATAATGACTTCGACTAACTTTATTTTCAAATCTTAAACAAAATAGCCTACCATCACTAAAAGGGATTTCTTTTCATATACAAGCCAACGAAGGAAGAAAAAAGGAAATGAGTTTTACACTCCGATCTCTGAAATATTTATCATGAAAACCACAAAATCATAAGGTATAAAGCTTACAGCTACATACTCTTTCCTTAAAAAAGGGCAAAAACATTATCTAAAGATAATTTATGATGCAAATACTTCAAGAAAAAAAGAGGCATCGAAGGAAAAAATACAATTTCTATGAAAAGTCTCCAAGCAATAGTGAAAATAAAAAAAGGTCACCAAAATTGGTAGTCTGTCAGATGGAATCCAAAGGGCTCAATCTAGAAGAATTTAGCAAACTCATAAACTCTCTCAAAATCACCAAGATCAAGCTCTAAAGCTCAAAATGATATGACTTCTAAGACTTCATTTGGGATAACTTTCTCATTGCCTTGCTTTTCAGACCACAACCACAGTTTTTGTTTGGTCACACCTTTTTTTGTTGTTTTAAGGGAATTTTTGTACTAGAAAATAACTTTCTACAGTAACTTTTTAAAATAAATTCCCACCAGCTTTATAACAACCTTTACAAAAAATTGTAGCCATCCCAAATGAACAATAACTCTTGTGTTTTTAGTGCATAGAATAATTTCAAGCAATATAAAAAATAAAAAGGCTAATGGTTCTCTAAAAACGAGTGCAAATCAAAAAAATGCTTCATGTTCCTCCATATTTCCTCTCATTACTGCATAGCATGTTTCTTATCTTGCCAATCCATAAAATCATTAAAGATAACAAGTGTAAGATAATTTTTTTGCAAAACATTGTGTAAGATATTTTTTTTTTGCTAATCATTTTAAGACCTCACTGCGAGAAAGATAATTGGGCAAACTAGAGAAAAGCATGAGTTATATTTTCTTGAAAATGGAAATCACTTGTCATATTCTTTCATTTCTACCCTCAATATAAAAGCCATTTCAATCCATCATTATAGACTAGGCATCCCTCTTTCAAAATTGTACAAAATATGATTTTGTTTTTCTTTTTTTAAATGTAAACATGAAAGTTTATCATTATGAGATTTATAAAATTATCAAATATATTATTGTTATACTTCCTAAAAGTAATTCTAGATCTCTACTTCTTCTATAGGTGTTCACACTGAGATTTAGGGACCTAAAACTACTAACATATCTAAAGCTATAAAATTTATCACCTACATTAATGATTGCACTCAAATGACATAGGTAAATCTAATTGAATAAAAATATAATGTCAACACCATTCTCCCCTTTTTAGAGTCATGATAAAAACAATTTCAAGCTAACAATAAGGTATTTCAGACAGATAAAGATCGTGATTATTTTAATCACATATTATCATCTTTTTTTCCAAAATGAATGTATCATCACCAATTCTCATCCTGATAGTCCCAATAAAATGAAGTGACAAAAAGAAAAATTCATTATCTTTTAAAAGCCAATAAAACTCTTTCAAAATCAATGTCAAAAAGATACTAGGGATAAGCAATCCTGATTGTTACATATTTAATCAATAAAATAACAATAAGAGTGATTAGCTTCAAAAGTCCTATAAATTATCTAGCTAAATTTTTCCCTACAAATAACTTCCTATCAAAAATTCTTCGGAAAATATTAGTGTGCATTACTTTTGTGCATCTCCACAAATAACATAATAGTAAACTTGATCTTAGAGCTCTCAAGTGTGGCTTTATTAAATATTCTTCCACTTAAAAAGGGTATAAGAGTTATCATCATACCATCAAAATATATCACATTTGATGACAAAAAAAAAATTTAATTGAACTCATCTTCAGGGAGCGAATATTCAACTGCAAGATAAATTTTATTAAACCTCTATCTTTCATTTTGATATTCTTAAAACACAAACTGAACAAATTCAAATACAGTACCCCTTCGAGTCTATAAAAAATGAATAAGCCTGGCCAAAATTCAACAAATTTAAGAATCGAAATCATTGAAATTAGTCTGAGGTTGCTAAAGTTATTGAAGTGATTGATCTAATGTTGATTGGTTTGTATATGGAAGGTTGTTTCAATCTTCATACAGTTATTTTGATGGCTTCGAGTAGATCTTCTAAGGAGATAGTTCGGATAATTTCTATGATGAAGCCAGAATCAAGGTTTTAAAAGGCGAAATCGGGAATCGAGGCATTTTTTTCTAAGCGAGGCGAGGCGTAAGCCTTGATGCGGATCGAGGCGTAAGCCTCAAAACGATTAAAATAAATTAATTTAAAATTATAAATAATGACAAAAAATAACAAAATATTATGTCAACTATGAATTTGAAGATTTGTTTTAAGATATATTACTGGAATACAAGATTTAAAATAAACTCATTTAAAAATAAAACATCCCCTTAGGATCAAGACCCAAAGCAGGCTCATCATCACTTTGATTGTCTTCAGAAGAATCTTCATAATTAATGTCAAAGTCATCCTCCAACTCTTCTTCATCTATAATATTTTTTCTTTTATCTCCTATATAAGTTGATATTTCATGAGCTCTAAAATGAAATAATAGTAACATACAAAATAATTCATTATATTTAAGAATACCTTTAAATTTTTTTAAAGCTCCAATCTCACTTTGTTTCTTTCTTTTATATACTTGGGTAGTTGCTTCATTTTCTTCTTCATTGACATGACTTTCTCCTTCTGCTTCAACTTCAGATACATTAACATTCTTAGGAGTAACCCATTCAACATCAGATTGTAGCTCATCAACAAGCAAAGGGTCAATTTCATTCTCGATATTTCCTTAATTTTGCAATTTGAGATGTCTATCTTTCAGTTTTTTGTTAAACATAACATAAACTAGTTTGTTCATTCGATCTGCCGCCAATCGATTTCTTCTCTTTGTATGAATTTGATTGAAGATACTCCAATTACGGTCGCATGCAGAAGCCGAACACGTTAGGCTAATAACTTTAACTGCAAAAGCTTTCAATTCAGGAACATCATCTCCAAACTGAGCCCACCAACGTTCTACATGAAGACAAACATAGTATTTTATGAATATTGGTTGAAGTAGAAGACTTGAATATAAATATTAACATTAAAATTATAAATACTCAAACTATAAATATACCAGGAGATCGTGTTTTGTAGCATGCTTGTGCTGCTCTAAATCCAAACATTCCCTTCTTCAAATAAAAATCCTCAAGTTGATCATTCACTTTGAGGTAGTCTTCTTCAGAAATGAATCTGTCCATACATGCATACAAACCAGTTTTCACCTCTTTATCAACATAAAAATTCTTATCATAATGAAATTGGAGATTTAAATAGTACGCAGCAGCATGTAAATGTTTGTGTAATTGTCGATCCCACTTTTCATCTATAATATCCCATATTTTTTTGTAGGCACTTTCTTGACCTCCCAATTCTTTTGCAATGTCTTATTTAGCCCTATTCATTGCTTCATAAATAAATCCCATAGCCGGGGCCCTCTCACCATCAACCATTCTAAGCACCTTTACTAATGGTCCTGTTGACTTCAAAGCATAATTTGTACTGCGCCAAAATGAATCGTCTTTCATAACAATCTTTTTAACTTGTTTTCCTTCTTATTTTTTAGCCAATGAACTTTTATCCTACTCTTTAAAAGCAAACTTTGCTTCCAGAGGTTGTCTTAACTCCTTGAATCTCTGTAATGTTAAATATGCAGTAGCAAATCTTGTAACAGCAGGTCTAATAATTTTCTTGTCAGTGAATTTTCTCATCAAGCTGAGTACCTAAGAATGATTGTATATAAACTTACTAACGAATTTGGCCTTCAATATGGCTTATTTATGTTGAGGCAACTGTCCCAACCTCTCAAGCATCAAGTCAATACAATGTGCAGCACAAGGAGTCCAATAAAGGTGAGGCCTCTTCTCCATTAACATTCTTCCTGCAGCTTTGTATGCACTTGCATTATCAATAACAACCTGTACTACTAAAGCATCTCCCACTTCCTCCACAACTTCATCCAACATTTCAAACAATAATTGTGCATCCTTTACAAAGCTTGAAGCATCTACTAATTTGAGAAAAACTGTTCCATATGGATTGCTAATCAAGAAATTAATAATATATCTATATCGAATATCTGACCATCCATCTGACATTATTGTCACTCCTGTCTCAATCCAAGTCTTCTTAACATCATCCACCATTTTTGAAGTTGTCTTAACCTCCTCATTCAGCATCCAAGTCCTCAGCTCAAACATGCTTGGAAGTTGTAATCCTCTTCCATAGCTTCCATCATATCGTAACATATTGATCCACGGCGGACTCCTAACAATATTAAATGGAATCTCATTTTCATAGATGAATCTGGCGATATCTAAACAAACTCTATTCCTGAGTTCTTTTGTAGCTGTAGGAGGCTGAATATCCTGAGTATTTATGTTTTCCTCATTATCAATATTTAGCATAAATCTATCCATGGGCCCCCGACTGCCTCGATCAAAAGAAACTAGATGGCTTCCAGTACTGGAATCTTCATGCTGTGATCCATAGTAAGAAGAGTTTCCTATCATCTCTTCCATATTTCTTTGTGTGACCTCCTTTGTGGCGGCAAACTTCTTTAAATAATTTGTACATTCCTTTTTCACCTCATCAGGAACTTTTACACATGGTCCCACATTGACATGAGTGCAGGCTAAATTATCCTTCAATCTCTTAACGCCACCAGTTATGCGTTTCTCATAGAAATTATATTTCATGTAAACATATCCCTTCTTTGCACCTTCGCCTGACACTTCAACTTGAGTTCCATATTTCCATGCAGGATCTTTCCTTCTTGTGCCACTAGTCATGCTAACAATAGGACATTTTAACAATTATTTGTACTACCAATAATAAAACAACATGAATACAAAAATATACCAGTCTACCGGGGGTCCAAGGGGGCGCTGCCCCCTGGCGGGGTTCTCCCTTATGCGGGGGTTTCCGAGGGCAGCGCCCCTGGAACAAAATTATATTATAAGAGCAATTTTGAAATTCTGCTTGTTGTATATGCTCAATACCGAGTGTACCGAACATGTACCGCTTAGTACCAAGCATGTACCGCTCAGTATCGAGCATGTACTACTTGGTACCGAGCGGTACCGAGCGTGTATTTGCTTGGTACCGAGCGTGTACCGCTAAGTACCGAGCATGTACTTGCTCGGTATCGAGCGGTATTGGCTCGGTACCAAGCATGTACTGAGCGGTACCAAGCATGTACTGAGCGGTACTGAGCATGTACTGAGAGGTACCGAGCATGTATTGAGCGGTACCGAGCATGTACTGAGAGGTACTGAGCTTGTACATGCTTGGTATCGAGCATGTACTGAACGGACGAATGAAAAAAAGCCGAATCAGGAGTTATTCAAGCTTTCGTTACTGCACGTCAAAGTCAAGGCCACAACACCGCGTACCTGCTCTTCCGACCTAATCGATGCCCGAACGTTTCCTGCACTCACAACTTCGGCTTCGTTTCTTTCCCTGCGTCGTCTCCTTCCGACCTCGTCTCCTACACTCACGGCTTCATCTCCTTCCCTCGCGGCATCGTCTCTTTCCCTCACGGCTTCGCCTCTAGTTCGCCTTTCAATTCTCACAGGAAGCCCTAATCCTATACGCGAATACACGAACACGAATCGGCTGCGTCGTATTTACATATATACCGAAGAAAAAATTTCGAGACGGTGCCTCGTACTGCCTCGAGGCATTATGCCTCATACTGCCTCGAGGCGTTACGCTCTAATGTGTACGCCTCGTGCGAAAAAATCGTAGGCTTTGCTGAATGGTTCGAGGCGTAAGCCCCGATGCGCATGACTTCCGCCTCGACTTGAGGCACGACTCAATGCGGACGCCTCGTCCGCTTTTTTAATGGTCTACACTACAGTATGTTGTAAATAATGTTTTCCCAATTTTAATCTTATAAATTAATAATATAATTGTCATAGGTGATGACAATAGAGATAAGGAGTCTCAAAAAAACTTATTGAAAATTTTGAGATCAAAGAGTTGAGCAAACTCAAATACTTTTTTTCTAAATAGAAGTTGCTCAATCAAAATAAGAAATATTTACCTCTCAACAAAAATATGTGATAAATCTAATAAAAACAATTTGTCGCAAACCTTGTGAAATCTCAACTGAATAATGTCAAAAAATTGGCCACAGATGTAGAAGGAAAATAAATAGACATGATACAATATCAAAGATTAATTAGAAAAATGATCTATCTCACACCCTTTCAAACATTACATTAACGGTGAGTTTCATCAATCAATTTATGCATAAATCTATAGAGTCTCGTCTTCAAGTTGCTTACAGAATTCTCATAAACCTTAAATCAAATCCTGATAAAAGAATTCTCTATAAAAACTGGATAATTAGCAAATTAAAGGGCATAATAATGCAAACTATATCATGACCAGATACTATAGAATTTTGAGAGTTCTTACATGGAAAAAGAAACAACCTGTCGTTACAAAATCTAGTGCTGAAACTAAATTTAGAGTCATTGCCCAAGGAAATTATGAACATCTATTGATTAAATCATCTTGGAAGATTAAAAAATTAAATGTGAATGGTCAATAAAGATATATCGTGATAATGAATCTTGCAACAACATCATTCATTTATAATCCAATAAAACATAATTATACCAAGCATGTGGAGGTAGATAAACATTTTGCATAAGAGAGACTAAAAAAAGGATTGACTTGCACTCTATATATGCCAACATAAAATCAACTTATACACAATCTCATAAAAGGACTCTACAATTTCGCATTCAAAATATCGTAAGCAAACCTAGAATGGCATATTTATAATATTTAAACTGAATGAAAACGTTAAAGGATCATGAGACCCACAAGTCAACCAGTCTTAATAGGGATCCTTAAGTATGTAGATTAAGGATTCAAACTATTGATCGGTCCTCCTATGGACTTTAAATTGAAATCTATGCATCTCATCTGTCTATTCTAATCATTGACCCAACTTAAGATTTCTTTTCTCTTTTTTTATATAGCTTTGATTTATTTTCATTATAAAGCTTTTGAATAAGTTGTTGTTTGTTTGTTAACCTTTTGAACAAGTCTATAAATGCTTCCATAGCTGATAGATAATCAACAACAACAACAACATCAATCCTTTGTCCCACTACATGAGGTCGGCTACATGAATCCTTTTTCGCCATTGTGTCCGGTTAAAAGTCAAATTTCTCATTTAAATCTAATAAAGAAATATCATTTCTAATATTTTCTAACCAAGTCGTTTTAAGTCTACCTCTACCTTTCTTAACATAAGTCAAATCTAATACCTCAACTTTCCTAACCGGATCATCGGAAGTCCTCCGTTTGATGTGACCAAACCATATAAGGCGACTCTCTATAATCTTATCTTCCCCTAGAGCTACTCCAACCTTTTGACATATATGCTCATTTTGTATCCTATCTCTAAGGGTCAAGCCACTCATCCACCTAAGCATCCTCATCTCTGCAACAATTAACTTAGTATTATGCTTCTCTTTTAATGGCCAACATTCGGCATCATAAAGCATTGCAGGTCTCACCACCATTTTATAGAATTTTCCCTTAAGTTTGAGGGGGACTTTTCTATCGCACAATAAGCCCGATGCATTCCTCCACTTCAATCATCCAGCTTGAATTTGGCAGATAATATCCCTATCAATTTCACTATCACTCTGAATAATAGATCTAAGATATCTAAAACATGTACTCTTATTAATGACTTGATCACCCAAAGTCACAATACCCTCATTAGGTCTATTGCTACTAAAATTACACTCCATAATATCTCCATCAATTTCACCATCACTCTGAACAATAGATTCAAGATATCTAAAATGTGTACTCTTATTAATGACTTGATCACCCAAAGTCATAATCCCTTTACTAGGTCTATTGCTACTAAAATTACACTCCATATATTCAGTTTTAGATCTACTTAAGTGAAAACCTTTAGACTCTAAAGTTGACCTCCATAATTCAACCTTCAATTCCCTCTCTAGTCTTATCAACAAGAAGAATATCATTAGCAAAAAGATATGGACTTAAGGCTGATCCTTGATGTAATCCAACCGAAATAGGAAAATACTTGGTCAAACCACCTTGTCTTTGAACATAAGTAATAGCTCATGCATACATATCTTTAATGATTTGAATATAAGCATTATTAACTCCTTTCTTTTCAAGAACTCTCCATAGCACTTCTCTTGGAACTTAATCATATGATTTCTCTAAATCAATAAATATCATATGTAAATCCTTCTTATTCTCTCTATATTTCTCCATCAAACCTCTCAATAAATGTATAGCTTCCATAGTAGACCTACCCGGCATGAATCCAAATTGATTTTGAGAAACATTAGTATCACACCGCAACCTACGCTCCATAACTCACTCCCATAATTTTAAAGTATGACACATTAACTTAATTCCTCTATAATTCGAACACTCCTCTGCATCACCTTTATTCTTTAAAATAGGAATTCACACACATATTCTCCACTGATTTGGCATCTTTTTACTCTTCAAAACAATATTAAAAAGTTTAGTAAGCTAAGAAATTCATTCATCTCCTAAGCATTTCCACATCTCTATTGAAATATCATCAGGTCCAACAAGTTTTCCACACTTTATTTTCTTTAAAGCCTCTATAACTTCGGTTTTACTTATACGCCGACAAAAACAAAAATCTTTACTTTCATTTAGGGTGATAAAGACACTAAAGTCAATCGTATTTTCACATTCTTTATGAAAACGTTTAGCAAAATACCTCATTCACCTTTGTTGAATATCATCTTTTAAGAATAGTGCTTTTTGATCTTCATCCTTAATACACTTCACTTGAACTAAATCTTTACTACTCATATCTCTTTGTTTGGCTAACTTATACATATATCTTTCTCTCTCCTTAGTATATAATCTATTATATAAATCATTAAAAGCTAAGCTCTTTGCATCGCACATAGCGTTCTTAGATTCCTTACGAGCCTCTTATAGCTTTCCCAATTATCAGAACTTTTATATCTAAACTAATTTTTATAATAAATCTTCTTAATTTTTATATTTTCTTTCACATTTGGATTCCACCCCCAACTATTTTAACTATTAGGAGATTTTCCCTTCGAAACTCCAATCACATTTTTTGCAATATTTTTAATATCACAAACCATTTTTTCCCACATAGTATTGGCATCCTCATGCACAGACAGAATCTTAAGATCTAAAATCTTACTCTTAAAAAGACTTTTGTTAATATTCTTTAAATACTTCATCTAATCCTAAAAAATCATTTTACTTTATTTTTTATTTTTCGCCCATTTATCTTAAAGTCCAAAACTAATAATCGATGTTGGGTACATAAATTTATACTCGGAATAACTTTATAATTTTTTCAATCTAAACGATCTAATTTTCTTATAAGAAAATAATCAATCTGCATTTTACTATATCAATTTTTATAAGTGATAAGATGCTCATTTATTTTCTTAAATAAAGTATTAGCTATTAAGAAATTATATGCTAAGGAAAAATTTAATATAATCTTACCACCTTCATTTGTCGTTCCAAACCCATGGCCACCATGGATGCTTTTAAAATCATCTACCTCTCTACCAACATATTCATTTAAATCTCCTCCAATAAAAACTATTTTTTCAATTAAATCTCCTCCAATAAAAACTATTTTTTTCAAGAGGTATATTTTGTATTAATTCTACTAAGTCATTATAAAATTTTAATTTTGAACTCATATCTAAACCTATTTGAGGAACATAAGCGCTTATAATATTAATAATCTTAGCATCAACAACAATCTTTAAAGTTATAATTCTATCTCCAATTCTGTTAATTTTTATAACATTATCCTTCAAACTCTTATCTATAATCACACCTACACTATTTTTAGTACGACTCCTACCCGAGTATCATAATTTATATCCTAAACTATTAATCTCTTTAGCTTTCTCTCCAACCCATTTAGTTTCCTGAATGCACAGAATATTTATCTTCCTATGAATCATAATATCTATTAATTTTTAATTTTCCTGTAAGGGAGCCTATATTCCAAATTTCTATCCTAATTTTAGTTTCATGGATTAGCTTCTTTGTCCACATCCGTCCTTGATGTGGGAACCATTGCCTGTTTAACACTGCACCCGGACGCCGGTGCAGCGGCCCTTGCACACTTGTTACTGCATTCAGGCTATACAGCATGTCGCTTCCAGAGGACGCCTCAGCATTAACACAATTTTTTAAAGGATTCATGTCATGATTATTCGACAAGTTCTATGCTGGCTGTCGACTACCTAATGCAACCCCTCCATTTTTCTCATCCAGGACTTAGGATCTGGCAACGACAGTGTTATACTTGATAGATAATCAAATAATAAAATTTAAAATAGTTTTTTCAACTTTTCTACATTAATTATTGGCAATGAGACTGGACAGACAAAATTAATGTTGGCCTAAAACCTATGGGTCATATGATAGTCTACTCAGTAATGTAAATTATGGCCATGCTTACAAGGAATGTCATTCTTGTATTGAATGATTAAATATTTAAATGAAATTTAATTTACCTTAGTAAGATTTTATTTTAAGTGGATTTGTAGAGGTCTTTTGATTTCCACCTGTGTGGGAAAAAGCAACCAGCGGAGGCACCAACTTGTGAGCAATAAGTCCAGGTACCAACTCATGGCCGACAAGTCTTGGGCGTCAACTTAAGGGCAACTAAACTTGGGTGCCAAGTCAGTCATGGGTGATGGATAAAAGAAATACACTCACCCCTATCTCAAGCGAGTAAACTCTAACTATTCAGGATCCTTAAGTCAAGTCATGTGGAGCATGACTCTCTAGACCAACGTGACTTGATTTATAATAAAGGTTTAAAGAAGTGGGCTCTTAGGGATCCACATAAAGACAAAAATTGAGAAGAAAGCAACAAAACTTCTGAAGAAGCAAGCATCTTAGTGAAACATTTCCAACCAAAAAAAAAAGATCTACAATGATGAGGGACCTAAATATAATATACTTATATAACCAATTTAGGTTGAGCAATCAAAGACCAATAAAATGGTCTAACAAACACGAGAAATGATGGAGATTAGCTGTTTGGATATATCAATAATTTTTACTCTCCACATCTTAATGTTTTTTATTCTTGATGTAATCAGTATTCCTACAACAATACCTACCACATATGATGTTACAAGCAAGTACCTGGACAGCATCACCAACCGTGGTGGTCATGTCATATGTTATTTCTTCAAAAGTTTCATCCAGAAAGAAAACTATCGTTGTTAGCTTTTTTCCAATCAATAGAGCTTCAATCTCTTCACGCGCGGGAATTGTCAATCTTGGCCCAGCCTTCACTGATCGTTTCAAGGAATTTAATGTGTTCAAGGCAAGGATTTGAACTTCTGGATCTGTTTTGACCCCTTGAACCACATTATGAACATACTCAGATAAATAAGCCCCAATATCCATACTCGGTGGCATAGAAGAAGAAAATAAATACATCAGCTCCCATGCTTTTACTAAGCAGCTCCTGCCAAAAAGAAAATAAAAAGAAAGAAATAAAGAAAGAAACATGAATGAAAATTGAAACAAGCAACCGAAACATTAACACATGGCAATCTCCTTGCATTATCTGAAAAAGTACCTGTCAGGATTATTGCGAGTTTGTTTTGAAATCTGCGCAAAAAACTCATCACGAAGTTCAGAACGCTTTAAAGTTTGCTTATAAAGCTTTGTAATAAGTTCAATTCTCTCATCCAAGCTCAAAAAAGTTAATTTGTCTGATGAATCAATTCCCATATATTTTAATATCATTTGGAAGATCTTAACTGAACGGCTCACAAGATCACTGTTAATCTTAAGCAACGAAGTTGGAATAGGATCCTGCTCATAAGAAAGTCAGGATATATCATCAAAAACAAGACCAAAACTACAATTAAAGAATAGAACTCTCATTTTCTTTAAATTGACACAGGTACGATGAATAAAATGCACTAATATCAAAAGAAATAGATCATTATGATATGCCTATGTGCATAATAAATTTTCTGCCTTTTGATATCCCTGAGTTTATAATTCAAATCACAATAAAAAATCGAAGTAAAATAATTTCTTGGCCCTTGAGTTCCTAGATTACTAGGTGCAAGATGCAAGCAAGTGATTAGAACAAGAAAAAATAATATATCAACAATCATGTTTGGGAAAACACAATAAAGAACTACCTTCTGGAAGCATAACATATCCTCCAATGTAAACTTTTCATTAACTGCGGGACCTATAGATTTTCTTGAGAAAAACACACGCTTTCCAGCAGAATTGATTTGCTTCTGCATAGCTCGTAAGAAATTCTCAACCTGCAAAAGATGAAGGATTGGGGAAGAAAATGTTTAGCAAGAAAAACAATTTAAAACAAGTTCAACGAGAGTTCTTGTAGGGTAAGCATGAATAAAAAATAAGCAATCTGGGAAGTTACTCAAGGCCACCTTGAAGTATTTTTTGGAAAATACTAGCTGAAATCTTCAAGACTTTAGTGTTTGGTTAAACGCTTGATAAAATCATGTTATGATTGATATCTTCAATTGCAGTAAGAGTTGTGAATTTTGGTTAAAAACTTAGGTGTGGTTATTTGCTAAAAAACTATAATGGCACAGGTGTTGTGTATTCGCATATGCCTTCACATGTATTTAATAAGTATTCGGTGGGTTTCAATGAAATGAATCGCATTCAATGGGCCGCACAGAGGAACTTTCCTGATGAACATCAGGCCCCACTTGCTCGGGACAAAGAAAGGTCGTCCCTCTCAGAGGCAATGGAGAACCTTGTCAACCAAGTAACTCGCCACACGCCTCATCACTCATGGAAGGAAAGCAGTCATCACAGTAACTTGGCCCCATCCAAGGTGGATTTCTTTCTCCCCACACATCCAAGTCCAACTGCAGGAAAGTACCTACCCAAAGGGCCCCTCCGACCACTGAGATCATCTTCTCTGCAACATCAGTTGATTCGCCAACTCTTCTAAGCAGTCAAAGGCACAAAATAGGTTGCTAGTGGCTCCCAGTAATCACCCCACCATCAAGCACCTTTTGCTCGGAACCCACTCGCAGACTCGCCCACTCCTACTTGATACACCCATACTATGGAGCTTGCCTAGAGCACACTTGGCATTTGTGAGCTCGCTTAGAGAGAGATCATCATAGCTCTATAACGCCTGCTCTCCCTCAGTCAACCAAGAGGTGACACGTATCTAAGATAGTCTACGTAGCATTTATATGTTATTTCTGTGTGGAATCTGATTGTGTTGACAAATCGGGTTGTACTGTTGTCTCAGACCTCAAGTCATTTTTTCGTGCTCGCTTGGGGTGCGAGGGGTTCTCCCCTTGCTTGGGTTTGGGTACTTTGCACCTTAAAAATTTTTTACCGTAAACAACGTCGATGCTGTGTACCCGAGCGCCCCGGTGCTATAAAGCTTGATGGAAGAAACGGAAGAGAGCATAGCACCGCAACATCATGGAGTATCGTAGCACTTCGGGTTGGAACGCCGCAATACTTCAAGCGAACTAAATAATTGTTTTCTCGTGTCCCTTCGTATTAGTAACTTGGCTTTCTCTAGTGTTTAGAGTGCGAGAACAATGTAAGAGATAAGAGAAGCAAGGAGAAAGCAAGAGAGAAAGAAGATCTGTACTTATTTCTTCCCATTTTCATATTGGATTTCTTGGTGCAGTGTGGCTTCATTATTTTTTTCCTGATTTCGAATTTTTCCACGTTAAATACAGGTGTTCTTTACTTTCCGCTGCTTTTAATTTATTGTTCGTTTCATCGCGTCATTTACTTCCATCTCCAATATTATACTTGTTTACTTTTATTAAATAAATTTAGATTACAAATATTGTAAAGTTATTCCGAGTGAAAATTTATGTACCCAACATCGATTATTAGTTTTAGACTTTAAGATAAATGGGCATAAAATAAAAAATAAAGTAAAACAATTTTCTAGCATTAGATGGGGGCATTTAAAGAATATTAGCAAAAATATTTTTGAGAATAAGATTTTAGATCTTAAGATTTTGTTTGTGCATGAGGATGCTAATATTATGTGGGAAAAAGTGGCTAGTGATATTAAGAATATTGCAAAAGATGTCCTTGGAGTATCAAAGGGAAAAACTCCTAATAATAAAAATGTTTGGTGGTGGAATCCAAATGTGCAAGAAAAGATTAAAAATAAGAAGTTTTGTTATTAAAATTGGTTTAATTTTAAAAATTCTGATAATTGAGAAATATATAAAGTGGCTCGTAAGGATGCTAAGAAACCAATCTGTGATGCAAAGACATTAGCTTTTAGTGATTTATATGATAGATTAGATACTAAATAGGAAGAAAGATATATGTATAAGTTAGCCAAACAAAGAGATAGGAGTAGTAAGGATTTAGTTCAAGTGAAGTGTATTAAGGATGAAGATTAAAAAATACTTTTCTTAGAAGATGATATTCAACAAAGGTGGATGAGATATTTTGCTAAACATTTTAATGAAGATTGTGAAAATAAAATTGAATATAGTGACCTTAGCACCCGAAATGAAAATAAAGATTTCTGTTTTTATCGACGTATTAGTAAAACTAAAGTTAGAGAGGCTTTAAAGAAAATGAAGGATTGAAAAGCTATTGGACCTGATGATATTCCAATAGTGTGGAAATGCTTAGGAGATGAAGGAATTTCATGACTTACTAAATTTTTTAATACTATTTTGAAGACTAAAAAGATATCATATGAATGCATAATGAGTGTGTTAATTCTTATTTTTAAGAATAAAGGTGATGCACAAGATTGTGAGAATTATAGAGGTATTAAGTTAATGTGTCATACTTTAAAACTATGGGAGCGAATTATGGAGCATAGGTTGCGGCGTGATACTAATGTTTCTCAAAATCAATTTAGATTCATACCGGGTAGGTCGACTATGGAAGACATACATTTATTAAGAGGTTTGATGGAGAAATATAGAGAAAATAAGGAGGATCTACATATGATATTTATTGATTTAGAAAAAGCATATGATAAAGTTCCAACAGAAGTGCTAAGGAGAGTTCTTGAAAAGAAAGGAGTCAATAACGCTTATATTCAAATCATTAAAGATATGTATGTAGAAGCTATTACTTGTGTTCAAACATAAGGTGGATTGACCAAGTATTTCCCTATTTCGATTGGGTTACATCAAGGATCAGCCTTAAGCCCATATCTTTTTGCTTTAGTCATGGATGCTCTCACTAGACATTTGCAAGAGGATATACCTTGGTGTATGCTTTTTGCTGATGATATTTTTCTTGTTGATAAGACTAGAGAGGGAGTTGAAGGTAAACTTGAATTATGGAGGTCAACCTTAGAGTCTAAAGGTTTTCGCTTGAGTAGATCTAAAACGGAATATATTGAGTGTAATTTTAGTAGTAATAGACCTACTAAGGGGATTGTGACTTTGGGCGATCAAGTCATTAATAAGACTACACGTTTTAGATATCTTGGATCTATTGTTCAGAGTGATGGTGAAATACATGGGATATTATCAGCATAATTAAAGTTGGATGGTTGAAGTGGAGGAATGCATCGGGCTTGTTATGTGATAGAAATGTACCCCTCAAACTTAATGGAAAATTCTATAAGATGGTAGTGAGGCCTGCAATGCTTTATGGTGCTGAATGTTGGCCATTAAAAGAGAAGCATAATACTAAGTTAAGTGTGGCAGAGATGAGGATGCTCAGGTGGATTAGTGGCTTTACCCTTAGAAATAGGATACGAAATGAGCATATACGTGAAAAAGTTGGAGTAGCCTAGTAGAAGATAAGATTAGAGAGAGTCGCCTTAGATGGTTTGGTCACATAAAACGGCGGCCTTCCGATGACCCGGTTAGGAGATTAGAGGAATTAGATTTGACTTATGCTAAGAAAGGTAGGGGTATACCTAAAAAGACTTTGTTAGAAAATATTAGGAATGACATTTCTTTATTAGATTTAAAGGAGAATTTGACTTTTAATAGGACACAATGGAGAAAAAGGATTCATATAGCCGACCTCACGTAGTGGGATAAAGGCTTGATATTGTTGTTGTTGTTGTACTTTTATTAAATAAATCATTTCTTGTAACCCTCAGAATCCTATAAATAAAAGGTGGTGAGGAGCATTTTGGAACTTCTTTATCTTTTGAGATTTTTCGAATGATTAATAGTATAATATTTTTACACCTTTAATACAGGTTTGTATTAGCTTTTCTTAAGTATTTCTTCTTTCTCTCAATTCTTACATAGGTTACAGGTCACTACTTTAAAGGTTTGCCTAAAGGTGGTTGACCATGGTAATATTCAGCATTGTTATATTGTATTGTGTTACATAAAGTTCCATTGTATTGCAAATAAATCAATGCTTTGTTAAGATTGATGTATATAGTACTCTAAGAATTGTTTTTAACACTGTCGTTGCCAGGTCCTAAGTCCTGAATGAAAAAAGTGGAGGGTTGCATTAGGTAGTCGATAGCCAGCATAAAACTTGTCAAACAATAATGACATGAATCCTTTAAGAAATTGTGTTAATATTAGGGCGTCCCCTGGAAGTGACGCGCTGTATGGCCTGAATACAGTGACAAGTATGCAAGGGCTACTGCACTGGCGCCCGGGTGCAGTATTAAATAGGCAAGGGTTCTCACATCAAGGACGGATAAGAACTTGGAATATAAGTTCCCTTACAGGAAAATTAATGGAATTAATAGATATTATGATTCATAGGAAGTTAAATATTTTATGTATTCAGGAAACTAAATGGGTTGGAGAGAAGGCTAAGGAAATTGATAGTTTAGGATTTAAACTTTGACATTCAGGTAGGAGTCGTACTAGAAATGGTGTAAGTATTATTATAGATAAGAGTTTAAAGGATAATGTTATAAAATTTAATTGGATTGGAAAAGCTCCTAATAGTAAAAATAGTTGGTGGTGGAATCCAAATGTGCAAGAAAAGATTAAAAATAAGAAGTTTTGTTATAAAAATTAGTTTAATTTTAAAAATTCTGATAATTGAGAAATATATAAAGTGACTCGTAAGGATGCTAAGAAAGCAATATGCGATGCAAAGATATTATTTTTTAGTGATTTATATAATAGATTAAATATTAAAGAGCGAGAAAGATATATGTATAAGTTAGCCAAACAAAGAGATAGAAGTAGTAAGGATTTAGTTCAAGTGAAGTGTATTAAGGATGAAGATCAAAAAAAAAATTAGAAGATGATATTCAACAAAGGTGGATGAGATATTTTGCTAAACTCTTTAATGAAGATTGTGATAATAAGATTGACTATAGTCACCTTAGCACCCTAAATGAAAAAAAAAAAAGATTTCTGCTTTTATCGATGTATTAGTAAAACTGAAGTTAGAGAGGCTTTAAAGAAAATGAATGGTGGAAAAATTGTTGGACCTGATGATATTCCAATAGATGTGTGGAAATGCTTAGGAGATAAAGGAATTTCATGACTTACTAAACTTTTTAATACTATTTTGAAGAATAAAAAGATACCATATGAGTGGAGAATGAGTGTGTTAATTCATACTTTTAAGAACAAAGGTGATGCACAAGATTGTGCGAATTATAGAGGTATTAAGTTAATGTGTCATACTTTAAAACTATGGGAGCGAGTTATGGAGCATAGGTTGCGGCGTGATACTAATGTTTCTCAAAATCAATTTGGATTCAAGCCGGGTAGGTCGACTATGGAAGTCATACATTTATTAAAAGGTTTGATGGAGAAATATAGAGAAAATAAGGAGATCTACATATGATATTTATTGATTTAAAAAAACATATGATAAAGTTTCAAGAGAAGTGCTATGGAGAGTTCTTGAAAAGAAAGGAGTCAATAATGCTTATATTCAAATCATTAAAGATATGTATGCAGGAGTTATTACTTGTGTTCAAACACAATGTGGATTGACCAAGTATTTCCCTATTTCGGTTGGGTTATATCAAGGATCAGCCTTAAGCGCATATATTTTTGCTTTAGTCATAGATGTTCTCACTAGACATTTGCAAGAGCATGTACCTTGGTGTATGCTTTTTGCTGATGATATTATTCTTGTTTATAAGACTAGAGAGGGAGTTAAAGGTAAACTTGAATTATGGAGGTCAACCTTAGAGTCTAAAGGTTTTCACTTGAGTAGATCTAAAACGGAATATATGGAGTGTAATTTTATTAGTAATAGACCTAGTGAGGGGATTGTCACTTTGGGCGATCAAGTCATTAATAAAAGTACACGTTTTAGATATCTTGGATCTATTGTTCAGAGTGATGGTGAAATAGATGGGGATATTTTCAGCAGAATTCAAGTTGGATGGTTGAAGCGGAGGAATGCATCGAGCTTGTTATGTGATAGAAATGTACCCCTCAAACTTAAGGGAAAATTCTATAAGATGGTAGTGAGGCCTGCAATGCTTTATGGTGCCGAATGTTGACCATTAAAAGACAAGCATAATACTAAGTTAAGTGTAGCAGAGATAAGGATGCTTAGGTGGATGAGTGGCTTTACCCATAGAAATAGGATACGAAATGAGCATATACGTGAAAAGGTTGGAGTAGCTCCAGTAGAAGCAATGTTTAAAATTGCGTATTCGGGTATTGAGGCGTTTTTTATTCGTGAGGCGAGGCGTAAGCCTCAAGGCGTTTTGAGGCGTAAGCCTCAAAATCAAAAGATTGCATAAACATAAAATGATAAAATTTGTATATACTAATGAGTGAATAATATAAAACATAAAAAAACATAAGATATGAAGTGAAATCAAAATATCCCAATAATAAGACAACATGAAATATAGTTCAATTCAAAATTCTATCTTTCCCAAACCCCAGTATTCTTTTCATTAACATATAATTCTAATTTCCAAAAATAAATAGCAATGACATCACATAAGAACTCATAAGTCATCAGCATTGTCATCACTAAGGGGTTCTTCATTTAAATCATCATTATTATGAACTGCTCTCTCCCCTTCCTCCTCTCCTATAGAGTCTAATGTCGGGCATTTACTTCAAGATTTATGTAAGTTTTAATATATATATATAGCATGAGGCGTAAGCCTTATGCCAGTGAGGCGAGGCAGGACTCAACCAAGTTGAGGCACTAGCCTCATAAAAAAAACTCGAGGCTTAAGCATCGAGGCGTTTTTTACTGGAATTGCGCAAAGGCGGGCCTCAAGGCGAGCCTCATATTGTGCAAATTTAAACCATGAGTAGAAGATAAGATTAGAGAGAGTAGCCTTAGATGGTCTGTCACATAAAATGGCAGCCGTCCGATGACCCGGTTAGGAGAGTAGAGGTATTAGATTTGACTTATGTTAAGAAAGGTAAGGGTAGACCTAAAAAGACTTGGTTAGAAAATATTAGGAATGACCTTTCTTTATTAGATTTAAACGAGAATTTGACTTTTAATAAGTGGATGAGTAGATTCCTTCTTAGAGACAAAATGCAAAAATAAGTATATATGTGAAAATGTTGGAGTAGCTCCAATGGTAGATAAGATTAGAAAGAGTCATTTTAGATGGTTTGGTCACATAAAACGTCAGCCTTCTAATGACTCGATTACAAAGTAGATGTATTAGATTTGGCATATGTTAAGAAAGGTAGAAGTAGATCTAAAAAGACTTGGTTATAAAATATTAGAAATAATATTTTTTATTAGAATTAAATGAGAATTTAACTCTTAACATGACACAATTGAGACAAAGAATTCATGTAGCCAATCCCATAGAGTGAGATAAAGGTTTGAAGTTATTGTTGTTCTAGAGATGAGGATGCTCAGGTAAATGAGTGATTTATACGTAAGAATAGAATTTAAAATGAGTATATAAGTCAAAAAGTTGGAGTAGCTCCAGTGGCAGATAAGATTAAACAATCAACTTAAATGGTTTGGTCACATAAAATGTCAGTCTTTTGATAACTTGATTAGAAAAGTAGATATATTATAACTAGTTTATATTAAAAAAAGGTAGATCTAAAAAGACTTACTTAGAAAGTATTAGAAATGATATTTTTTATTAAATTTAAATGAGAATTTGGCTCTTAATAAGACACAAAGAGAAAAAGGATTCATGTTGTCAATCCCACGGAGTTAGATAAAGGTTTGATGTTATTGTTGTTATTGTTGTTTTATTTTTTCGCTTTAAAAACACCATGTTTGGTGATTTACTTATTTCATGTTTTGCATGAATAAAAAATAGAAAACAAATTATAAAATAAAAATTAGAAATAAGAATAAATCTCAATTTAACTAATATAGTCCTATCTTATTACTATCATAATTAAACATTATTATGCCCTAATTTATACCACTAAATAACCATTAGTTTGCAAATAATTTAATGAATTAAATTTATTAGTCAAAAAAATTTATTTTTTTATATATATACCTTTAACAGCCATAATTAAAACTAAATTAAAATCTTAATTAATTCTTAATTAGCAATAATAAATAATTAATCATAAAAATGGCTAATTAATTGATAACTTAATCGTCCAATGACTATTTATCACAATATAAAAAGTGATCAAACCCATTGATCCTAATTTACCTCTACTTAGCTTATGCAATAGTTAATTCTCAGTTAATATAATCATTTAATTAATAATGTAAGATTAAAGGCTGAATTATCATAAAATAATATTAATTCAACTTTAATGTTCCTAATAAAAAATAGAATTAAACCGTAATTAGCAAAAATAACTCATTAATAATTCAACTCAATTAATAAATTATCGTAATTGAAACTAAT
Source organism: Dendrobium huoshanense (assembly GCA_016618105.1). Classification (NCBI taxonomy): domain Eukaryota; kingdom Viridiplantae; phylum Streptophyta; class Magnoliopsida; order Asparagales; family Orchidaceae; genus Dendrobium; species Dendrobium huoshanense. The sequence continues at coordinate 22,039,822 of CM028344.1, forward strand.
AAAAATTTAGTAATCTTAATAAAAATCTCTTGAATTGCTAACTAGACTAAGTATATGGTTAATTTTAATTCATCTTAATAGATAACCAAATAAATAATTCCCATGCCTAATAAGCATAATTAAACACTAATAAACACTAATGAGCTTAATTATAACCCTTTTTAATCCTAATTAGCCTAAATAATCTCTAATCGGGTTAATTAACTCAATTAATTTAAGAGTAAAAGCTCAAATAGTTCCTCGACTATTGATAAATGTCCAATTTAGTACCTGAGTTTTGCATTGCCCAAATTTAGTCCCTCAAGTACTAAAAATTGATCCAATTTAGTCTCAGAACCTAAAATAAGAGTTAAATATAAAGGATATTTTAGATATTACAAGTGGATATGAGATTATACTGCTTATATTGCTCTATTTTATCATTTAATAAATTATATTACATATTTAATCTATTATATAATAAGGGTGAATAAATAGTGAAAAAATTATATTTTATTTAAAACAAGCCTAGTTGTGTCTCCTCCTTGTGGATGTCGCACATTGCTCGCCATCTCTGTCTCACGATGTCGAAGCTCATCGTGAACGCTTGTGATCGCTCATAGCAGTAGGGGTATACATGTCGAAGAGCATCATCTCAATCATAGGGTGTCTCACTCACAACACCATGTGCCTCGCTCAAAGCCACACAAGACTATAGATGTTGAATCAAAGCATGTTGTCTCGCTCGTAGTGTCTCGCGTGCAACCTCCTCACAGCGCATCGTTTCGCTCGCAGCATGTTGTCTCGCTCACAGCACGTCGCCTTGGTCGCAACTCCTCGCTCGCACAATTTGGTGTCCAGTTCTGTCTCCAAGGTTTAAGCGAGAAGACGAGCAACAAGCATTTTTACTAAAATACCCACAAATAAGCGAAGCCTTGCATCTTCTTCCATTAATTTAAATGTCAAATCTAACCAAGGGACCAAATTGGACAATTTTTAATAATTGAGAGGCTAAGTTGGGGCAATACGAAACTCTACGACTAATTTGAACACTTATCAATAGTCAAGGGACTATTTTGAGCTTTTACTCATTAATTTAAACTGCCCTTTCCCAAAATGGGGAAACACTCTTGTAGGCGATGTAAGATACCATCAAGTTTTGGATATTCCAATGTAGGTCGACAATAAAATCACACACAAATATAATGTATAATGTTGAAGGACTCCAATATAGAATGGGAAGCACAGAAATTCAAAATTTGTAGTTCATGACACCTTGTACCATGTTTGGGATCAGGTTTTATTTTTATTTATGATTAAAATAGTAAGAAAATAGAATTTTCACTCATTTTGTATTTCATATTTTCAAACAAATTTTTATTTAAAAATATACTGAAAACAAATTTGAGGTGCTTTATATTTTCAAAACTGTTTCCTTTTTTATTGATCTAACGGCCAACATCCTTTTTGATCGTGTAGTATAGGACTCAACAATGAAGACATCCTCCTCAATGGCAAACCCTTTGAATGCAAGATCCAAAATATCATTTTCATCAATATGATGCAGAATGACTCTTCCCAATGCTCACCAATGAGGAGACCCTCACCTTCACCGTCAAGTCTAGATGATCGTGATGGCTTTCCATTCCAAACATTAAAAAATAAGGATTGAAAATCAAGCCCTAATTGAAAACTATATGGTAGCCAATTTGATAAAACTAATTTACACAATTAGGCTAATTCTTATAATTTAGAGAATAAGAAAAATAATAAAAATAGGTCACCATATAAAAGAAGTCACACGCAAATACAAGGATATAGCTTCCTCTAAAACTTTAAGAACTTTTCCTATTAAAAGGGTGAAGAAGCATCTCAAATATTTAATAATTATGAACATGTGCTCGGTCCTATTAAATCCAGCATTTTAAAACAACACTATCCTATTCTTTTTTTTTTTTAAGAAAATGCAACCAGTGCATTTAACATTTATTAAAAGCTAAAAGCAAAAATTAAAGGTATTCATATGATTCCTCCTTTAACAAAGCAATAAAATAAGGAGGAACCTTATTAAGTACTAAATCATCCCAAATAAAGGAAGAAACAATAGCATAGTTAGAACAAAGGTCCGCTAACACTATCCTATTCACAGAACAAAAACAAAACAGTTTTGATGAGAGCATCAATGCAATGCACAACCACATCAAGTTATAAAGCTTTCTCTCTCTCCATTCCTCTCCTCTCTCAAACAATCTTTTTCTTAGTACATCAAGAATTTTTTGTGCGATGTTGGTTTAGTATAGCATTAATTGCAATTAAATGTGTAAAGCAGCATTAACAATGCCAAGTCTTAATGTAATAACTGTAGTGGAAACTATAAAGTCATCACTCTATTGAGGGTATTTTACAATCAATGGGAACCCTATAATTGTTATGGGAGTTTCTCCCTATCACAATAACAAACCTGTTCGAAATTGATAAAATCTGGAATTAAATATATGAACTGTAATAGCATTACATAACCAGACTGAAAATTAGAAAATTGTTCGTTTGTGTTTTATATTAACTGAAAAGTGGCATCAGATTAATATTGAAATTCACGTACAAACGCCAACTTTCTATAATATATACATTCACTGCAACTTCAAAGAGGAATGCAAGAAATAAGGAGATCAAACTTTAAAACATACCTGGAACCTATCAATCAAGGGAATAGCTCCTGCAAGCTCTGCAGGTAGAGACATCGACAACCTGTTTGAGTTTCTGCAATAGGTAAATGTGAATTTTTTTTCAGTTTATTGTCACACCAACAAATCATCCTGACAGGAATAATCTGATTCAAAGATTGGATCTCTCTTTTTTAAAAATGTTTAAGAATGTTCTTTTCATTTTGTACCTAGAAAGTGTAATAATGAGGTAGATTTTTGTTCTCATCATGCCATATTAGGTGATTTTTATTGGGACTTTTTCTTGGGTAGTGAACTTCCTTCAATGTTTGTTGAGTTGATTAGGAAGGATTGTGATAGGCTTCTTTTTCCTAAGTAGGTTGTCTCTTTCTTTTATTGATTAATGCAATTTGCACATTTTCAAAAAAAAAAAAAAACATCTGAGAAAGCAACACAGAAAAATACAAAAGCATGGTAAGCGCACAAAAAACATACAGCACACACACAAATAAAGCATCTAGATCATACGTTCAATAGACATGCATTGATAGAAGTTATCAGACACCCAACGGTACCTCCTGTCATCTGAATTGGCTGAAATTTCTAATGATCTAGTTAGCATGAGCTTGCATGAGTGAAGCCTTAGTATTCTATTACTTTCTTTCTTTCTTGTTTATTTTTTGAGAGGGATGGGTCAGCACGTCATCCATGACATAAATATGCACAGAAATAAAACGAAACTCATAGGAATGACCGCATTTAATTTGATGCTAACTTAAAATTCAAAATAAAATCACAAGTAGAAAACAGAGAAATTCCTACTAAACTGCGCATATTATAATTCAGCATGCAGCCAGGTGCTTTATTATTACAAGTTGGCTGTTGGCATATATATTATGAATCCACAACATCAGCAAGTTTGATTACTACTCCAAGTCAAGAAAGAGGACAATTAATTACAACAATGATTAGAGCTATGGTGCTGGTGTCGTCCTATCTATATATGCAGAGACTGACATTCAAGGTATCAAATTACAGATAACTTTAGAAAGTAATAGAAGGCTTACGGTGGAACAAAGTATGAGTCATCGCAGTCATATACATCCCCATCAACGTTGGAAGCAGAATTCTGAGAGGGCACCGTAGTGCCATTGCTAGAAGAAAAAGGATTTTGGTCCATCCTCGCGCTTTCAGACGTCTTAGGGAGAATATCCCCCATATCATTCCAGCATATTCCCAGCAAAATCTTTCTTCTACGTTTGATTTTTATGAGCATGGATTTTCATAATAATCTGCAAAACCAACTTGCAGATAATTCAAGGAAAAAAATTAAAAAAAAAACAAAAGTTCAAGTATTTGCTCCGTAGCGCTCAGATAGAATAAAACTCCAGCTGCAGATAAATTTCCTTTCAGATTAGCTGTAGTAACAAAAGGTTACATTGTGCTGAACTTGTTTAGTAATGAAAACAAGAGGAACCAAAAATGAGGAGAACAAAAAATGAGGCTTGTGAAATAAATTCATACTAACATAAAATATGCAGGCCTCGAAAGAAGGATAACTTAAAACGGGGATCAGGAAGCTCGTCCGATGAAAATCTAAGCGGCGAAATCGTATGCAAGGCTATGAAAGCCAAACTACATAGGGAACCAAGAAATCTATGACATTCGGGGAAGAACCAATAGATTGGAACAAACGAAGAATGTGGTCAAACCCATTTGTCCTCTTTCCGAGGCTTGCTGCCGGCTCCCTTCTTTAAGCTTTCTCATTTGTCTTTGATCTCCGATGAGATCCGCCGGCTTACAGAGGAGAGAGTCGAGGCGAAGAGGTCCCGAGAAAAATAAAATTTCATAGAGCGAAGTGACATGGGCCGAGCTCAGTCTGCCCCGCGTGGGGAAAATATAAACATTTTGTTAGAAAATAATTATATTTCAGTAGAAGTTGTTTCAAAGAAAATAAACTTGAGGGGATTATAATAATCATAATAGAATAAATATCTTTGTTACTTTTTTAATATACTTAAATTTTTATTTTATATAAAATTATTTTATATTCATGTATTATTTATTGTTGTCCATAAAAAATTAAAATGATTCAAATGATGTCTAAAAAATTTTCAAACTAAACTTCAATTAAATTTCAAACAATTATAAAATTCTAATATATTAGAACAAGTTAGAAAAAGATACAAATAATATTCCAGTTCGAAAAAATTTATAATATGATTCAAAAAATATTTGAAGATGGCTGGAAAAAATTTGAACATGATTTTAACATTATTTGAAGAAAATTTTGGATAATTTATAATATAGCAAAATTTAAGGTTGATATGATAGAGCGCAGGAGCGGAACCGGCTATAATTTTAAGTGTGGGCAAACTCGTTACATGAATATCAAAGCAAAGAGTTGCATTTTCAATATGCTATATTGTGTTGTGTTTTGATACCTAACTAAAAATACTTTCAATATTATGCCAATGATTGAGTCCATAAAATCACTTTTTTTTTATGCCAAAGGCTGAAACCTATGTGGCTCACTTCTTCCTTATGCTTTAAAACTAATAAGGAGCAGCATTTGGCTTAAGCAGTATAGTACATGTGCCTAAGCTGGAGCTACAGATGGTCTCATCACTTAATAAAATTATATTTTATTGCATAAAAACCTAATTTTACAGGCATTTACATGAAAATGGACGGTTAAATTATATTACGGTTGCACAAAAAAACTATATAAGGAGCTTCGTCCACATCCTGACAAATTAATTCTCTTGACAATATCTCACATGCTCTACTATCTTAAAAGTTTTGTCTAATTTACATCTACTAATCACTTTCCAGACTATTTCAAACTTCCAACATAAAGATGAAATGAATAGATTGCAATAATATTAGAAGCGTTAATAATAAAACTGCAAAACATTCAACAAGAAAACAACAAGCCAATTTGTTGCTTTCTTACTCAAATAATATATAAATTTTAAATAATATTATTTATGATGTAAAATTGTAATTTTTTTTGCTTTATTACTAAAATAATTTATAAATATATCCAAATGTATTAAATTAGTTGATTTTCAAGAACCTGAAATGTGGTCATGCCAGTATGTTTTACTTCTCAGTCCTCGCTTCTTTTACCCTCCTGACGATAAAACCCCTCATTTTAGTGGTTCCTTCTACATCTTCTCAGTGAAAACCCTAACTCCTAAGCTCAATGGACGACAACTTGTAGGATGAGTTTGGCACTATATCGGCTCGTAGATCGATTCTAACCAAGACTCCGACAAGAAAGAAGACTCAAACAATGTTGTCGGCAAGTCCCCTGGCGAATCTCTCCATTTCGATGAGGAATAAGCCTCAACCGTCTCTACTGCCAACGATTGGATGACTTTCACTGGTGGCGAACTGGATGACATGGACACCGACCCCCTCTGCTTCGCAAGTCATTCTTGCGGAGGACAAGAAGAACTATGTACTCGATAGCTGAGGAGGTCTATGGTGACTGTGTCGGAACTCCCGTCATGGATGAGGATGGGCAACCCCTTGAGCAGCCGAGGGTGTGTCATTCTACAGCCGGCACGCAAGTTGACGTTGGCACGAAGGGGCATAGAGCAAATTAATTTTGCCCACCCTCATGTTAACGTGCCACACAGGTTAAAGAAGGGATGAAGAGGCATAGGGAAATTTCTTTTTGTATGGGGGGGGGAGCAACTTCCCACCCTCACGCTAACGTGGTTCCACCCCTGGTAGAGCGCAATTGCAACAGCAACAACATAGTTGATTATAACATTGATGTGGTGAATTATAATTATAATAAGCGATTATATATGTTTGATACCTTATAGTGCATTCACAATAGAAACAACACTACAAATTATAAGGTTAATAAAGCAAATTATAATCATCATTGATACATCTTCAAATATTTTCTTGATCATGCACAAATCTCGAGGAAAAATCGAGTTGGAAACTTCTGAAATTTTAAAACTTGGATCATTCGAACTTCGATTTCAGCAAACTTATGGTCAAACTGAATGTCTCAGAAATATGAACCCAACAACACCAAATTCAACTCAATCCTAGCCCAAATGGGTCCAAATCAAGGACCTGAAAGCGCTTTTGGAAGATTCAAACCACAATTTGGATTACCAAAAGATTTTCAAACGTGACATGCTTATATTCAAATCGAGCGGCTTGAGGAAAAAAACCAATGAGCCCAAGATCACATAATTGTGACATCAATAAAACCTTTAAATGTCTAACGAATTATCCATGATCAGGGGATTCAGCATCGGCCGTCCATTCAAATCTATAAATAGACCCCTCCTTCTTCTTGAAAAAGGGGCCTAAGGAGAAAAGAGAGAAATCAAAGATCGCTCTTTCTCCTTGCCTCCTCGACCACTGCCAGAGTTCTTTAGGACCACTACTTGAAGCCCTGAGCTCCACCGGACCACCAATTGAGCCCTTGAGTTTCTTCGGACCACCACTTGAGGCTCTGAGTTTTGTCAGACCACCACTTAAGCCCCTGAGTTCCGTCGGACCACCACTTGAGACCCGGAGTTCCGTCGGATCACCACCTAAGGCCCTGAATTTTACCGGACCACCGCTTAAGGCCCTGAGCTCCATCGAACCACCACTTGTGTCCCAGAGTTGCGTCGGACTACCACCTAAGGCCCAAAGTGTTTCCAAACCACCACCTGATGCATGGACTTTTGTCGAACCACCACTTAATGCCCGAAGTTCTATCAAACCACCACCATAGGCCTTAACTTATGTCAAACCACCACCTGAGCCCCAAAGTTTGGCTGGACCACCACTTGACGCCCAGAGTTATACTGGACCACCACTTGATGCCTGGAGTACACCCGAAGTTCTATCAGACAATCACTTGACATTCGAAGTTCTATCGGACCACCGCCCGATGCTAAAGATCTGCCAAATCAATGTCAGGCTACTAATTAAAGCCCTAAATTTTTAAGTAGCACCAAAATTATGCTTGTCCACCAAGTGATGCTAAACTTTTATCCTCATTTGTCACTAGATTTCAACCAAACGCTTGATAATTATAATCTGATCACCCTCAGGGATGAGTCAGCCCATTATAATTTACCCAACACACTAGTGGAATCATTTCAAATTGGGCCAAGCCCTATGATTTTTCCCCTTTCTAAGCTTTTTTACATAAAAACATCTTGTGTTCTCTATGTGTGAGCTAGATATCCATGAAACACTAAGGGCCCGTTTGATTTACCGTAATTTCGCCATTTTCAGTTTGGATCGGTGAAAATTTTATAATTTAACTGTTTGTTTATGCGGCGTTTTAAAACTATCGTTTGCCACACCGCCCTTTTTTCGCCGATTTGAGAAGGATAAAAAATCTTCTTCTCTGTTCTAACACCTCCGTTTAAAACCGAAAAAAAAGTCGGTGGGAGCCAAACGAGGCCTAAGACACAGTATTTTAACTCTATAACTGTGTATACTCTATCCTGTAACAATTTGGCACCATCTTTGGAAAACTCAATCCCACTATTCTAAGTACCACTTCTATGGCCAATTGGCATAGCAATTGTATCTTCGGAGCCTCCCGCTCTAACTCACACCAATTTAGGAATCCTTCCATGAACCAGTGACGATAGGCATCGGCCACTTTTTATCCTTAGGGGCATAATACTGCTAGAGAAGGAACTTTAGAGCCTTCCCTGGAAGACCACATCAGAAAGATGGAGGATCTCATAATGAGATCCTTTAACTCCTATAGGAGACTCGGCAATCGACACTAGCACCTCAAGAAGAGATTCTTTTCTTGTGAGATCCACCTTGGCTCAAAGATGTTCAACCTAAACATATTCATGGTGAGATCCTGCTTCCTCCACCAAGGATGCATCCTCTAACACATCAAGACAATGAGCTTGCTGAGCAAGCTCTACCCATCCTTCGTGCTTAGGTTGCCAACCTCATATTCCTCTGGACATCCCCGATGACTTAGCTTGACAGTATATTACTGAACTTCCTCGTCATGCCCTACATCATGAATTATGAAGATTGTTCTAAGAAAAATTCCCCATGGGAGGAATAAGACAATCTCATCGTTAGTGGGACTTCCATGTGTTATCTCCCCTGACTGAAGCCATCCTTCAACACCTAATTCTAGCATGATTTAAACTATCAAATATTGATTCCTATAATGGGACATCTGACCCGTATGAGTATATCGATCTTTATAGGACCATCAAGCATATCCAGTGAGCCTCAGATGCTCTCCTACACCAAGTTTTCCTTGCTACCCTTAAGGGACAAGCATGAATGTGATTATATTCACTTCTAGCTGGAATAATCCCCATCTTTATCAAATTGGTCAAAGTGTTTGTGGAATGATTTTTATTGGAGATTTGCTAAAGATTCTTCTCATCTTTCTGGGATTTTCCAGAATGAAGAAGAATTACTTAAACATTATTTTTAATGATTTTCAATTAAGGCTCGATAAATTCTCTGAGTTTATCTTGAATTACTAAGAGGAGTTTTCCTTGGAGGCATCCTTCCTTGTACCTTTTACTCAACACTTATACGAGACACAGTTCCTTCATATGCTGACCCGATCTATCATATCGAGGCTCAAATATTAGCATATGAAGCTATCAATGCCCATATGAAGCTATTTGAGCAAACTCTTGAAAAGTGTAAGATTGCCCCTAAAATGGAGGACTCATTCTCGTAATGAAAGAAAAACCTGCCTTCTAGACCCCCAATACCACAATGTGAGTTTTGACAAGAAGAGGAATATATACCACTCAATACCCCTAGAATAAATGTGTTGATGACCATCCAAGATCAGGAAAACTTAAATTGGCCAAACCCCTTAAAGTTGAACGTAGGAAATCAGAAGCAATACTATCATTTCCATTGCAATCGTAGACACACTACTGAAGCTTGCAAATAGCTCAAGATTGAGATTGAGAGGCTGATCCGACAAGGATATCTCCGATAATTCATCCAAAACTCACCTGCTCGAGATGAAGATGGTCCCACTAGGGGCAAAATCAACAACAACAAAGATAATCATTGAATAATCTTCAAATGGTTTGTGAGATTAAATGACCATGCAGTTCGTGCATTTATGTTAGTAATACAATTTTTCTTATTTCATCATGTCTCTTTTATGTTAAATAGGGAGTCACTTTAATATCAATAATGTTTTCTTCAAAGTTAAATATTGTGTTGTCTCCATACGTATATCTTTTGTGTTGAATATAATGTAACTCTTATATCTCTAAGCCATACTAGGGACTTATTGTATTATCTTATATAATATGTTATTCACTTCATTCTGATATTGTCTCATTCTTTAAAAAGGCAAAAAAATTATAATAAAAACTACCGATGAATATAATCTCTTTATTCATGATTTCAGAAATATGCAATCTTTATTATGTCTCAATCATTGGATGATTAATCCCAGGGAGATTCGATCTAACCTCTTCCATATAGGTTAACATCATCGAGTATGGATCTGACATATAACCTCGGATAGGTCAAATATCCTAGGAGGATGTCAATCAAATCTTAAATCCTTGATTCAAGAAATACATAATCTTTATTATGTCTCAATCACTAAATAATCGATCATAAGGGGATTTGGTCCGACCTCTTCCATATAGGTTAACGACATCAAGCAGTGCTCCGACATACAAAATCGGATAAAGTCACACATTATTAGTGGATTCTCTCGTCCTCTTCCATATAGGTTAACGTCATCGAGTATTGCTCTGACATACAACCTTAGATAGGTCATACATCCTTATGAATTCTCTCGACCTATTTTACATAGGTTAATGTTATTGAGTAATGCTCTAGCATACAATCTCAGATATATTATATATCCTTGATGGATTCTATTAACCTACACTTTACTGCCCGTCGATGAACTTTCATCAGACTTCTACTTGACGTTGTACTTCTACCATATGCTGGACTTTTGCCCGTTGCTGGACTTTCATTGGGCTTCTATCTGACACTGAATTTTTACTTGTCATGGTCTTCTGCCTGTCTTCAAACTCTCATTGGATTTCTACCCAATGTTGAATTTCTAGTCATTGAACTTCTGCCCATCATCTAACTCTCATCAGATTTCTACTTGATGCTGAATTTCTACCCGTCATCAAACTTCTACCCGATGCAAAATTTCTACTTGTTATCAGACTTTTGTCAGGCTTTTACCTAATGCTGAATTTATACCAATCATTAAACTTCTGCCCATCACCAAATGCTCGTCAGACTTCTTCAGAACGTTAAATTTTTATTCGACACCAGACTTCTTCTATCCATTATCAGACTACCACTAACAAACATAAAACTTCTGTGGGATCTCTCAAAAGAGGAGGAGAAGACTCTGTTGACCTCTGCTAAAAATAACAAATAAAAGAGAAAAAAAATGCATACCCCTATAATTCCCAAATCAAAATCTTGCTCAAGTTGCATCCCCGTCGTCGCTATAATCATGTGCTTTGTAAATCAGCGTTGAAGTCAGACGCCCATACTCATGTGCCTGGCATTGATCTGCTCCCACTTGCATTAAAATGAGGTTGAATGGAGCCCTTCGTCCTCTCTCGTTCCCACACTCGACTCCAAAAAATTGTAACCTCAATTTCTCTCTTCCTCAAAATTCCTTCAGCTGACCTTCACACCCAATCTCAAGTCGCTCTACCATGCAAAAATCCCTTTGTTTCCTCTGACCAAATCCCACGCTCAACTCTATTGAACTGAAGCTCTCACCAAATATCCCTTTGACCTAAGCCTTGTTCGACTTCTTCAGTCCAGAGAAACTGAGAGAGAGAGAGAGAGAGAGAGAGAGAGAGAGAGAGAGAGAGAGAGAGAGAGAGAGAGAGAGAGAGAGAGAGAGAGAGAGAGAGAGAGAGAGAGAGAGAGAGAGAGAGAGAGAGAGAGAGAGATGGGTCAGAGAGAGAGTGAGAGAGATTCTTCAACATATCACCTCTCCAAGTAGACTAACCCCTACCTTCTCTGATGACATTCCCTTCTTTAGGATTGGAAGTTACTCCATTTTGATCACAAGCAAGGACATGAGCTCATTCTAAAGGTAACTTTCTCCCTTATACGCATTCCTTTGGCTAGATCTAGTAAATTCACTACATCACAGTATTGGTAAATCCATGATTTAGGGTAAAATGAGGGAAGCAGAGGGTTTATTCGATCATGAGATTTTCGGGGCAATCTAATGGCAGTTGGCAGGATTTAGCATAAATCCTCCTCAATTCATGCATAAATCCTTTTGCCAAATTGCCCTATTTAAGCAAAAATGAGAAAACCGAGGAATGAACTTATTTGAGATTTTAATTAAAAGTAATTTTGTTTATAATTATTTTAATTAATTATAATTAATTTTATTTAATTTTAATTAATGATAATATAATTTTCTAATTAATATTTTTTAATTATTATTAATTAATATTAATTAGCTATCATTTATTAAAATTAATTAATACAAATAAGTTATAATTAATTATTTTAATTAATTTGAGTAAATGTAATTAATTATAATTAATTAAGGATAATTATAATTATTTATGATTAATAATGTTACGTTAAAAAAAGAAAAAGAGAGAACCTCTCTTGTGCCTCGATATACGTACCATCCCTGTCGACATCCGCTCGCCAAGGTATAACATACTAAACTTGGGAGAACCTACCCTCGGCACTTACAATGGGGCGAATAACAACCCATACACGCTTTTCTTAGCGCGGTGGGAGGAAGTTTGCTCTGGTGCTTGTGGCAAAGTGGGTAATCCCCCTAAATTCTTTTTTTTTGTTTCTTGGCACGCCAAGGGACCAACCCTGCACGCATGCGGGGAAAGAACTTCATTTTTCAAATATCTGCTTTTAAAGACCCATCCATGCCTTTTATGGCATGGTGGATGACAAAAACTATGGCCATGGTGTCTCACAACATCAACCGTGCACATCTTTCTTGACATGGTGGGTAGGCTGCCTCTTGATTTTTCCCTTAAACGGGGGAGACGCCAGGAGGCTGTCAAAATTTTATCTAAAAAAGGATAAGGACTTAAGCTCAAACTTGTGAACCTTTGAGCTTGATTGAACATGAACGGTTGACTTGTGGACTTGAACCTAAAAAAAATCTAAATGACATCAAACCTAAATAAAATAAGATCAAACTGGAGCCAAATTCAAATCAATTTGAGCATGCATTTGAACTTGCAAAGACTTCAAAGACTTTGAACAAGAAGCTTGCACTGTGGACAGACACTTGAACTCGAGCTATACAACATCAAATAGGACTTATGAGCTTGATGAATCTGAACTTGAACAATCACATACACTTGAACTAAACAAAATCAACAAGCATGTTACGAATCTAACTTCAGGGGATAAAGTTTTGATGATAGCAAACATTCATATTTTTCTACAACTGTCTTGCCTACTAACGTTAATAGTCCATAAATCAAATTGTAAATTGAACCAGCTCAATATTAGATAGATTAGGGTTGAGTTAGTTTGTAATGTATGTCAAGTGTCTTTTACCCTTTCTTGAGTCAATTATAAATGATGTGGATCCTGATGCTAAGTAACCTTACACACACACGTGGGGGAAGAATTATGTCTGTTTGATTAATATTTCTATTTTCAATTACATTGTCCGAGACGATTAAAAAATCATCATGGACGATTAATTAAAAATAGAAACACTAATTAGGGCATCCTGATTAAGGTAGCCACAATTAAGAGAATTATCCTGGATGATATTAGCATCGTCAGAGATAATAGGCTCAAATTAGAAAGAATAATCCACCATATCTATTTAGTCATCTTTTATTTTTGGGCATCATTAGGGCATCATCCTTAATGATGCATCAAAATTATACATAAATTAATTAAGTAATTAAGGAAAGAAATTAAGGTTTGATTGCTCAAATATATCATCTTAGATGATTGCAGGATCATTCGAGAATGATTAGTTAACAAACCATAGCTTTTCCTGAACGATGCGCAATCGGCTTGGTTACATTTAGTGCGATGCTCTGGACAATATGTATTGAATTAAACTAATCATCCGGGATGATAGGGATATTGGCCCGGACGATCAAGTTAATTTTTCATCATCTAGACATCCATTCAGGGTGATGTTTTGGATGATATTCATCATTTTGTACTAATCATCCTGGATGATTATGAGATCATCCTAGATGATACAGCAAATTTTTCAACGTTCAGACATCCATCCAGGATGATGTGCTGAATGATATTCGATGGATTGAACTAATCATATAGAATAATATACTATCATCCTGGATGATATGAATAAACCACCTTTTGATCATCCCAATTCATCCTGGCTGATTGAGCTAAATTTGTACTGATCGTACTAGATGATATTCAGATCTTCTTAGACGATAATGTCAGTTTATTATAATTTAGAGCTATTCTGAAGCTCTTCTATATAAGATCTCTTATTTTACTTAAGAGAGTAACCTTTGCTATTGTCTTGACCTGGGAGAGCCTAGAGGAGATGGAGAGAAAGGGAGAGATAGAGAGAGAGAGAGGATCTTGTGAAGGGGAGTTTGTGAGAGGTTTCATAAAGGTTGCTCCGAGCAAGGATCTGAGTCATATTTTTTGTCGTCGTCCCTATTCATTGGAAGTTCTAGAGAGGTCTACTTTAGCAATCGATTGAGATTCTTTGCCTACTTCAGGAGAAAGCGAAAGGAGTCGTGTTCTTTGCCTCACTGGTGTCAATGAAAAGGAGGTTTATAAAGGCTTCTCTGCAAAAGGAGAGTCATTGAATTTAGTGCAATACCTGTTGCAAATCTATTTTTCATGGATTATGATTTTGATGTTAGCAAACACTCTTATTTCTCTACGACTGCCTTGCATTCTAACTTTTCAGGACCACAAGATCGGACGGCAATCGGAACCAGCTCAAGTTTGGGTAGAGTAGGTCTGAGTCAGTCTATAATTTTCTTTTTCCCTTTCTTGAGTCAATTGTAATCTTTTGAAGTGTTTTGATGCTAAGTAACCCTACACACACACACACTTGAGTGAATTTTCTATCTAACTTAGAACTTCTATTTTTACTCACATCATCCCAAAAAATATTTATATCGTCCTGGATGACCGGGTTCAAAATAGAAACCCTAATCAAGGCATCATAATTAAGGCAGCCATTATTAGTCGATCGGCCTGGACAATACATGTATCGGTCAGGATGATAGGCTTAAAATAGAAAGAATCAGCCTCCATGATCTATTTAGGCATTCTTTATTTTTGGAAATCGACCAGGACGATCTTGTATCATCCTGAACGATTTGATAAAATTATACCTAAATTAATCTGGCAATTAAGGATGATTGATACGATCACATCGTCCTAGATGATCTCAAGATTGGTTGGGATGATCAATTCAAAAAACCTTAGATGCTCCTAAACGATCAACATCGGCCAGCTCAAATTTTGGGCGATGGTCTGGACGATAAGGATCAGCCAGCTCAAATTTCGGTCGATGCTCTGGATGATTTTTCTCTGATTTGAACTAATCGTCCGGGACGATCGTGAGATCGACCCGGATGATCAAGCTATTTTGAAATCGTGCAGAACTCTTTTAAGAGTGATTGTCTGACTGATGGTATGTGATTTGAACTAATTGTACTGGATGATTTATTATCATTCTAGATGTTAGGAACACCTTTCTTCTATTCGTCCTAGATTGTCTCGACTGATTAGGCTTAAATTGTACTGATCGTACAGGATGATATACCTATCGTCTTGGACGATAATGTCGGAAACTTGCAATTAATGAGCTATTTTGAAGCTCTTCTATTTAAGAGCTATTGTTCAACATTTTGAGCAATCTTTTGCTGTTGTCTTAACCTGAGAAAGCCTAGAGAGAGAGAGAGAGAGAGAGAGGGAGAGAGAGAGAGAAGATCTTATGAGGGGGAGCTTGTGAGGGAGATTCACAAGGGTTGCTCCAAGCATTATTCCACTTCTTCTTCCACTAGAGACTCCTATCCTTGGAAGGGTTGGGAGAGGTAAGCTTCATCGATCGATCAAGGTTCTCTACTTGCTTCAGGAGGAAGCAAAAGGAGTTGGGTTCTCTGCCTTGCCGGGGTGGAAAAAAGAAGGTTTTTGTAAGGGCTTCTCAGCCTTGCTGTGGGAGTAAAAAGAGAGTCACTTTGGTAGTGCAATAATCGGAGGACGCCTCCAGGTAGTGGATGTAGGTCAAGTTGACTGAACCACTATAAACCCTTGTATTCTTTTTATTGCTTTCACATTTAACTTTTTTGCACTTATTTTATGTGGTGATTTTGGTTTGAGCTTTGTTATGCTTTGGTTAAAATATTTTTTAAAAATACCAATTCACCCCCCTCTTGGTTAGCCTTGGGCTAGTTCATAAAGTCCTAACATCCCTAACGAACTTTCAAGTGGTATCAGAGCGGGATTCATAAAAACTGAGTTTAAAAACTTTTTGAATTTTGATCCATGGCTAAATTTGGAAATCATAATACAACAGAAGGATATTCGATTACACGACCTCGTTTGTTTGACAATCTACCTTTTGATTTTTGGAAAACTCGCATGTCTACTTTTCTACAATCAATCAATTATCGTATGTGGATGCTTATTAAAGAAAGAAATTCTCCACCTTCTCGTAAACTTAATGGAATTAAATCTGAAGTGCTTTTTACTGAATGGACTTTTGATGAAATAGATTTAGCTCAACTTAATGCGAAGTGTTTGAATTATTTTTTCTGTGCTTTAAAATCTGAAGACTACATGCATGTTTTTACTTGGTCTACTGGAAAAGAGATTTGGGATAAGTTATGCATTACTTATGAAGGAACCAATGAAGTTAAGCAATCTCGTTTGAATATTCTCTTGCATGATTATGAACTTTTTTGTATGAAATCTTCTAAATCAATTTCTAAAATGTATACAAGGTTTACTCAAATTATAACTTCTTTGCATGCCTTAAGAAGAGAACTTTCAAATTATGAAAAAGTGAACAAGATTTTGAGATGCTTTTCTTCCTCTTTTGATGCTAAAAT
The DNA here is from genome assembly GCA_016618105.1 of Dendrobium huoshanense. Taxonomy (NCBI): domain Eukaryota; kingdom Viridiplantae; phylum Streptophyta; class Magnoliopsida; order Asparagales; family Orchidaceae; genus Dendrobium; species Dendrobium huoshanense. The sequence goes on from CM028344.1 coordinate 22,056,524, forward strand.
CACTGCAATCATGAATCTAGAGATTTAAATACCAATTCGATTAATAACTTATTTGGCTCACTCATTGCTTTCGAGTAAGGGGTGAATCAAAGAAATCTTAATGCAGGTGAGAAAAGAAAGGAGAAAACTATGGCATTGAAGGTCAACAACACGAACTCTGATTTTTCCGGGTCTAAAAGCCATGACATTGCCTTAATCATAAGGCAATTCAAAAGCTTTCTAAGGAAGAGTCACAAGCATCATCAAAATTGGAGAAAAGGTAAGGATAACAAACATTCTAAAGGATCTTCTGATCTTGTTTTTTTTTAATGCAAGAAGCCTGGACATGACAGAGCTGATTGTCCTACACTTTAGGATCACTCTAGCAAAGAAAAGAGTGAGGAGAAACCTTAGTTCAGGAAGGACAAGAAGAGAATTCAAAAGACGTTCTGGGCAGAATCTACTTCTGATTCATCTGAAACTGAACCTGAGGAAGAAACAACAAACTTGTGCTTAATGGCAGAAGATCATGTTGATCAATGTGAGGTGGAAGAGGTATGTAAACAAACCTATGATCAATTATTTGAAATTTATGAGAAAATTCATGCATCATATAAAAAACTTAAGAAAACTCATGCTAGTTTAAAATTGGAGCTTTTGAATTTACAAAAAAGAGCATGAAATTATTCTCAAAGATCATTCAACAATTGATTCAAATCACATGGCTTTACTTGATGAATTAAATAAAAGCATTTGAAATTTATTGATGAGCATAATTCATTAAAAGCTTTACACACCTCATTTGAATATGATTTTAAGAAATCTAAAAAGATGTAGCAAAATTTGAGGATTAAGAATGCTGCTTTAGAAAGTACTAACTCGAAGTTTAAAACTGAATTGGAAATAATTAAGAGAAATTGGATGAAACTCACTTTTATTGTAAAGCTAAGACATAGGAAGAGGCATTATAACCCAAACTAATTAAGAAATCCTTTTCCTAGTGTTAGATACTTTTCATGTGGCATGCTAGGACACATCTCACACACATGCACTATTCACCATAGTACACATTGGGTGTGGAGACCAAAATTGCATTATACACAGTGTACCACACATGCATTGCCCTTTACTTTTTATAAGAAGGGACCCAAACCTGTTTGGGTTCCTAAATCTGACAGTTGTTGATTTTTGCAGGATTGCTCTCACCAAAGACCTCGTGAGAAGCATATGATTCTTGGATAAACGGAGGCTCGCAACTTATAATTGCTTAAAATTGCTGCTTAATAAATTCTTGAAATGCATGTGTTGATCATCGTTGTTTTCTGTCTTTTCTTCATGTTTATTTTTAGTTGTTTTAGTTATTTTTGTTTTGCTTTTCTTTATAATGATTTTTCCTAGTTCTTAAATTTTGGAGATTTATAGCCAATGATTAGCATCTCTAAATTGGTTAAAGGGAGAAACACCGTTGATGGTTTTCCTCCCTCTAACCTCTTTTAGTGGTATAATTTTCTTCTAAACAAAAGTCTATCCCATATTAACAATTAGTTTTTGAAATTAAGATCTTTTTTATCTTGCTATAGTAATCTACCTTATATTTATAATATTCAAAGCTTTTATACATCTTTCAAGTTAAATGAAATCTTGCCATTGCACTTATCATATAATTGCTAGTATGCTTTGTGGTCTATTCTTCCTTATATTAGAGAGTGAGTTTTTCTTTTCTAATATCTGGAAGATCTACTCATAACTAATTATATTTTAAGAGTTGTTGAAAAAGGGATCTAGCTTGCAAGAATAAAAAAATTAAAAGGCCAATGATGCCAAAAACAAAAAGATGCGTAATGACACTAAATTAAAAAAATTATATACACAAAAGTGTATCAAAAATCAAAAGATGCGCAAAGAGCGCCATTCATATTGATAAGAGGCATAAAATGAGTCCACATAAGACAAGTTTACCCCTCTTTCAAACTTTTAAAATTTTAGAAGAATTCATGAGTTACTTGATATTTTCAAAAGCTTGATTTCAAATACCATGATTGAGACAGATTGCTTTGGTATATTATTCTATAAGTTATTTTTCTTTGGAGCAAGTTTTGAATGGATCTTATTTGTACCCAATTTGTTTATTCTGAGTTAGGCAATTTGTTTTCAAAAGATGATTTGTGCTCTAAAAGAAGTCTGAGCTAGGATTAACAGGATCGGATATTCTACCATTTTCAGATTTTAACATTGTTAACTCATTGATCTTTCAAATCTTTAAAATTTAATTATTTGGGAAATTTATCATATGTTGCTTTGCAAAAACTTAAAAAAAAATAGAAAATTCAAAAACAAAAATTCTTTGTTTGTTTTTATATATTTTTTTTTTTCGTTGTTGTTTTTAGATTGGTTTTATTGTTTGTGGGCTCTCTCTGATCATCTCCATCTTTCTCTGGTTTTCCAAATTTTATCACATCGCCCTGACTGATATTTTTATTGTCATGAATGATTGAACTATCTCTGTTCAAAATCCATATGTTGGACTTTTCTGTCTTTATTGAAATTCATCATCCTAGACGATCCCATATCATCCTGGATGATCTAATCGAACTTTGTTATAATCATCTTGATCATCTTGGCTAATAAAATTTTTTTCATAGCCGATGCATTTATGGACATCGTCCTGGCTGATACACCTGATCGTCCTGGACGATACACGTGTCAGTACGTTTAAAATCTTTAAAATCATGTGGGATGATCCATTATTGGACAATCGTCCTGACCGATCCATTGTTCGTCCTGGACGATACACATGGCACAGATTTTAAACATTTTAAATTCGGCCGGTACGATCAATTATTGAGCATCATCCTGGACGATACGCCTAATCGGCATGGACGATCGGCTTTTTCAATGGTTGTCCGGCCGGACTCCTCAGAACGATCGTCTGTGTCTAATTGTTCCGGCTGATATCTGATCAGCCCGGACGATCAGACCGCCTTTTTGACCAATCAGCTTATACGTAATTATTAAACCAAATCGTCCTGGACGATGTGTCTATTTCTTTAAATTCAGAGAATTTTAGCCATATTTCTTGCTTCAATCCTCTTCTCATATTTTGTCTACTTGCTAATTTCTTGCTATGGCTGGAGGAAAGCGCATTTGTCAGACCTCTGGAAGCTCCTCGAGGGCTACACTAGACCCTCAATTCAGGGAGGTAGAAGATCAGCCTGCCTACAATTGGTACAAAGAATGCGGGATCACTCACTCCAGAATAATTAATCCTGTTCACCTCTCATATCCGATATTATACCTCTTCACTCACACTTCTCTATGCTTTATTCTTACTCTCGCTGTCCCCTTCTCTTCTGAACTTCTTTTTGAATTTTTCATAAACCTCTGCATAAACTCCTCCTACACTGCCCTCACCTCCTATGTAAATCGACGCCCTGTCAAGATCACATACCAGGACTGTGCTGAACTGTTGTAGCTATCCACCACTGGGGATAAGTTGCATACCATTATCTCTGATCCTGATTTTAACTGGTCCTCTATAAATCACTTTCTTCGCCACACCAATGCACCTTTTCATGTTGGAGATACTAGCTCTTTACTCAAAGATGCTAGGACAATCCAACATGTCCTTCGCACCTCCATTATTCAAAGGTGGGAGACCGAGTTCACATCACTCCACAGTTTTTTCTTACTACCTTTTACATCATGGCCCAGAGAGAGTTTAATGCTACTGACTTGATCTTTCGATACATTGATCATTTTACAACAATTCGTGATCCAGGTCATAAGAGGAAACCCAACCTTACTTTAGGACACCTCATAGCTTATGTTGTTGAAACCAAATATTAACTTCAATATCCTGCTCATCACGACCTTCAGCCTCCCTGTTACTCAAACAGTTCCTTCAATGTCCTTCATGGTACTCTTCTCCACCTAGGAGATGGGGAAGCTCAGGGTGCCAAGGAAGAGGAGGCTCCCGCTCCTGTTCCTGAACATATTCCTCTCCACCATCACTTATAGCTGGATCAGTTGGTGGAGAGATTTGATCAGTTGGAGGCCCGGTTCGACACTGTCATAGCTCACCAGCAGCAGCAGCACGATGAGGATGTAGCCCTCTAGCAGCAGCACGACCAGGACATGGCCTGGTTTGGGGCACAATTTGCTTCGCTCTCTTGTTACTTTCAACAACCACCACCTCCACCTCCGTCTGATGATCAGGGTCCCTCGTTTCTTTAGTTTTAGTTTCTATAGTTTATTTTCTCTATATTGTGTTTTTCTTTTAGTTTTTTAGCTGCTTTAGTTTGTTTTAGTTTTCTTCTCTTTTTTGAGATGTCAAAAGAGGAAGTAGTATATTTTTACTTGTACTATTCTTTTCTAAAATCTGAGAGCTTTTCTATATTTTGGACTGTTGTTTTAGAATTAATAGTTAAAGTGTTTTCCATCATCAAAAAGAGGGAGATTGTTGCAAATCTGTTTTTTATGGATTATGATTTTGATGTTAGCAAACACTCTTATTTCTCTATGACTGCCTTACCTACTAACTTTTTAGGACCATAAGATCAGACGGCAATCAGAACCAGCTCAAGTTTGGGTAGACTAGGTCTGAGTCAGTCTGTAATTTTATTTTTCCCTTTCTTGAGTCAATTATAATCTTTTGAAGTGTTCTGACGCTAAGTAACCTTACACACACACACTTGAGTGATTTTTCTGTCTAACTTAGAACTTCTATTTTTACTCATATTGTCCCGAATGAAATTTATATCATCCTGGACGATCGAGTTCAAAATAAAAACCCTAATCAAGGCATCATGATTAAGGCCGCCGTTATTAGCCGATTGGCCTAGACGATACATGTATCGTCCAAGATGATTGGCTTAAAACAGAAAGAATCAGCCACCATGATCTATTTAGGCATTCTTTTTTTTTGGAAATCGACCAGGATGATCTTGTATCATCTTGGACGATTTGATACAATTATGCCTAAATTAATCTGGCAATTAAGAAAGCAATTAAGGATGATTGATATGATCACATCGCCCTGGACGATCTCAAGATCGGCCGAGACAACTAGTTCAAAAAACCTCTGTTGCTCCTAGACGATCAATATTGGCCATCTCAAATTCTGGGCGATGGTCTAGACGATAAGGATCGGCCAGCTCAAATTCTGGGCGATGCTTTGGATGATTTTTCTTTGATTTGAACTAATCATCCGGGACGATCGTGAGATCAGCCCGGACAATCAAGTTTTTTTGAAATCGTGCAGAACTCTTTTTAGAGTGATTGTCTGGGCGATGGTCTGTGATTTGAACTAATCATACGAGACGATTTATTATCATCTTGGACGATATGAACACCTTTCTTCTAGTCATCCCAGATCATCCCGGCTGTTTAGGCTTAAATTGCACTAATAATACAGTATGATATACCTATCGTACTGGACGATAATGTCAGTAACTTGCAATTAATGAGCTATTTTGAAGCTCTTCTATTTAAGAGCTATTATTTAATATTTTGAAAAATATTTTGTTGCTATCTTGACCTGAAAAATCCTAGAGGGAGAGAGAGAGAGAGAGAGAGAGAGAGGGAGAGAGAGAGAGGGAGAGAGAGAGAGGATCTTGTGAGGGGGAGCTTGTGAGGGAGATTCACAAGGGTTGCTCCAAGCATAATTCTACCTCTTCTTCTGCTAGAGTCTCTTATCCTTGAAAGGTTTGGGAGAGGTAAACTTCAGTGATTGATCAAGGATCTTTGCCTACTTCAGGAGGAAGCAAAAGTAGTTGGGTTCTCTGTCTTGCCTGGGGTGGCAAAAAGGAGGTTTTTGTAAGGGCTTCTCCGCCTTGCTATGGGAGCAAAAGGAGAGTCACTTTGGTAGTGCAATACTCAGAGAGCTCCTCCGGGGAGTGGACGTTGTTGCAAATCTATTTTTCATGTCTTATGTTTTGATGATTAACAAACACTACTTTTCTTGGACAGCTTGTTGCTTCTAACTTTTCAGGAATCAACGATCGGACTATCAAAAAGGAGCCAAGTTCAGGAATGCGTAGGTTTAGGGTTGAGTCAGTCTGTACTTTTGTTTTTTACCTTTTGAGTCCTCTTATAATAGTCAAAAAGACTGATGCTTTGTAACCCTTCACACACACACTTAAGAGACTTAGAAATTCTATTTTTACTCATATCGGCCAGGACGATGTCTTTAATCGGCCTGGACGATCAGCTTAAAACAGAAAGTCTAATTAAAGATTCTTAATTAAGGCAGCCGACGTTAACATATCATCCTGGACGATACGTGTATCGGCCAGGCCGATAAGCTCAAAACAGAAAGAAGTAGCCGCCATAGACAAGTATGGTATACCATATCTTTAAATTATCGGCTAGGACGATCCTCGGATCGGCCTGGACGATATTAACAAATTATGCCATAATTGTTCAGGAAATCAAGGAAGTAATTAAGGATGATTGATACGATCATATCGTCCTGGACGATCGCAAGATCGGCCAGGCCGATCTAGTAAAAAACCTTAAGTTACTTCAGGACGATCAATATCGGCCAGCCCGTATTCAGGGCTATTGTCAGGACGATTTTCCTCTGATTTGAACTGATCGGCCAGGACGATCGTGAGATCGGCCTGGACGATCAAGCTATTTTTCAATCGTCCAGCTTTACATCCAGGGCTATGCTCTGGCCGATCTTCATTGATTTGTACTGATCGGCCAGGCCGATGTCCATATCGGCCTGGACGATATTGTCGGCAACTTGCAATTAATGAGCTCTTTTGGAGCTCTTGTTTAACATTTTTAAAAACATTTTGCTGCTGCCTTGACCTTAGAAGGCCTTGAGGAAAGAAAGAGAGAGAGAAGAGAGAGAGAGGATCTTGTGAGGGGGAGCTTGTGAGGGGTTTCACAAGGGTTGCTTCAAGGATCTCTCTGCGTCGTCTTCGTCTAGAGTTTCTCGTCCGTGGAAGGGTCGGTAGAGGTAAGGAGTTTTGCTTTTGGTTCTGGTTCTCTGCCAGCTTCAGGAGGAAGCAAAAGGAGATAGGTTCTCTGCCTTGCCGGGGTGGCAAAAAGGAGGTTCTTGTGAGGGTTTCTCCACCTAGCCGTGGGGGCTAAAGGAGAGTCACTTTTTGTGTAGTGCAATACTTGGAGGATGCCTCCAAGGAGTGGACGTAGGTCGAGTCGACCGAACCACTATAAATTTCTGTGTTCTTTTTCTTGCTTCCGCACTTTTAAATTCCGCATTATTTTGTGGTTTGATTTGGTTTATATAATTTTATTTCTTTGTTTAAAAAGAAGTTTTTAAAATACCAATTCACCCCCCCTCTTGGTTAGTTTGGGACTAAGTTCATAGGGCTTAACATCCCCATCGAACTTTCAAGTGGTATCAGAGCTTGATTCGAAAATTAAAGTTTGAAAACTTTTTGAATTTGATCCATGTCTAACTTTGGGAATCGCAACACTACGGAAGGGTATTATATTACCCGACCTCCTCTGTTCGATAACCTACCTTTTGATTTTTGGAAAACTCGCATGTCAACTTTTCTACAATCTACTGATTATCGCATGTGGATGCTTATTCAAGAAGGTTATTCTCCACCTTCTCGTGAAATTAACGGTTTTAAAACTGAAGTTGCTTTTACCGAATGGACTTTTGATGAACGAGATTTAGCTCAATTGAATGCGAAATGTTTGAATTGTTTTTTCTGTGCTTTAAAATCTGAGGATTACATGCGTGTTTCAACTTGCAAGACTGGTAAAGAAATTTGGGATAAATTGTGCATTACTTATGAAGGCACTAATGAAGTTAAACAATCCCGTTTAAACATTCTCTTGCATGACTACGAACTTTTTCGTATGAAACCTCATGAATCGATTTCTGACATGTACACTAGGTTTACTCAGATTGCTACTTCATTGCATGCACTAGGAAAAGAACTTTCGAACTATGAAAAAGTTAACAAGATTTTGAGATGCTTGCCTTCTTCTTATGATGCAAAAATTACTGTAATCACTGAATCTAAAGATTTAAACACCTATTCTATTGATAACTTGCTTGGCTCACTCATTGCTTACGAGCAAGGGGTGAATCAAAGAAATCTTGATGCAGGTGAGAAGAAAAGGAGAAAACAATTGCATTGAAGGAACACAAATCGGATTCTGAATCTTCCGGGTCTGAAAGCGATGGAGTTGCCTTCATCACAAGGCAATTCAAAAGCTTTCTAAGGAAGAAACAAAAGCATCATCAAAATTGGAGAAAAGGTAAAGATCATAAGCATATTAAAGGATCTTCTGATGTTGTTTGTTTTGAATGCAGAAAGCCTGGACATTTGAGAACTGATTTCCCTAAGCTTAGAGATCAATCAAGCAAAGAAAAAATTGATGAGAAAGCAAAGTCTAAGAAGGACAAGAAAACAACAAAGGAGCTTTTGGGCAGAATCTGGTACTGATTCTTCTGAGACTGAACCAGAGGAAGAAACTACAAACTTGTGTTTCATGGGAAAAGATCAAATTGATCAAGAAGAGGTATGTGAACTTTCATACGATCAACTTCTTGAAGTTTCAGAAAAAATCCATGCATCATATAGGAAATTAAAGAAAACTCATGCTAGCTTGAAATTAGAATTCTTAAATCTACAAAAAGAGCATGAAATTTTGATTAAAGATCATCAAACAATTGATTCTAATCACATGACTTTACTTGATGAATTTGATGAGCTAAATAAAAATCATGGTAAGTTAGTTGAAGAGCATGATGCATTGAAAATATCACACACATCTCTTGAATCTGATTTTAAGAAGTCAAAAGAAATAGAAAAAGATTTGAGGATTGAAAATGAAGTTTTAAAAAACACAAACTTGAAGATTCAAAATGATTTAGAAGCATGTAAGAAATCTAGGATGACTTCTACTTTTAATCAATTTCCAAAACCTAGAGAGAGGCATTATAACTCAAATCACTTAAGAAATCCCTTTCCTGGAGTTAGATGTTTTTCTTGTGGCATGCTAGGACATATCTCACACACTTGCACAATTCATCATAGTTCACATTGGGTGTGGAGACCTAAGATGCATAATCCACAGCATACCACACATGCATTGCATTCTTCTCTTCATAAGAAGGAACCCAAACCTGCTTGGGTTCCTAAAACTAACATCTGATAATTTTGGAGGAAGTCTCTCACAAAAGACCTCGTGAGAGTATGTGGTACCTAGACAGTGGATGCTCTCGACATATGACTGGTGATGCTAGCCAGTTTGTTGTACTAGAATCCAGGACTGGAGGCAAGGTTACTCTTGGAGACAACACCACCAGGAAGGTGGTAGGAGCAGGTATAATCGAAAATTCCAAGAACCTTATGATTGAAAATGTTTTGCTTGTAGATGGATTGAAGCACAACTTGCTCAGCATCAGTCAATTCTGTGACAAAGGCTTCATCGTACAATTCTTCACGAGTTCATGCATTGTAAGTTTAAGTAACAACACCATTTTGCAGGGAAAGAGGGTAAATAACGTCTATATGCTTGATTTAAATAGCATTGAATGTGCTGCTTCTTTTTGCTTAAAAACTGTCATTGATGATTCTTGGTTGTGGCACAGGAGGCTTTGTCATGCAAGTATGAAAACCCTTAGGAAAGTGACCCAAAAGGACCTAGTTAGAGGTGTCCCCAAACTTAAGTTTACAAAAGACCACCTTTGTGATGCCTGTCAACTAGGAAAGCAAATTCACTCCTCGTTTCACCCCATAAAGGACATTAGCACCTCTAGACCTTTAGAAGTCCTTCACATGGATTTGTTTGGACCCATTAGCATAGCAAGTTTGGGAGGGAAAGTCTATGGTTTTGTGATTGTTGATGACTACTCGAGGTTCACTTGGACTAGATTTCTTTCTCATAAAAATGAGTCTTTTGAGGAGTTCAAAACTTTTTCTACTTTGATTCAGAAGAAGCTAGGGTGTGAGATTTTGACCATCCATAGTGATCATGGGGGAGAGTTTGAAAATGAAAGATTTGGAGATTTTTGTGAGGAGAAGGGGATTAGCCACAATTTTTCAGCCCCAAGGACTCCTCAGCAAAATGGAGTAGCTGAAAGGAAGAACCGGACCTTGGTGGAAGCCGCTAGAGCCATGCTTGCTGAGTATTCACTTCCAAAATACTTTTGGGCTGAAGCGGTTAACACAGCATGTTATGTGTTGAATAGGGTGAATGTTAGAGTCAAATTAGAAAAGACACCCTATGAGATCCTTAAGGGTAGGACACCCAATCTTTCCCACCTTCATGTCTTTGGTTGTAAGGTTTTCATTCACAACAATGAAAAGTCTCACTTTGGAAAATTTGATCCTAAATCTGATGAAGGAGTATTCTTGGGATATTCTAGTGTTGGGAAATCTTTTAGAGTGTTTAACAAGAGAATCTTGATGGTGGAAGAGACAACCCATGTAGTTTTTGATGAGTCTGATCATAAGAAACATGGAGTAGATGATGATGATGTTGGAGAGATTACAAGTGGAGTAGAAAATTTGGGGAAGGGGAGTGAGCACCTAAACAATGGAGGAGTAGAAGGAGTCACCCAAGGAATAGAAACTTTTGATGAAATGGGAGAAACTTCACACACTTTGCCTAGAGATTGGAGATACTCTACTAGTCACCCCAAGGATTTGATCTTAGGAGACCTTTCTAGTGGAGTTAAGACTAGACATGGACTTAGGAAGGAGGTGAACCACTCTTCCTTTATCTCTATGACTGAACCCACCACCATTAACCAAGCCCTCTCTGATGAGTTTTGGATGTTAGCAATGCAAGAAGAGTTGAATCAATTTGTTAGGAATGATGTTTGGGAACTTGTGGAAAGACCTAAGGGACAAAGTGTAGTTGGGACAAAGTGGGTATTTAAGAACAAAGTGAATGATTCAGGAGTGGTGGTGAGGAATAAAGCAAGATTGGTGGCTAAGGGATACAATCAAATAGAAGGGATAGACTTTGAAGAGACTTTTGCCCCTATAGCTAGATTGGAAGCCATTAGAGTGCTATTAGCCTTTGCTTGTTATAAAGGATTTAAGCTTTTTCAAATGGACGTCAAGAGTGCCTTTTTAAATGGGGAGATAAAAGAAGATGTGTTTGTAGAACAACCTCCAGGTTTTGAGAGTTCTCAATTTCCAAATCATGTGTTTAAATTAAAAAAGGCTTTGTATGGTTTAAAACAAGCACCTAGAGCTTGGTATGAGAGGCTTAGCACATTCTTACTAGAGAGGGAGTTTGTCAAGGGGAGCGTAGACACCACCCTTTTTCTTAAAAAAGTTGGAGATGATTTACTCATTGTTCAGATCTATGTTGATGATATACTCTTTGGATCCTCTAATAAAAATTTGTGTGATGATTTTTCTAAAACAATGAGTAGAGAGTTTGAGATGAGTTTAATGGGAGAATTGTCTTACTTTTTAGGCTTTAGCATAAAACAATTGGAAGATGACACTTTTCTAAATCAAACAAAATACATAAAAGATATTTTGAAGAAATATGAGATGGACAAAGCCAAGCCAATTAACACTCCCATGACTTCTAGTGCTCCGTTGGACAAGGACCCAAGTGGTAAGTCTGTTGATCAGAAGAAGTATAGAGGTATGATTGGATCTTTACTTTACTTGACTGCAAGCCGACCTGACATTATGTTTAGTGTTTGCCTTTGTGCTAGGTTTCAAGCTGACCCTAAGGAATCCCACATGACTGCTATTAAAAGGATTTTTAGATACCTTTTGGGGACACAAGGATTAGGGATTTGGTACCCTAGGCATAGCACTTCTTTTGAAATTATTGGTTTTTCTGACTCTGATTTTGCAGGATGCAAGGTGGATAGAAAGAGCACCTCCGGAACTTGTCAATTCATTGGACAATCCTTGGTCTCTTGGTCTAGTAGAAAACAAAATTCTGTTGCACTTTCCACTGCTGAAGCTGAATACATTGCTCTTAGAATTTGTGTGGCCCAAGTTCTTTGGTTGAAACAATAGGTATTGGATCTAGGATTACATGTAAGCACCATCTCAATTTTTTGTGACAACACTAGTGCCATATGCATCTCTAAAAATCCTATCCAGCATTCAAGAACTAAACACATTGACATTAGGCATCACTTTATTAGAGATCATGTGACTAAGGGAGACATTGAGTTACACCATGTGACAACTGAAAACCAACTGGCAGACATCTTTACTAAACCACTGGCCTTCGACACTTTCAGTTCTTTAAGGACCAGATTGGGTGTGATTGACATAAATGCATGAAACCTTTTTAGCTAAATTTTTCTTTTATTTTTTTTACCTTCTTTTTCCTTTTCGTGTACCTTAGTTCTAGATCTTCACTGATATGATATCTCTTGTATTGTCTTTAACAATTTGTAGTTAATATGTTTTCATCCACTTAATCACCTAGATAGTATGAATATCTTGTGATTGTGTCTCTTTCCCTAACGTAGTATTAGTGGCATAGTTTTCTTTTCTAATCAAAAGTCTATCTCAAAATAAAAGATTGTTTATGAAACTAAGATCCTTTCTAAAGCTTGCTTAAGCAAATCTATCTTGTATTTACAATGATTAAAAATTTTTTTGTCACATCATGATCCCTCGTTACTCTTGTCTTCGATTATTAATCCTGCTTGTGGTAATTCTTCCCTATGTTAGAGAGAGAGCTCCTATTCTCTAATATCTGAGAAGATATATTCACAACTAAGTTTTTTAAAAGAGTCTAAAAGGGAATCTAGCTTGCAAAAATAAAAAAATTTGGCCAATGATGCCAACAAAAGAAGCGCAAAGACGCCAAAAAAATTAAAAAATCTATAAAAAGATGCGATTCTACCTCATTGTTTTATGGAGATATTTTCCTTATGCCAAGTGGTGGGTAGATTCTTTTTCTCATATCCAATTAATTATTTGAGTTAGGTCATTAATTTCAAAAGACGATTCTACCCTAAGACAACGATTTTGGCTAAGGGTAAACTATGAACGGATATTCTCCTATTCTATGGATTAAATGAGATTGGTAACACGTTAACTCACAAATTTTTAAAATCAATCACATGAAATACTATATCATTGATGTGCCTTGATTAAAAAAAAAAAAAAAAAAAAAAAAAAAAAAAAAAAAAAAAAAAAAAAAAACAAAAAACAAAAAAGGGGAGAATCTCTTTTACTGTGCTTTCATGTACCCTCCTTTTTGATATGTCAAAAGGGGGAGAAGTTTATGAGGTTATTTTTTAATGGTTGCTATTAAATCTTTTTTTAGTGTTTTTCCATCATCAAAAAGGGAGAGATTGTTGCAAATCTATTTTTCATGTCTTATGTTTTGATTATTGACAAACACTACTTTTCTTGGACAGCTTGTTGCTTCTAACTTTTCAGGAATCAACGATCGGACTATCAAAAAGGAGCCAAGTTCAGGAATGCGTAGGTTTAGGGTTGAGTCAGTATGTACTTTTGTTTTTTACCTTTTGAGTCCTCTTGTAATAGTCAAAAAGACTGATGCTTTGTAACCCTTCACACACACACTTGAGAGACTTAGAAATTCTGTTTTTACTCATATCGGCCAGGACGATGTCTTTAATCGGCCTGGACGATTAGCTTAAAACAGAAAGTCTAATTAAGGATTCTTAATTAAGGCAGCCGACATTAACATATCGTCCTGGACGATACGTGTATCGGCCAGGCCGATAAGCTCAAAACAGAAAGAAGTAGCCGCCATAGACAAGTATGGTATACCATATCTTTAAATTATCGGCCAGGACGATCCTCGGATCGGCCTGGAAGATATTAACAAATTATGCCATAATTGTTCAGGAAATCAAGGAAGTAATTAAGGATGATTGATACGATCATATCGTCCTGGACGATCGCAAGATCGGCCAGGCCGATCTAGTCAAAAACCTTAAGTTACTTCAGGACGATCAATATCGGCCAGCCCGTATTCAGGGCTATTGTCAGGACGATTTTCCTCTGATTTGAACTGATCGGCCAGGACGATCATGAGATCGGCCTGGATGATCAAGCTATTTTTCAATCGTCCAGCTTTACATCCAGAGCTATGCTCTGGCCGATCTTCATTGATTTGTACTGATCGGCCAGGCCGATGTCCATATCGGCCTGGACGATATTGTCGCCAACTTGCAATTAATGAGCTCTTTTGGAGCTCTTCTATTTAAGAGCTCTTGTTCAACGTTTTTAAAAACCTTTTGCTGCTGCCTTGACCTAAGAAGGTCTTGAGGAGAGAAAGAGAGAGAGAAGAGAGAGAGAGGATCTTGTGAGGGGGAGCTTGTGAGGGGTTTCACAAGGGTTGCTTCAAGGATCTCTCTGCGTCATCTTTGTCTAGAGTTTCTCGTCCGTGGAAGGGTCGGTAGAGGTAAGGAGTTTTGCTTTTGGTTCTGGTTCTCTGCCAGCTTCAGGAGGAAGCAAAAGGAGATAGGTTCTCTGCCTTGCCGGGGTGGCAAAAAGGAGGTTCTTGTGAGGGTTTCTCCACCTAGCCGTGGGGGCTAAAGGAGAGTCACTTTTTGTGTAGTGCAATACTTGGAGGGTGCCTCCAAGGAGTGGACGTAGGTCGAGTTGACCGAACCACTATAAATTTCTGTGTTCTTTTTCTTGTTTCCGCACTTTTAAATTCCGCATTATTTTGTGGTGTGATTTGGTTTATATGATTTTATTTCTTTGTTTAAAAAAGAAGTTTTTAAAATACCAATTCACCCACCCCCCTCTTGGTTAGTTTGGGACTAAGTTCATAGGGCTTAACATCCCCATCGAACTTTCAGACGTAGGTCAAGTTGACCAAACCACTATAAACCCTTGTGTTTTTTTACTCCTTCCGCATTTAATTTTTTCGCATTTATTTTCTGTGGTGATTTTGGTTTGAGCTTTTTGTGATTTGGTTAAAAGATTTTTTAAAAAATACCAATTCACCTCCCCTCTTGGTTAGCCTTGGGCTAGTTCATAAGGGCCTAACATCCTTAACGAACTTTCAATACCCGAAGGAGAGGATATGGGGAGTGGATGTAGGTCAAGTTGACCGAACAACTATAAATTTCTATGATCTTTATTACTACTTTTTCACATTTATTTTTTGCACTTTGATTTTTCTTTGTGGTGAATTTTTGTTTGATTTGAGTTTGTATTTTGATTGAGAAACTTTTTAAAATACCAATTCACCCACCTCTTGGTTAGCCTTGGGCTAGTTCATAAGGGCTTAACATCCCTAATGAACTTTCAAGTGGTATCAGAGTGGGATTCATAAAATTGAGTTTTTAAGAACTTTTGAATTTTGATCCATGGCTAACTCCAGTAATCGTAATACTATGGAAGGGTATTCTATTACCCGACCACCATTATTTGACAATATTCCTTTTAATTTTTGAAAAACTTGCATGTCTACATTTTTACAATCGATTGACTATCGGATGTGGATGCTTATTAAAGATGGATATTAACCATCAACTCATGAAATTAATGACATTAAAATTGAACTTTCTTTTATTGAATGAACTTTTGATGATAGGAATTTATCACAACTTAATGCAAAATGCTTGAACTATTTCTATGCTTTAAAATCTAAAGACTATATGCGTGTTTCAACTTGTGCTACCAATAATGAAATTTGGGATAAATTGTGTATTACTTATGAAGGAACAAATAAAGTTAAGCAATCTTGGTTGAATATTTTATTGCATGACTATGAACTTTTCATATGAAACCTTCTAAAGTAATTTTTGAAATGTATATAAGCTTTACTCAAATTGTCACCTCATTGCATGCCTTAGGAAGAGAACTCACGAATTATAAAAAGTAAATAAGATTTTGAGATGCTTTCTGCTTCCTTTGATGCAAAGATTACTACAATTACTGAATCTAAAGGCTTGAATACTTATTCGATTGATATTTTACTTTCATCACTCATTGATTATGAGTAATAAGTGAATCAAAGAAACATTAATGCATGTGAGAAAAAGATAGAGAAAATTGTGGCGCTAAAGGCCAATGACACGAACATTAATTATTTTGGGTCTAAAAGCGATGATGTTTCCTTAATCACGAGGTAATTTAAAAGCTTTCTAAGAAAGAATCAAAATAATCATCATAAGTGGAATGAAGGTAAGGGTAGTAAAAATTTTAAGAGTTCTAATAATACGATCTGTTTTGAATGCAGGAAGCTAAGACACATTAAAACTGATTATCCTACACTTAATGCTCACCCAATGAAGGAGAAGGGTGAGGAAAAACCTAAGTTAAAAAATGACAATGACAAGAAGCGATTCCAAAAGGCATTCTAGGTGGATTATGTATCAGACTCCTCTGAGACTGATGATGAAGAGGAGATAACAAACTTATAGTTAATGGAAAACGATCATCTTGGTCAGAGTGACTAAGAAGTGGTATGTGAACTAACCTATGAACAATTACTCAATGTTTCTAAATAAATTCATGCATCATATCAAATCAACAACATTTACATGCTTAACATAAATAATATTGAATTTGCTGCTTCATTTTGCTTAAAAAAGATTGCTGATGATTCATGATTGTGGCATAGGAGGATATGTCATGCCAATATGAAAACCCTTAAAAGAGTGACCCATAAAGACTTAGTTAGAGGTGTCCCCAAGCTTAAGTTTACCAAAGACCACCTTTCTTATGCCTGCCAACTAGGGAAGCAAGTCTAATCCTCTTTCCATTCCATTAAGGACATTAGCACCTCTAGACCTTTAAAAGTCATTCACATGGATTTGTTTGGACCTATTAGCACTTCCAACTTAGGGGGTAAAGTCTATGATTTTGTGATTATTGATGACTACTAGAGGTTCACTTGGATTAAATTTCTATCATATAAGAATGAGTCTTTTGATGAGTTTAGATCCTTCTTCACTTGGATTCAAAGAAAGCTAGGTTGTGAGATTTTGGCCATTCATAGAGACCATGGGAAAGAGTTTTAAAATGAGATATTTAGAGACTTTTGTAAGGATAAGGGGATTAGTCACAACTTCTTAACTCATAAGATCCATCAGCAGAACGAGGTAGCTAAAAGGAAGAACTGAACCTTTGTTGAAGCTGCTAGAGCCATGCTTGCTGAGTATTCACTTCCAAAATACTTTTGGGCTGAAGCGGTAAACACATCTTGTTATGTGTTGAATAGGGTGAATGTTAGAGCCAAACTCTATAAGACACCTTATAAGATCCTTAAGGGTAGTACACCCAACCTTTCTCACCTCCATATATTTGGTTATAAGATTTTATATTTAATAATGGAAAGTCACACTGAAAATTTGACCCAAAATCTAATGAAGGAGTGTTCTTAGGATATTCAAGTGTGGGGAAATCCTTTAGGGTGTTTAATTAGAGGACATTGGTGGTGGAGGAGACTACTAATGTAGTGTTTGATGAATCTGATCCTAAACATTCTAGAGTTAGGGATAAAGATGATGTTGTAGATAGTACCAAAGGAGTTAAAAATTTAGAGAAGAGGGTAGAGCCCCAAAACACTAAAGAAGTAGGTGAGATTACCCAAGGAGTATAAAATACAAATATGGAAAAAAGGGTTGAACCTACACACACCTTGATTAGAGATAGGAGACCCTTCTAAAAGTTTTAGGATTAGGCATGTACTTAGGAAGGAAGTGAACCCCTCTGACTTTATCTCAATGACTGAACCCACCAAGATCAATCAAGCCCTATCTAATGAATTTTGGATCTTATCCATGCAAGAAGAATTAAACTAATTTGTTGGGAAGGATGTTTAGGAGCTAGTAGAAAGACCAAAGGGACAAAGTATAGTTGGAACCAAATGGGTCTTTAAGAATAAGATGAATGATTCTGATGTGGTGGCTAGGAACAAAGTGAGATTGGTGGATAAGAGGTACAACCAAGTAGATGGGATTAATTTTGAGGAGATCTTTACCCTTATAGCTAGATTGGAAGCCATTAGAGTGTTACTAGCCTTTATTTGTTATAAGGGATTTAAGCTTTTCCAAATGAACGTTAATAGTACCTTTCTAAATGGGATAATAAAAGAGGATATTTTTGTAGAGAAACCCCCAAGTTTTAAGAGTTCTCAATTTCCAAATTATATTTTTTAAAATTAAAAAAGGCCTTATTTGGATTAAAGAAGGCACCCAGAGCTTGGTATAAGAAACTTAGCTCATTTTTACTAGAGAGGGAGTTTGTTAAGGGGAGCATAGACACCATCCTTTTTTTGAGGAAAGTCGGAGATGAATTACTCATTGTTTAGATCTATATCGATGATATACTTTTTGGATCTTCTGATAAAAGGCTATGTTATGATTTTTCTAAAACAATAAGGAATTTGAGATGAGTATGATAGGAGAGTCATCCTACTTTTTAGGATTTAGCATAAGACAATTGGATGATAAAACCTTTCTAAATCAATCAAAGTATATAAAGGACATCTTGAAGAAATATGAAATGGATAAAGCCAAGCCAATTAACACTCCCATGACCTCCAGTGTTCAGTTGGATAAGGGCCCAAATGAAAAATCTGTTAATCAAAAGAAGTATAGAGGGATGATTGGATCTTTACTTTACCTGACTGCTAGCCGACCTAATATAATATTTAGTGTTTGTCTCTGTGCTAGATTTCTAGCTAATCCTAAAGAATCCCACCTGATTATAATTAAGAGAGTTCTTATATATCTCTTAGGGACTCAAAACTTATGAATTTGATATCCTAGGCACAACACTTTTTTTGAGATTATTGGATATTCTTATTTTTATTTTGTTGGTTGTAGGGTGGTTAGAAAGATTACATCTGGGACTTGCTAATTCATAGAACAGTCTTTAGTTTCCTGGTTCAGTAAAAAGCAAAACTCTGTTGCACTTTTCACTGCTGAAGTTGAGTACATTGCTTTAGGGAGATATGTGGCCCAAGTCCTTTAGTTGAAGTAAAAAATTCTAGATTTAGGATTACCTGTAGGCATAATTTCAATCCTTTGTGACAACACTAGTGCCATATGCATTTCTAAGAATCCTATCCAACATTCAATGACCAATCACATTGATATAAGAAATCACTTTATTAGAGACCATGTAATCAAAGGAGACATTGATGTTGCAAATCTATTTTTCATGGCTTATGTTTTGATGATTGACAAACAATACTTTTCTTGGATAGCTTGTTGCTTCTAACTTTTCAGGAATCGACGATCGGACAATCAAAAAGGAGCCAAGTTCAGGAATGCGTAGGGTTAGGGTTGAGTCAGTCTGTACTTTTATTTTTACCTTTTGAGTCCACTTGTAATAATAAAAAAGACTGATACTTTGTAACCCTTCACACACACACTTGAGAGAATTAGAAATTCTGTTTTTACTCATATCGGCCAGGACGATATCTTTGATCGGCCTGGACGATCAGCTTAAAACAGAAAGTCTAATTAAGGGTTCTTGATTAAGGCAGCCAACGTTAACCTATCGGCCTGGACGATACGTGTATCGGCCAGGACGATAAGCTCAAAACAGAAAGAAGTAGCCGCCATAGACAAGTATGGTATAGCATATCTTTAAATTATCGGCCAGGACGATCCTCGGATCGGCCTGGATGATAATAACAAATTATACCATAATTGTTCTGGAAATTAAGGAAGTAATTAAGGATGATTGATACGATCATATCGTCCTGGACGATCGCAGGATCGGCCAGGCCGATCTAGTCAAAAACCTTAAGTTACTTCAGGACGATCAGTATCGGCCAGCCCGTATTCAGGGCTATTGTCAGGACGATTTTCCTCTGATTTGAACTGATCGGCCAGGACGATCGTGAGATCGGCCTGGACGATAAAGCTATTTTTCAATCGTCCAGATGAGCATTCAGGGCTATGCTCTGGCCGATCTTCATTAATTTATACTGATCGGCCAGGCCGATGTCCAGATCGGCCTGGACGATAAAGTCGGCAACTTGCAATTAATGAGCTCTTTGAAGCTCTTCTATTTAAAGAGCTCTTGTTCAACGTTTTTCAAGACCTTTGGCTGCTGCCTTGACCTGAGAAGACCTTGAGGAGAGAAAGAGAGAGAGAAGAGAGAGAGAGGATCTTGTGAGGGGGAGCTTGTGAGGGGTTTCACAAGGGTTGCTTCAAGGATCTCTCTGCGTCGTCTTCGTCTAGAGTTTCTCGTCCGTGGAAGGGTCGGTAGAGGTAAGGAGTTGTGCTTTTGGTTCTGGTTCTCTGCCAGCTTCAGGAGGAAGCAAAAGGAGATAGGTTCTCTGCCTTGCCGGGGTGGCAAAAAGGAGATTCTTGTGAGGGTTTCTCCACCTAGCCGTGGGGGCTAAAGGAGAGTCACTTTTTGTTTAGTGCAATACTTGGAGGGTGCCTCCAAGGAGTGGACGTAGGTCGAGTCGACCGAACCACTATAAATCTCTGTGTTTCTTTTCTTGCTTCTGCACGTTTAATTCCGCATTATTTTCGTGGTGTGATTTGGTTTTATGTGACTTTATTTCTTTGTTTAAAAACGAAGTTTTTAAAATACCAATTCACCCCCCCCTCTTGGTTAGTTTGGGACTAAGTTCATAGGGCTTAACATCCCCATCGAACTTTCAAGTGGTATCAGAGCTTGTTTCGAAAATTAAAGTTTAAAAACTTTTTGAATTTGATCCATGTCTAACTTTGGGAATCGCAACACTACGGAAGGGTATTCTATTACCCGACCTCCTCTGTTCGATAACCTACCTTTCGATTTCTGGAAAACTCGCATGTTAACTTTTTTTCAATCTACTGATTATCGCATGTGGATGCTTATTCAAGAAGGTTATTCTCCACCTTCTCGTAAAATTAACGGATTTAAAACTGAAGTTGCTTTTACCGAATGGACTTTTGATGAACGAGATTTAGCTCAACTAAATGCGAAATGTTTGAATTGTTTTTTCTGTGCTTTAAAATCTGAGGATTACATGCGTGTTTCAACTTGCAAAACTGGTAAAGAAATTTGGGATAAATTGTGCATTACTTATGAAGGCACTAATGAAGTTAAACAATCCCGTTTAAACATTCTCTTGCATGATTACGAACTTTTTCGTATGAAACCTCATGAATCAATTTCTGACATGTACACTAGGTTTACTCAGATTGCTACCTCATTGCATGCACTAGGAAAAGAACTCTCGAACTATGAAAAAGTTAACAAGATTTTGAGATGCTTGCCTTCATCCTATGATGCAAAAATTACTGCAATCACTGAATCTAAAGATTTAAACACCTATTCTATTGATAACTTGCTTGGCTCACTCATTGCTTACGAGCAAGGGGTGAATCAAAGAAATCTTGATGCAGGTGAGAAGAAAAAGGAGAAAACAATTGCATTGAAGGCACACAAATCGGATTCTGAATCTTCCGGGTCTGAAAGCGATGGAGTTGCCTTCATCACAAGGCAATTCAAAAGCTTTCTAAGGAAGAAACAAAAGCATCATCAAAGTTGGAGAAAAGGTAAGGATCATAAACATACTAAAGGATCTTCTGATGTTGTTTGTTTTGAATGCAGGAAACCGGACATGTAAGAGCCGATTGTCCTACACTTCAAGAACATTCAAGCAAAGAAAAGGAAAAAGGTGAGGAGAAAGCTAAGTCTAGGAAGGACAAGAAGAAAATCCAAAGGAGCTTTTGGCAGAATCTGGTACTGATTCCTCTGAGACTGAACCAGAGGAAGAGACTACAAACTTGTGTTTCATGGGAGAAAACCAAGTGATGAGGAAGAGGTATGTAGACCAACCTATGATGAATTATTTGAAATTTGTGAAAAAATCCATGCATCATATAGGAAATTAAAGAAAACTCATGCTAGCCTAAAATTAGAACATTCAAATCTACAAAAAGAGCATGAAGTTTTTCTCAAAGATCATGCAACGATTGATTCAAATCATATGGCTCTCCTTGATGAATTTGATGAATTAAACAAGAAGCATTTGGAATTAATTGATAAAAGTAATGCATTAAAAGCTTCACACACCTCACTTAATGATGATCTTAAGAAATCTAAAGAGATTGAGAAAAATTTGAGGATTGAGAATGATGCATTGAAAAGAACTAACTTGAGAATTCAAAATGATTTGGAAACATGTAAGAAAGCTAGGATGACATCAACATTTAATCAAAGGCCAGAACCTAGGAAGAGGCACTTTTACTCAAATCATTTAAGAAAACCTTTTCCTGGAATCCAATGTTTTTCTTGTGGCATGCTAGGACACATCTCACACACTTGCACAGTTCACCGCAGTACACATTGGGTATGGAGACCTAAGATGCATGATTCAATACATACCTCATCTGCATTGCACTCTACATTTCCTAAGAAGGAGCCCAAATCTGTTTGGGTTCCTAAAACTGACTGTTGTTGAGTCTTGCAGGAGTGCTCTCACCAAAGACCTCGTGGGAGCATAGGATAACTGAACATAAGGAGGCTTGCAGCTCAATTGCTAAAATCCGCTGTTTTATCACTTACTTGATATTTTTTTGTGTGACTTTTTTTTGTTTTTGTGTTTACTTTTTGTTGCCTTTAGTTTGCTTATTTTGTGTTTTTGTTCTTTCACTTTGGTCTTTATCTTTTGGGCTTCCATATGATAAAACTTCTCAAGCTTTTAAATATTGGAGTTTTTCTTTTGATAGGGTTTAGCTTTTCTAAATTGGTTAAAGAGAGTAAACTGGTGATGTTTTTCCTTATTCTGACTTTGTTTAGTGGCATGATTTCTCTTTTATAAAACAAAAGTCTAAACTCAGTTTAACCAATGACTTTTTAAGATATCCTTCTAATCTTGCTACATTAAATCATCTTATGCGTAATAGTCAAAATTCTTTGATATCATTCAAGCTTTTTGAAATCTTACCATTGTAGTTATCACGTGTTTTTGATTTTGGGTTGTGGATTGTTCTTCCCTATGTTAGAGAGAGAGCCCCTATTCTCTAATATTTGGAGGATATACTCACAACTAAGTTTTTTTTAAGGGTATATTAAAGAGTTATTAGCTTGCAAGAGATAAAAAGGAAAGAGGCCAATGAAGCCAAATTGAAAAAGAAAAACTATATACACAAAAGTGTATCAAAAATCAAAAGATGCTCAAAGAGCCAATAAAAGTAAAAAGAGGCATAAAATTAGCCCACTAAGTGCAAGCTATCATCTCTTTGGTAAAACTCTTAAAACTTAGAAAACTCATTGATTATGTGATACGTTCAAAGATTTGATTTCAAATTCCATGATTGAGAAAAACTATTTTGGTTTATTATTTAAGATATTTTAGTTGTTAACAAGTCTTGATTGATCTCTTAAATCCTCTTGTGTTATTCCATATTAGGACTCTGTTGTTTTTAAAAGATTTTTTGTACCCTGAAGAATGTCTGATCTAGGGTTAATGGAATCAGTTTTTCTACCTTCCTCTAATTGGATTGTGTTAAACCTCTTGATCTCCTAAAAACTTCAAAAATTTAAATTCAAGAAAAGAATTCTCATATGATGCCTTCATAAAACAAAAAAAAAATATAGAAAAATTAAAATCCAAAAATATTCGGTGTTTGTTTTATTTTTATTTTTTTGTGTGTTTTTTACTGTCTTTTCTTTTGTTTTATTTTTGAGGGACTTGATCATCACCATTCCTTTCTTGATTTCAATTTCAAGTCACATCGGCCTGGCCGATATTTATATCGTCCTGGCCGATAGGACAAATTCTTTCCAAAATCCATCTGCTGACCTTTTTTCTGTGCTTAATGAAACTCATCGTCCTGGACGATACAGTATCGTCCTGGACGATTTGATCAAAACTCATGATGATAGTCCTGGCCGATAGTTTATTTGTCTGGCCGATGCATTCTATGTGCATCGTCCTGGCCGATACACTGGACCGTCCCGGACGATCCACGTGTCAGTACGTTTTTATCTTTAAATTCGGCCCCGGACGATCCATTATTGGACCGTCGGCCGGGCCGATCCACTGTTCGTCCTGGACGATACACGTGGCAAGCTTTTAAAACGTTTTAACTTCGGCCGGTACGATCAATTATTGTGCATCGTCCTGGACGATACACTTAATCGGCCCGGACGATCTGCTTTTTCAACGGTCGTCCGGACTGACTCCTCGGGCCGATAGCCTGTGTCTAATCGGCCTGGCCGATATCTGATCGGCCCGGACGATTGGACCGCCTTTTTGACCAATCGGCCTGTACGTAATAATTGACACATATCGGCCTGGACGATTCCGCGATCGGCCAGGACGATATGGACGATTCTTTAAATATAGGCCGATCCAGCCATGTTTTCTCACAACTCATCCTTTCTCCTTTGATTTTCTGCTTAAAGTTCTCTCATATGGCTGGTGGGAAGCGCGTCCGTCAGACCTCTGGAAGTTCCTCGAGGGCAAGGGTTGACCCTCGGTTCCGTAAAGCAGAAGATGAAGCCGCTTATCATCGCTATAAGGAATGTGGAATTACCGTTTCAAGAATTATCAATCCGACCCACATTTCCTACCCGGTAATGGATCTCTTTGCCCACACTTCCCTTTGCTTCATTCTATCTCTTATTTTCCCTTTTAACTCTGAGTTCCTGTTAGAATTCTTTGCAAACCTCCGCATAAACTCTACCTTCACAGCCCTGTCCTCCTATGTGAATCGACGCCCTGTCGAAATCACATATCAGGACTGTGTTGAACTTTTACAGCTATCCACCACCGGAGATAAGCTGCACCTTATTGCCCCTGACCCTGATTTTGACTGGTCCACGGCAAACCACTTTCTTCGCCAGACCAATGCACGTTACCATGTTGGAGAGACTAGCTCTTTAGTCAGAGATGCTAGGACAATCCAACATGTCCTTCGCACCTCTGTCATTCCAAAAGCCGGCGACCGTGTCCACATTACCCCTCTTCTTTCCCTCACTACCTTTTACATCATGGCACATAGGGAATTTAACACTGCAGATCT
This sequence comes from Dendrobium huoshanense, assembly GCA_016618105.1. Lineage (NCBI taxonomy): Eukaryota > Viridiplantae > Streptophyta > Magnoliopsida > Asparagales > Orchidaceae > Dendrobium > Dendrobium huoshanense. Next base: position 22,081,416 of record CM028344.1, read on the forward strand.
ATTTTTTCGTTACATTGATCACCTCACAACAATTCGCGACCCAGGCCACAGAAGAAAGCCAAATCTAGCCTTAGGACACATCATTGCCTATGTCCTTGAAACTAAATATCAACTTCAATATCCCAATCCACCAAATTACCCAACTCTCTTCTACTCAAACAACTCATTCAGCACCCTTCACAGTACTCGTCTCCACCCGGATGAACCACGGGAGGCTAGAGAGGAGGAGGCTCCCGCTCCAGCTCCCTTTCCTGATCCAAACCCTCTCCAACAACATTCACCGGTAGATCAGTTGATTGCTAGATTTGATCGTTGGGAGACCAGATTTGATGCATATGTTGCTGCCCAAGAGCAGCAACACTCTGAGGACATCGCCCGCTACGAGCATCACCGCGCTGAGGACTTAGCTCGTTTTGACAGTTTCCTCACTCACCAGCAGCGGCAGCATGACCAGGACATCGCCTGGTTCAATGCTCAGTTTACTACCCTTGCCAGCTACTTTCAGCAGCCACCTCCACCTCCTCCATCTGATGATCAGGATCCCTCGTTCTTTTAGTTTGTGTTTTGAGTTATTGTTTCTTGTCTTTTTGTAGTAGTCTTTCGTGATGTTTGTTGTTCTTTCTTTACTGTTTCTGGACTCTCTTTTTGTGATGACAAAAAGGGGGAGTAGGATAGGATGTGGTAAGAAAAAGTTGATGTTGTAACTTTTTTTTTAATTATTTTGATTTTCCTACTTGTGTTTTGTCATCATCAAAAAGGGGGAGATTGTTGCAAATCTATTTTTCATGGCTTATGTTTTGATGATTGACAAACAATACTTTTCTTGGATAGCTTGTTGCTTCTAACTTTTCAGGAATCGACGATCGGACAATCAAAAAGGAGCCAAGTTCAGGAATGCGTAGGGTTAGGGTTGAGTCAGTCTGTACTTTTATTTTTACCTTTTGAGTCCACTTGTAATAATAAAAAAGACTGATACTTTGTAACCCTTCACACACACACTTGAGAGAATTAGAAATTCTGTTTTTACTCATATCGGCCAGGACGATATCTTTGATCGGCCTGGACGATCAGCTTAAAACAGAAAGTCTAATTAAGGGTTCTTGATTAAGGCAGCCAACGTTAACCTATTGGCCTGGACGATACGTGTATCGACCAGGACGATAAGCTCAAAACAGAAAGAAGTAGCCGCCATAGACAAGTATGGTATAGCATATCTTTAAATTATCGGCCAGGACGATCCTCGGATCGGCCTGGACGATAATAATAAATTATACCATAATTGTTCTGGAAATTAAGGAAGTAATTAAGGATGATTGATACGATTATATCGTCCTGGACGATCGCAGGATCGGCCAGGCCGATCTAGTCAAAAACCTTAAGTTACTTCAGGACGATCAGTATCGGCCAGCCCGTATTCAGGGCTATTGTCAGGACGATTTTCCTCTGATTTGAACTGATCGGCCAGGACGATCGTGAGATCGGCCTGGACGATAAAGCTATTTTTCAATCGTCCAGATGAGCATTCAGGGCTATGCTCTGGCCGATCTTCATTAATTTATACTGATCGGCCAGGACGATGTCCAGATCGGCCTGGACGATAAAGTCGGCAACTTGCAATTAATGAGCTCTTTTGAAGCTCTTCTATTTAAAGAGCTCTTGTTCAACGTTTTTCAAGACCTTTGGCTGCTGCCTTGACCTGAGAAGACCTTGAGGAGAGAAAGAGAGAGAGAAGAGAGAGAGAGGATCTTGTGAGGGGGAGCTTGTGAGGGGTTTCACAAGGGTTGCTTCAAGGATCTCTCTACGTCGTCTTCGTCTAGAGTTTCTCGTCCGTGGAAGGGTCGGTAGAGGTAAGGAGTTGTGCTTTTGGTTCTGGTTCTCTGCCAGCTTCAGGAGGAAGCAAAAGGAGATAGGTTCTCTGCCTTGCCGGGGTGGCAAAAAGGAGATTCTTGTGAGGGTTTCTCCACCTAGCCGTGGGGGTTAAAGGAGAGTCACTTTTTGTTTAGTGCAATACTTGGAGGGTGCCTCCAAGGAGTGGACGTAGGTCGAGTCGACCGAACCACTATAAATCTCTGTGTTTCTTTTCTTGCTTCCGCACGTTTAATTCCGCATTATTTTCGTGGTGTGATTTGGTTTTATGTGACTTTATTTCTTTGTTTAAAAACGAAGTTTTTAAAATACCAATTCACCCCCCCCCCCTCTTGGTTAGTTTGGGACTAAGTTCATAGGGCTTAACATCCCCATCGAACTTTCAATTGAGTTACACCATGTGGCAACTGAGAATCAACTAGCTGACATCTTTACTAAACCAGTGGCCTTCGATACATTTAACACTTTAAGGATCAAATTGGTGTGATTGACATAAATGCATGAACTTGATTCTTACTTATTTTTTAATTCTATATGTTGTTTGTTGTTTTCTTTTTTAGTTTTCTTTATTTATTTTTTGTTGTACTTTTCATATGATTCACTTTTGTTATTTTATTTTCCTTTGTATATTTTATGTTTCTTTTAATCATAGATGAATTAATATCTTGTGTCTTATTTTTGTTTTTGAAAATTTGTAGTCAATGTTTGACTTCCCTAAATTAGTTAAAGGAAGAAACTCCGTTGATTGTTTCCCTTCCTCTAACTTCTTTTAGTGGTGTAATTTTCTTTTCTAAATAAAAGTCTATCTCAAATTAACAACTGGACATTGCGATTGAGATATTTTCAATCTCGCTAAAGTAATCTATCTTATTTATATAATTTTTAAAGTCTTTATATTACCTTAAGATTTTTTGTAATCTTGTCGTTGTATTCATCCTAAGATTTCGATTATGTTTTATGATTTATTCTTCCTTATATTAGAGAGTGAGTTTTTCTTCTCTAATATTTAGAAGATATACTCATAACTAAGAGTTTTGAAAAAGGAATCTAGCTTGAAAAAAAAGTGGCCAATGACGTCAAATCAAAAGATGCACAATGACGCCAAATTTAGAAAGATACACAAAGTGTATCAAAAATCAAAAGATGCGCAAAGTGCACCAAATCAATTGACAAGAGGCATAAAATAATCCCACCTAAAGCAAGCTTTCTTCTCTTTCAAACTTTTAAATCTTAGAAGAATTCATCTGTCACTTGATATTTTTCGAAGGCTTGATTTTGGAATTCATGATCATGACTAATTACTTTGATATATTATTCAATAAAATATTTTTTTGAACCAAGTTTTGAACGGGTCTCTTTTTCTTATCCAATTGATTTTTCTGATTTAGATCTTTGTTTTCAAAAGATGGTTTGTCCTGGGAGAAGTCCGAGCTAGGGCTAACAGGATTAGTTATTTTACCATTTTTTTGAATTTCGACGATGTTTACTCATTGATTCTTGCAAAATTTTAATTCAATTACATGGAGAATTTATCATATTCGGTCTTTGATAAAAAAAACCCTTTATTATTTCATTCCTTTTGTTATTTTGTTTCTTTCTTGTATTTTATTTTTATGTTTTACTGTTGATTTTAATGTTTTTGGATCTTCTCTAATCATCTCCATCCATCCTCTGAGTTTAAACTTTTTGTTACAACGTCATAGATGATTTGTTCAATTCACTCTTGAAATTACATCTGATGGCTGATTTGACTCTTCTGCTTCTGATTGTCTTAGACAATGTATTATCATCTTGGATGATCTGATCGTCTTATGCTTCACTTATTTGTGATCATCCTGAATAATCCTCCTTGTCCTGGATGTTCTTCACATTTTTCTGCTCAATAATTGGTGATCATCTTAGATGATCCACCTGTTCGTTTTAGATGATCCACGTGGCATGTTCGTTACACAACTTTAAGTCGGCCCATACAATCAATTATTGTAGATCATTCTGGATGATCCACCTAATCATCCCTGAACATTTACTTTTAAACGGTCATCCGAAATGACTCATCAAGATGATCACCTGTGTCTTATCATCTCGGATGATATCTGATCATCTTGGATGACTTTTCTGCATTTTTGACCAATCGTCCTAGTCGTAATTATTTCTCTTGATCGTCCTATACAATCAATCCAATTCTTTAAAAACTGAGGCATTTAAATATTTTTTCTCATTTATTCTTCCTTGAATCTTCTTTGCTCTTACTTCCTCTCGATTTTCCTTGAACATGACTAGTGGAAAAAGATCTCGTATGCCTTTTGGAAACTCCTCGAGGGCCAATCTTAGCTCTCGTTTCACTGAGGCGGCCGATCAAGCCACCTATCATTGATACAAGTTGGTTGGGATCACTTTATCCCGAACTGTCAACCCTCACATCCTTTCATATCCTATTCTTGACTTATTTGCTCACACTTCTCTCACTTTTATCCTTACTCTTACCGTCCCATTCAATTCAGAGTTACTACTTGAATTCTTTGCTAGCCTTCGCATCAATTCCTACTTCATTGCTCTTCAGTCTTATGTGAATATACGTCTTGTCAAAATCACAGATCAATACTGTCAAGAGCTCCTACAGTTATCCTCCATTGGAGACAATCTTCACATCTTGTCTCAAGATCCCTACTATGACTGGGCTCCATCCAATCACTTTCTAAGGAACATCAATGCCTCCTATCATGTGGAGAGTTTAACAGCTTACTCAAAGATGCTAGGACAATCTAACATATCCTTTGTACTTCAGTTCTTCTAAAAGATGGTGATTGCATTCATATCACTCAACGCATTTTGATCATTGCTTTCTATATCATGGCCCATCATGAATTTAATGCCTCTAATCTAATTTTTCAATACATTGAGCACCTAAAAGTATTAGAGATCCAGGACATAGGAGGAAGCCCAATCTTGCCCTAGGACACATCATTGCTTATGTCTTTTACCCTTTCTTGAGTCAATTATAATCGATGTGGATGTTGTTGCTAAGTAACCTTGCATACATACACGTGGGGGGGGGGGATTTGTCTGTTTTATTAGAGTTTTTTATTTTCAATCACATCATCCGAGATGATTAAAAAATCATTATTGATGATCAGTTAAAAATAGAAACCCTAATTAGGGCATCCTCGTTAAGGAAGTCGCAATTAAGCAAATTGTTCTGAATGATATTAGCATCGTCCGTGATGATAGGCTTAAATCAGAAAGAATCAACAGCCATATCTAGTTGGGCATCTTTTATTTTGGGACATCATCCTAGGCATCATCTTAGACGATGCAACAAAATTATGCCTAAATTAATCTGGTAATTAAGGAATGTAATTAAGGTTTGATTGCTCGATCATATCATTCTGGACGTTCGCAGGATCATCCAGGATGATCAGTTAAAAACCTTAGTTTTTCTTGGATGATGTACAATCAGCTTGGTTCCATTCAAGACGATACTTTGGATGATATGTACTTAATTGAACTAATCATCCATGATGATAGGAATATCAGCCCAGATGATCAAGTTATTTTTCTATTATCTAGATATCCATTCTGGGCGATGTTCTGAATGATATTCATCATTTTGTGCTAATCATCCCAGATGATACAGCAAATTTTTCATCATCTAGACATCCATCCAGGATGATGTGTTGGATGATATTTGGATTCAACTAATCATACAGGATGATATAATATCATTCTGGATCATAGGAATAAGCTACCTTCTGATAGTGCCAAATCGTCCTGGCTGATTGAGCTAAATTTTTATTGATCGTACATGATGATATTCAAGTCGTCCTGGACGATAATGTCAGTTTGTTACAATTAAGAGATATTTCGAAGCTCTTCTATATAAGATATCTTGTTTTACCCAAGAGAGTATCCTTTACTGCTGTCTTAACCTGGAAGAGCCTAGAAGAGAGGGAGAGAAAGGGAGGGAGAGAGAGAGAGCGAGGATCTTATGAGGGAGAGTTTATGAGAGGTTTCACAAAAGTTGCTCCAAGCAAGGATCCGAGTCAACTTCTTTGATCATCATCCCTGTTCCTTGGAGGTTCTAGAGAGGTCTACTTTAGCAATAAATCGAGGTTCTTTGCCTGCTTTAGAAGGAAGCGAAAGGAGTCGAGTTCTCTGCCTCATCGGTGTTGGTGGAAAGGAGGTTTGTAAAGACTTCTCCACCTTATTGTGGGAGCAAAAGGAGAGTCACTGAGTTTAGTGTAATACCCTATGGAGAGGCTCCGGGGAGTGGACGTAAGTCAAGTTGACTGAACCACTATAAATTTTTGTGTTCTTTATTACTGCTTTTTCTGCATTTAATTTATGCACTTTGATTTTTCTTTGTGGTAAATTTTGGTTTGGTTTGAGTTTGTGTTTTGATTGAGAAACTTTTTAAAATACCAATTCACCCCCCTCGTAGTTAGCCTTGGGCTAGTTCATAAGGGCTTAACATTTAGACTTACAGAAGTCGTATAATAAAACTAAATGATGAGGATCTGAACTTGAACTTGAGTTGCACAAGGAACTTAAATGCATTGCAAGAGACTATAGTTGGGTTTAAACCTGAACAAATAGCAAAGAACTGAACTTTTAATGCTTAATCAAGTATGGAATTGCAAATGTCAATTTAAGCTATGAATCATTTTGTTGAATATCAACATTCACTTCATGACTAGTATTGATGCATTGTCACCTATATGGAGTATTAATATCAAAGCCTATCAACTTGCAAGTACAGCGGTCCACCAAAGAAATGAAATATCAACGAGTTGTAAATACAATGGACTCTCTATAAATATGAGTAAGAAATATGCAACAGGTGTACTAAACCCCCCCCCCCCCCCCCCCCCACATAGTCAATCTTAAACTGCAAACAAGTATATCAAACAACCTGAGATTGGTGAAAGGTGGATATGATGCAGAAATAATGGCTCTCCTACAAACATTTCTAGGATATCGTAGTGGATACAATGGGTCTCTGTAAATAAACATGAGCCACTTATGGATAATAATAGTGGGTACATCATTAGTACAATGAACCCTTGTGGACACAAGTATAAATATCACCTAAAACAATAGTGATTGAGATTAGCAAGTACGTCGGGTATGATGATAACTCAACGCACAGAGAAGGACACCTCCCGATAGATGGAAGAGATATTTGAACAAATTCGAAGTAAACTTCCTAGTGTTCTAAAATTTCTTCGTGGTTGTAAACTTGGGAAGAAAATAGTTCTAATATCCACAAAAAACTTGAAATAACAAGTGCACCAAGATACATCTATTCATTTTGAAGGCCAATTATACGAAGGTCTACTACACTAAAGATCTTGAAAGGAGTTCTTTTTAAAGCAGCGGTCATGAATTTCAAGAAGGACCTCCTGGTGAATGAGAAAAGGGGGTCTATATCAAAATAATGAAATATGTCGTGAGATTTAGGTGATGGCATTATGATTCACCTATATCCAAAGTAGAATATTCATTAGTGTACTACAATCTATCTGTATAAATCATACAAGTAGTGCACAACAATCTACATGTATAAAGCAGTGAATAACTCAATTCAGAAGCTGCTACGCAATGCCAGTGGATCCGTAACATCCATGCAAGTAGATAGAAGACATTTGTAAAAGTTTTAAAGAACCCCAATATATACATCATAGTTTGTATACACATAGGTACAAAAGGGGTAAATGCAATTACAAAACTGCTATGGTCCCCGACGAGCATTTTATGGGAACACACGTGACGTCTTGGGATGCTGCGCGGGTTAACAAACTTGAACCCAATCCTCCTAAGCAGGTAGATAGGAGTTGATAAGGTTTATTAAATAACTATAAAATGCCCCCAAACTCCCATATGGTATGAGGCATATTTTGCCGAGCGTAATATGACGGCGGCCTTACAATCTTGAAATGAGCCGTTCATCACTTTCACTGAAGAAGATATGATGCTCAGAATAGCAGATCATAATCACTCTCTATATATTACTCTCGGCATAATGGAATGATTATCAGTCGAATCCTAATTGATCTAGGTTCCTCCATAAATTTAATTAGTTTGAAAGCATTAATATAATTGTGCTTCGACATGAAACTTCTTGGGTCAGATAAGCTAATGGAAAATGGCTTTAATGAGAAGGGGAAAAAGACCCTATGTTCATTTGCACTCTCCCACGAATTTGGAGAACTTCATACAGATGTCAAATTCCATGTGATTGATATAGAAATTGCATTTAAGGAGCTTCTTGGTTGCCCTTGATTTTACGAGTACGACATCGTCCCGTCAACACTACACTAATACATGAAGTACCGCAAGGATGAAGATGAATTTGCAATATATGGTGACATTTAGCCCTTTGCAGTCCAGGAAGTAACAATCTATGAAGATGCTAAATACTTCATTCCAAAGAAGTTAATGCCGTCAAGCTCTCTTGAGGCCTAAGCATCAGATCTAGAGATTGCAAAGAAATCTAAATAAGAAGGTAAAAAGAAGCAGGTGGGGAGAAAGAAGGCAACACTGACTCTTCCCAAAGCATCTACCATCCCAAAAGAAAGGAAATACATACCTCATTTAGGGAGTGACACAGATGAAAGTGATGCCACCCCTACAAAATCCCAGAGGATACGTCAGTCAACAACTAAATAGAGTAGAGAGGTTGAATATTAAAATGATGATTATGATTATGACTTTATCGACATGAATACGGTGCAGGGTGTGTTCTTTAAATGAATATATAGCCTATTAATTTTAGATAGTGTACTCGTAGTCACACATATTCCCCTACAACACTTCAAAGAAGTCATTTCTCAGGAGGTGCATAATGTTAAAGAGCTCGTGACATTCTATATACCTCCCCAAAAAGAAAAGGGTGGACTACCTAGTCTATTTTATTTAATTGGAAAACTCAAAGAAGAAATAAATTATGACTGGTTCCATACACTTGTAGATTTTGAGGAATTAGTACCTATGAGATTTCCTAGGTATAATACCAGAAATATTCAAAGAAAGATATGGAAGCGAGGTAAAATGCATTCCTCTAAACAACAAGTTTGTTTTTGCTTAAGCCTCTGGTATCAAAGAAACCCCCACTCATTAAGGAAAAAGGATACTTTTGCAAAAAAGGGTCTATGATTCATCATACCAAAGCACCCCGATTTGTCGAGCAATCACATGTTGTGAAATTAAATCTGATGATGATGGTGATGAGGAGGTATACGAAGTTGATAAATATGATGATCAAACTGTAGAGGCCAAGCCTGCTCCAGAAGAGCTTGAAGATGGTGGACAGGTAATCACTATGAATAAGCTAAAAGAAGTTAACTTGGGAATTGAGAAGTATCCTCACCCAACCTTCATTAGTTATCTCCTACCCAAGGAATAAATAGAAGAAATAAAAAAAATTCTCTGTGAATTTAAGGATTATTTTTCTTGGACATACGCTGAAATGCCTAGCTTATCCCCTGATGTAGCAGTTCACAGATTGGCAATAAAACCATATACTGCACCCATCAAACAAGCTCTAAGGAGAATCAGATTGGAGATTAAAGAACATGTGATTGTAGAAACAAAGAAGCTCTTAGAGGTCGGCTTCATTTGAGAGAAAATATATGCTAACTTGATCGCTAATATTTTCCCTATGAAGAAGAAGAAGAGTCAGCTCCGTGTCTGTATTAATTTTCAAGATCTCAATAAGGCATGCCCAAAAGATGACTTTCTACTCCTGGTATCAGAACTTCTGTTTGATAACAAATCCAACTATGATATGTTCTCCTTCATGGATGGATTATCAGGCTACAATCAAATCAAGATGGCATATGAGGATGAAAAATACACATCATTCAGAACACCCATTGGCATTTACTACTACACAATCATGCCCTTTCGCCTGAAGAATGCTGGCGCCACATATCAATGGACAATGACACATATTTGTTATAAGTTAATACATTAAATGGTTGAGTGCTACATATATGACCTGGTTGTCAAGATAATAGAGTGAAAAGACCACCTGGAAGACTTGAGGATTGAATTTGAAAGGATTAGAATGTATGATCTAAAGATAAATCCTCTCAAATATGCTTTTAGGGTCTCCTCCGACAAATTATTGGGGTATGTTGTTCGTCATTGAGGAATCAAGATCGACCTTTATAAAAATAAAGGCGATCATGGAAATGCCACCACCAAAGAATCTTTGAAAACTTTGCTCTTTACAAGGACAATTAGCTTTCATTCTATAGATCATATCAAATCTATCGGGTAGGTGTCAACCATTTTCAAAGATGATGAAGAAAGATATTCATTTTAAGTGGGACGAAGGGTTCCAGGAAGCATTTGACAACATCAAAAGATACATGTTGAACCTGCTCATTCTCGCAGCACCAGTTTTGGGGAAGCCTATTATATTATACCTGACAACACTAGAAGAGTCCCTCAGAGTATTATTAGCCCAACACAATGAAGAAGGCAAGGAGAATGTACTATACTATAACAGTCGAAGGTTGATCGGAGCAGAGATCCACTATTCTCAAATTGAGAAGCATTACCTAGCATTGATTTTTGTAGTTCAAAAACTCCGCCGCTATATGCTTTCTCACAAGGTTACATTAATATCAAAAATCAATCTACTGAAGTTCATGATGATAAGACCATCATTGATAGGTTGTTTAGATAGGTGGGTAGTATCATTATTATAGTTTGATATCACGTACATTCCATAAAAGGCAGTGAAGGGGCAAGCCTTGGCAGATTTTCTCACAACGTATCTTATCCTGGTAGATTCTCCGCTAAATGACAATTTATCCAATGCGCAAATCATGCAGGTTGAGAAAAAGAAATCACAATTTTGGGAGATGTATTTTGAAGATGCATCATCAATTAAACCTGTCTAACCTCCGAATCTTGCAAGAGCTCAAGCCAGCATCGGTCTCATTTTTGTAGCACCTGAGGGAGGCATAATGAGATTTTCATTGAGTTTGACAAAAACCTTAAATCAATAATGAAGCTGAATACAAAGCTCTAATAGCGAGATTGGAGATTGCGATCAATGTTAGAATCCAAAAGCTCCAAATTTTTGGTGATTCTCAACTTATAATTAATCAGATCCTTGGCATTTACAAGGTTGATAAACTTGAATTGGCTCATTACCACCAGCGAGCTCTCAATCTTCTAAAGCAAGTGCGAAATATTAAAATATCCTGAGTTCCTTAAGGTCAGAATGCCAAGGTAGATTGCCTAGACAAATTAGCCAAGGATGTGGCAAACACCCACGAAGAAATGCCAATACTAATCATGGTTCACGGCCGTTGGATATTAGAGCTGGCAATCTCGTAATTCCCGCAGGCAGAGGGAATACCAGATTCAAACTAGTAGGATATAACCCAAGTTGATCACCAGCCTCCTAAATAAATCATTATTGAAAATCAACTAGAAGAATGTTGTATAATCAAGAGACGTAAAACTAACAGGTGCTCAAAGTCGTGGCTATATTGCTTAAACATTAAGGAAGGAGATGATTGGAGGCAACCCTTCATCGAATATTTTAAAGAAATTAGACTCCCAATGGATAAATCTATAGCCGCACAAATTAGAAAAAGTGCATTACAATATGCATTTGTTAACGACACACTATATTGATGAGCTTTTGATCACATGGGGCTACGATGCTTAGGGACCAAGGAAGCTGATAAAGTGGTAGTAGAAGTCTACGAAGGCCTTTATGGAGAACATCAGTTAGGTCCTAAAATGGCCTCTAAAATGAAGAGAATGAGTTATTATTGGTCGATCATAGTGAGAGATTATATTGACCACACTAAGAGGTATGACGATTATCAAATCCACGGTGATGTTATACATCAGCCTCCAAATCCACTGCACCCAACAGTAGCATCCTAACATTTAAAAGTTGGGGTATAGATATAATCGGTCTAATAGATCCACCATCATCAATAGGACATCGCTTCATCCTGGAAACAACGAACTAATTTTTAAAGTGGGCGGATGCGGCTCCATTTAGAGAGGTTATATCCGTGCATGTGATCAACTTATTTACCCACAATATTGTCTACAAATTTGGTGTACCACACTGTATAATCTCAGATAACGATACAGCTTTTAAAAGTACAAAAAATTACTAGTTTGTTGATCGACATAAAATTGATTGGCAGTGTTCATCTATATACAATCCAAGAGCAAATGGTCTGGCGGTGGCCTTCAATAAGATGTTGGTGAAATTATTGAAGAAGATTCTCACTAAAAATAAAAGAGAGTTGCATATAAAAATGGCAGTGGCGCTATGGGCCTATCATAAAAGTTACAAGATGCCAACCAAAACCACTCCTTATTCACTGGTGTTTAGAGTTGAAACAGTATTGACACTAGAAGTTGAACTACTATCACTCCAGGTAGCAATCCAAATAATCTCACCCAATAATAGAATGCTCGTTTAAGAATGAAAAGCTTGATGCGCTCAATGAGATCAGACTAAAAGCTCACTAAAACTTAGAAATCTACCAAGGAAGAATGGAAAAATCCTTTAATTGGATGGTGCGCCCTCAGACATTTCAAGGAGTATTTATCCTTATGCTGAGAAGACCAATCATCCCACATCGAAGAATCAGTGGCAAATTTGTATCCAATTGGGAAGGCCCCTTCTTCATTGAGAAGGTGTACAAAGGAGGAACATATCAGTTAATCGATTCAAATGATCAGAGGCCTATGCCGCCTATCAATGGCCAACATTTAAAGAAGTATCATGCATGAAAATTTCTTATCTAAAGTACTTTATAATGATCAAAGTGTTATATGCATATTTATCAAAGAATGCTTATATTTATATTTTAAAATTATCTTATATAGTAAGAATGCATTTCAAAATCTCCCATCAGATTGTGGGCATTTTAAAAATTTATTCGGGTTGACATCGCACCATATGATAAGATCCCTAAATAAATATTTAAAATCTAAAATATACAAAGTCTATCCAAAATGTCCCTGTGAGAAAAGGGGCATTTTAAATATTCATTTGGGTCAACATCGTGCTACACGCTGAGATCCCCAAATGAATATTTAAAAATATTTAAATCTCAAATTTATTCTACTTTGAAATGTCCCTACGGGTGAGGGAGCATTTTAAATATTTATTCGGGTCGATATTGAACTGCATGCCAAGATCCTCGAATAAATATTTAAAAATCATTAACATAAATATTCTTTCATGCTGAAGAATACAATAATTTTTTTTAAAGTATATCCAGGTGATCTTTTAAAAGTTGAAGATATCATCTTCTCCAACATACCAAGGTTTAAAAGTATAGAAAGAGACTTTTTTGACTATACACTCCAATAAATTGAACTGAAACAACTTGAAGTCTTTCAACAGCCAAAAGCTTAAGGTTCGAATGGGTATAAAAGGCCGGATGTAACATGCCCAAATATAGTTGGATCGATGGAAGCTCTATCTACTCAACACGTCATAAGAAAGGCCATAGTAGTGGAGCCCCCACTTTATCAACCAGTTAGTAGGGACTGTAGGAAGAATGAAAGCCAATTTGACTCGACCAGTTCAAGTGATCGTAGTCTACCAAATTCTCCTAAATGACCAGAGAATCAAAGTTCTAATGGGAAGGAGGAATCTTGAGCAACTACCGAATGTGCGTAGGCTCCAAATCTCCAACCATAAAGGACGACTCCAAATCTGATAACTTCAGTAAAATTGACGTTGGGAAGCACAATCCCTATAGCTCAAGTTTGAAGCCAAAATGGGTGTAAGAGGTTGTATCCAGCAAGCCCAAATATGGTCGGATCGCTGGCAGCTTCATCTACTCAACATGCCATAAGAAAGGCTGTAGTAGAGGAACCCCCATCTAAGCAACTAGAGGATAAAGAGCTATCAAATTCTAGCTCTCCCAATCCGATGAACTCACATGACTTAGATTAAAGTCTTTTCAAGTGGTTAATGATCAAGATAGTACTTATTATTGGTATTATTAAATAAGTCCAAAACCTATAAATCCTCAAGAAATTTATAAAGCACAAAGAGAAGATCGAAGGAACTTTTTCTTCAACAAGTTCCGTTAATGTATATGGCAAAGGCATGATGAAAATATTATATAGTTCACACAAAGTTTAATGCTAAACTAATAGGATCTCATCATTAACAAGTCCGTTATGTACAAAGCTCTGGACTGATGACTTATCATAACAGACCTAGTACCAACCAAAAGGGTTTAGGTCCTCGACATTCATTCCATCAAGCCCATCAAAGAAAGAAGCACAGAGCAAAATACATACAAAAATTACATGATAAGTTAGTATGGATAAATCAGGTAATTTTTCATTAATGTCAGTTCCACAAAGCACAGGATATAAGAAATACAAATCTCATGACTCAGTCTAAAGTTATGAAAGAAGCATCCCGTACAAGGGTCCTTAAAGATGGGGGTATTTTAAAAATATTTATTTGGGTCGACATCATGCTGTGTGCCAAGATCCTCAAATAAATATTTAAAATCTCTTATCAAAATACAGATAAAGAATGTTGCAACCCATGACCCCGAGTTTGAGATTTTGATGATGCCAAATAATGAGTGTTTTGGAATAAATTTTCATTGAATACTATTTTATTTGCTATTGTCCTTGAGTACTAACATTTTAGGAAGATCACAAGTGACTCAGGACGAAAGGAAGACTCAAGAAAGGGTAGATTAGGAGTATGAGTCAAACATTGTATTTTTCTATTTATTTTATTTTATTTTATTGAGTCTGGCCACAAATTGCATAAGAGTAAGAGCAACCATGCACACACACAGGGGGAGAGTTTGTTTTTAAATGAAAATTGTCATAGAAATCCTTCTCTGTAGATCGTACTGTATGATTTTATTTCGTATCGTACGATCAGAGCTATGTGGACGATCGTACTGTACGAATATTGTCGTACTGTATGATATGTTCAGATCCAAAACCCTAAGCCATAGTTTAATTTGAGTAAGTGATTTTGCGCAGCTCGTACTGTACGAACGTGTTCGTACTGTACGATCTATTTTTAATACTTACTTAAATTAACCCGTAATTAGTGCATGTAATCCAGGCCTAATTAATTTTTGAACATCATACTGTACGAACTGGATCGTACCATACGATGAACAGAGACGACATATGATCGTCCAGACTATCGTCCTGTACGAATAGTGTTTAGTGGATCGTACCGTACGATATTATATCATACAGTACGAATTGTTTTATAACTGTTCGTACATCTTCGTACCAGGACGACGTCTGTTTATACATATTGTACTGTACGATATTTCATCGTACTGTACGAACAGTAACGACTAATTTTGAAATCAGAGGTTTTTGGAGCCCGTTTAAATGTCAATCAAGTCCTTTTTCAGTAAGAATCACAGAGGGGTGAACGTGGTTAGAGAGGGATTCCAAGGGAGAGAGCTCTAGAGAAATTCTTGAGGGTTGAGAGAGGAAGGAGGAGGTGAGCGTTCTGAGGGAGAAGAGGTGTGAGGGAGATCACACGGTTGCTCCAAGCTTGCTGCATCTTGCTCCTCCTGTGGCCCTAGAAGGATTTGAGGGAGGATCTCCAAGGGAAAGGCTCGTCTACATCCGTTGCCTCAAGGTTCTCTGCCTTCTCCAGGAGGGAGAAAAATGAGAAGGTTCTCTATCGTCGCCAGGAGGGCAAAAACAGAGTTTGGCACTCCGCCATGCCGGGTTGGTGAAAGAGAGGTTTGTAAAGGCTTCTCCGCCTTGCCGAGGGGGGCAAAAGGAGAACTATTTTGATAGTGAAAATCCTGGAGCGGAGGACTCTGGGGAGTGGACGTAGGTCATATTTTGACTGAATCACTATAAAAATTCTTGGTGTGTTTTTTCCTTATCGTCATTTACTTTTTACTTGCATTTAATTTTCATAACTACTGCATGGTGAAATTTGTGGAAGAAAAATTGTTTAAAATTTTGTTGTAGAATTTCAAAAATAATAAAAAAATTAGAACTCTTGTTTAGGGTTATTTTTATTAAGGAAAATATTTTTACAGTTCACCCCCCTCTTGTCATTTAGTAATTTCAATTGGTATCAGAGCTTGTTTTTCAAAAATAGTATTTTAGAAAACCTTGAAAAAACGATCATGTTGAATTTTGGTAATCGTAACACTGCAGAGGGTTATTCAATAACTCGTCCACCACTTTTTGATAACATTCCGTTTGATTTCTGGAAAATTAGAATGTCTACATTTTTGCAATCTATAGATTACCGCATGTGGATGTTAGTAAATGATGGATATGTTGCACCGTTTAAGATTGTTAATGGTTTGAAAACTCCTGTACCTTTTATTGAATGGAGCAACGAGGATAGGGAGTTAGCCCAACTGAATGCTAAGTGCTTAAACTGCTTTTTTTGTGCATTGAAATCTGAGGACTATATGAGAGTATCTACTTGTGTTTCTGATAAGGAGATTTGGGATAGACTGTGCATTACATACGAAGGAACAAACGAAGTAAAACAGTCTAGGCTTAACATTCTACTACATGATTATAAATTATTCCGTATGAAACCTAGCGAAATAATTTCTGACATGTACACTAGGTTCACCCAAATTGTGACATCATTGCATGCATTATGTAGAGAAATTTTAAATTCTGAGAAAGTGAATAAAATTCTTAGATGCCTACCTAGTTCCTATGTTGCTAAGATAACTGCTATTACTGAGTCCAAAGATCTTAATGTTTATTCTATTGATAACCTCCTTGGGTCACTCATTGCATACGAGCAAGGAGTGAGCCAAAGGCAAAGTGATGCAGGTGAAAAGAAAAAGGAGCGGACGGTGGCATTAAAAGCTAGCAACTCAGAAAGTGAAAGCTCTACAGGGGAGGAAGATGATGAGATAGCACTGATGACCCGACAGTTCAAAAATTTCCTGAAGAGAAAACAGAAGCGTCATCAGAACAGTTGGAATAAAGGTAAGAGCTCAAGGTCCAATAAGGTTTCATTTGATACAATCTGTTTTGAATGCAGGAAGCCAGGTCACCTTCGAGCCGATTGCCCTAATTTGAAGAGCCAACCAGTTAAGGAGAAAGGTGATGAGAAAGCCAAATACAAGAAAGGAAAGATGAGGACACAAAAAGCTTTTTGGGCCGACTCTGCCTCAGAATCGTCAGAGGAAGAAGCAGAGGAGGAGGTAACTAATTTGTGTCTTATGGCTAACGATAACCTTGATCAATCGGATCAAGACGAGGTATGTCAACTTTCATATGATGAATTACTGCTTATTTATGAGAATATTCATGACTCGTATAGGAAACTGAAAAAAATGCATGCTAAACTTAATATTGAATTTAGTTCTTTACAATTTGAGCATGCTAACTTAGTTAAAGAAAATTCTAATTTAGATAAAGATCACATGTTACTTCTTGATGAGTATGATGCATTAAATAAGAAGCATATTGAACTAATTGAAGAACATGAATCCTTGAAAACATCGCATATTGAACTAGATGTAGAGTTTGAAAAACTAACGACACTTGCATTAGAAGTAGATCATAGTGAGCACTTGCTATTAATAGAAGTTGATGGATTGACAGCTCAAAATAAAACTTTTAGTGAGAGAATAAAAGAACTAGAAAATGAAATTGCATCACTCACATTAGGCCATCCTCGCAAACCCCCAACACAGCATGCATCACAAAACTTTAGAAAGAGGCACCACCACCCAGATAAATTAGTAAACCCATTTCCTGGTGTTAGGTGTTTCTCTTGTGGCATGCTAGGTCACATAGCCCGCACATGCACAATTCACCGTAGGACACACTTAGTATGGAGACCTAAACTGCATCCATCACAGCATAGCATGCATACATCTCATTCATGCAAGCATCAGGAGGAACCCAAACTCACTTGGGTTCCCAAATCTAATCTTTGAATGAAATTATAGGGATGCTCTCACAAAATACCTAGTGAGAGCATGTGGTACCTGGATAGTGGCTGCTCACGACACATGACTGGAGATATGAAGAAGTTCATCCTATTGGAGACCAAAACTGGAGGCAAAGTAACGTTGGGAGACAACACTACCAGGAAGGTGATAGGCTCAGGTATTGTTGGTAATGCTAAGAATTTTTTAATTGAAAATGTTTTACTAGTTGATGATTTGAAACATAATTTACTTAGCATTAGTCAACTGTGTGACAAAGGTTTTGATGTTAAATTTTTTACTGATAGATGCCTGATTAGTTTATTTGATGAAATAATTTTAGAAGGAAAAAAGAATGAACAATGTTTACATGTTAGACCTTGATTGCGTTGATAGCTTAAAATCATTTTGCTTGAAAATAATAGTTGATGACTCGTGGCTATGGCATAGGAGACTATGCCATGCTAGTATGAAAACTCTTAGAAACATCATTCAGAAAAACCTAGTTAGAGGTGTACCTAAGTTAGACTTTACCAAGGATCACTTATGTGATGTTTGCCAACTAGGAAAACAAGTCAAATCATCATTTCACTCAATTAGAGATGTGATCACCTTTAGGCCACTAGAAATTCTACACATGGACTTATTTGGACCCGTTAGTACAGCCAGTCTAGGTGGAAAGAATTATGAATTTGTGATTGTAGATGACTTCACTAGATTTACTTGGGTAAGATTCTTAGAACACAAAAATGAGTCTTTGAGGAATTTAAAGTATTCTCCACATGGATTCAACGAAAATTGGGTTGTGAAATATCAACAATCCATAGCGATCATGGTGGAGAGTTCCAAAATGATAGGTTTGAGTCATTCTGTCAAGAGATAGGAATAGAACACAATTTCTCAGCTCCTAGAACACCCCAACAGAATGGCATAGCAAAAGGAAGAATAGAACTTTGGTAGAAGCTGCTAGGGCAATGTTAGCAGAGTATACACTTCCTAGATACTTTTGGGCAGAAGCAGTCAACACAGCCTGTTATGTTTTGAACAGAGTAAACATAAAATCAAAGCTAAATAAAACTCCATATGAACTCCTTAAGGGTAGGACACCAAATCTTTCACATTTACATGTCTTTGAGTGTAAGTGCTTCATCTTAAATAATGGTAAACATCCCTTAGGAAAATTTGATCCCAAGTCTGATGAGGGTGTCTTCTTAGGTTATTCTTCTGTAGGTAAGACCTATAGAATTTTTAATAAGAGAACCCTTGTAGTAGAAGAATCCACCCATGTGGTATTTGATGAATCAGATAAGCCCTCAGAATCTAAAATTGAAGATGATGAAATAGAGGCAATTCAAGGAGTAGAGACTATGACCATAGGAGAAAGGGTCGAACCTCAGGAAGCTTTGCCTAGAGAATGGAGATATTCTTCTAGTCATCCTAAAGAGTTAATTTTAGGAGACCCTTCAGAAGGTGTAAGAACTAGGCATGGACTTAGGAAGGAGGTTAGTCACTCAGCATTCATCTCTATGATAGAACCCACAAGTATAGATCAAGCCTTAGGAGATGAATTTTGGATTCTAGCAATGCAAGAAGAGCTGAACCAATTCACCAGAAATGATGTTTGGGAGTTAGTCAAGAGACCTAAAGAACACAGTGTTGTTGGAACAAAATGGGTCTTCAAGAATAAGGTGAATGATTCAGGAACAATAATAAGGAATAAAGCAAGACTAGTAGCTAAGGGGTACAACCAAATTGAGGGGATAGACTTTGAAGAAACCTTTGCCCCGGTTGCTAGACTAGAAGCCATAAGAGTGCTCTTAGCTTTTGCTTGCTTCAAGAATTTTAAGTTATATCAAATGGATGTAAAGAGTGCATTTCTGAACGGGGTAATTAAGGAAGATGTCTACGTTGAGCAACCCCCCGGATTTGAAAGTTCACAATTTCCAAACCATGTATTTAAATTAAAGAAGACACTATATGGATTAAAGCAAGCACCTAGAGTACGAAAGACTTAGCTCATTTCTTTTGGATAGAAGATTTAAAAAGGGTAGTGTAGATACTACACTCTTTTTACAAATGGTCAAAGAAGAAATTCTCATTGTTCAAATATATGTGGACGACATCATTTTTGGATCTTCGGATAAAAACTTATGCGATGAATTTTTAAAAACAATGAGTAATGAGTTTGAAATGAGCATGATGGGAGAACTTAATTACTTTTTTGGCTTTAGTGTAAAACAAATAGATAATGTAACTTTTCTTAGCCAATCAAAGTATATTAAGGATATTTTAAAGAAATATGAAATGGATAGTGCAAAACCCATGAACACCCCAATGAGTTCGACAATCCAATTAGATAAGGATTATAGTGGAAAATTAGTAGATCAGAAAAAATATAGTGGAATGATTGGATCCCTTCTTTACCTGACTGCCAGTAGACCGGACATAATGTTTAGTGTGTGCCTTTGTGCCCGTTTCCAAGCCGATCTTAAAGAGTCTCACTTAACTGCTGTCAAAAGAATTCTTAGATATCTACTAGGCACCCCAAACTTAGGAATTTGGTATCCCAGACACAGCACTTCCTTTGAAATCCTAGGGTACTCAGATTCTGACTTTGCAGGATGTAGGATAGATAGAAAGGGCACCTTTGGTACCTGCCAATTCATTGGAAAATCATTAGTTTCTTGGTTCAGTAGGAAGCAAAACTCAGTAGCACTTTCCACAGCTGAGGCAGAATATATTGTAGTAGGAAGTTGTGTTGCACAGGTACTATGGTTAAAACAACAAATTCTTGATCTTGGACTACCTGTTGGAACCATCTCGATCATGTGTGACAACACAAGTGCAATTTGTATATCTAAGAATCCAATTCAACACTCTCGAATGAAACACATAGACATTAGACATCATTTCATTAGAGATTACGTTGCTAAGGGTGATATAGAATTACATCACATCGCTATAGGGGATCAATTGGCAGACATATTCACAAAACCTTTAGCTTTCGACACCTTTAACACCCTGAGGACCAGATTAGGTGTCATAGATATAACAGCATAAAAAAAAAACATAAAAAACAAATAAAAAAAAAACAAAAAAAAAACCAAAAACACAAATTTTTTTTGGCTGCTCCTGATCATCACACACTCACCTCACCAAAACTCTGCATTCACTGTTCATCGTACTGTACGACCTACATCGTACTGTACGATACATCTCACTGTCCACAAACAAGCTGATTTCGGCTCTGTTGTTCGTACTGTACGATCTATATCGTACTGTACGATATTCATCCCGCATAATTGCCTACCGTATTGTACGATATCTCTTCTTCGTACAATACGATCCACGTCAGCAACGGATTGGGACGAATTAAACCCGGTTGGTATGACATTATTGCGTATCGTACTGTACGATACCTCCATTTCGTACGGTACGATCAACATCAGCACACGGAATAAATATGAATTATAGCTGTTCGGTACGATATTTATTATGTATCGTACTGTACGATACACCTTTTTGTACAGTACGAAACTTTTGGTCAAAAGTCGTACTGAGGCCTCGGGACGATCAAAATTTGCCTGATCGTACTATACGATACATATCGTACTGTACGAGTTGACTGCCTTTTCCAGAAATGAGCGGTCAGAACATTGATTGCATATCATACTATACGATTAAAGATCGTACTGTACGATGTACGAAATTTCCTATAAGTACCCTTGCCTAGCCCGTTCTTTTCACTCAAACCTCTCCTCACTCACTCCTTCACTCGTTTTCGTGCCCTATTGAAATGTCTAAGCGAGGTCGGATGACTGTTGAAAGCTCGTCCTCGTCGAGTCGCCAACCTGATCGTTTCCTGAATACTGAAAATGAGGAAGCTTACCACTGATATAAAGCCTGTAAAATTTCCCCTTCAAAAATGCTTAATCAGGCTGCTCTCAATTTCGAGGTAATGGGCCTATTTGCTTCCACCACCTTCCAATTCCTACTCACCCTGGCGTTTCCATATAATTCTGAACTTCTTTTTGAATTTCTTGCCAACCTCACCTACACCGTCGACAACACCACTTTTCACTCTTTTGTTTGTGGCCGCACCATTGAGATCACTAGAGCCGATATCGCCCAATATATTGGGCTGTCCACTGAAGGACCTATGGTTCGCTCGTTTCTTACCGATGAATTTGATTGGAGCTATGTAAATAGAGTCCTTAGGAATAATGCTTTTCATCAACACCAGCCTCTTGTTCAATCCTTAACTCGAAATGCCCGTATAATTCAACATGTTCTTTGAACCTCAAGCATACCCAAAGGCGACGACCGTATCAATCTGACCCCTACCTTGTCCGTCGCTACCTATCTTATTATGTCCAACATTAAGTTTAATGAGGTTGATTTAATTAGCAACTATATCTGCAACATGACTTTTGTTCGTCTACCTACCACTCGACGGAAACAGAATATGGCTCTTGGTCACCTAATAGGATATATCCTCCACAATAAATATCAATTATCCTACCCTGATGAACCCGACATTCTTCCTATTTTTTATACGGATGCTTCCTTCTGTACTCTCTTTCATCGGGGACATGAGCCTGAAGATCCAGTCTTTGATGAAGAAGAAGGAGAAGATGCCCCAGCCACAGCTCCAGCTCGACCACGACGCCATGCCGCACCCCGAGCACCAGCACAGCACCAGCACATCCTAATGATAATTTAGTCACCTGTTTCGACCAGCTGCAGACTCGTCACGACATGCATATTCAAGAATAACATCAGTAACACGAGACTGATATGCAGTGGTTTGGAGAATGTTTCACTGCAATTAATCACCGCTTCAATGCTCTATTTCAATATTTTCAACCAAATCCACCTCCACCACTACCAGATCAGGACCCGTCTGCTTAGATTGTTTGTGTTTGCATTATAATTTTTTTTCTTCTTTTGCTTTTTGTTTTTAGTTGCTCCTCCTTTTTGTGCTGTCAAAAGGGGGAGAAGTTTGTTGTACCTGTTGTTGTGTCTGTTATCTAAATGCATTCCTTTTATTTTGCACTTGCTTTTGGTATCATTTTTTTGTGTTTACTTTAAAAAAAATAAAAAAAATAAAAGAAATGCTTTTCGTACTCACTTGAAACAAATTATTTGACATCATCAAAAAGGGGGAGATTGTTGCAACCCATGACCTCGAGTTTGATATTTTGATGATGCCAAATAATGAGTGTTTTGGAACAAATTTTCATTGAATACTATTTTATTTGCTATTGTCCTTGAGTACTAACATTTCAGGAAGATCACAAGTGACTCAGGACGAAAGGAAGACTCAAGAAAGGGTAGATTAGGAGTATGAGTCAAACATTATATTTTTCTATTTATTTTATTTTATTTTATTGAGTCTGGTCATAAAATGCATAAGAGTAAAAGCAACCATGCACACACACAGGGGGAGAGTTTGTTTTTAAATGAAAATTGTCATAGAAATTCTTCTCTGTAGATCGTACTATACGATTTTATTTCGTACCGTACGATCAGAGCTATGTGGATGATTCTGTGAATAGATCGTACTGTACGAATATTATCGTACTGTACGATATGTTCAGATCCAAAACCCTAGCCATAGTTTAATTTGAGTAAGTGATTTTGTACCGCTCGTACTGTACGATCTATTTTTAATACTTATTTAAATTAACCCGTAATTAGTGCATGTAATCCAGGCCTAATTAATTTTTGAACATCGTACTGTACGAACTGGATCGTACCATACGATGAACAGAGACGACATCTGATCGCCCAGACTATCGTCCTGTACGAATAGTGTTTTGTGGATCGTACCGTACGATATTATATCGTACAGTACGAATTATTTTTGAACTGTTCGTACATCTTCGTACCAGGACGACGTCTGTTTATACATATCGTACTGTACGAACAGTAACAACTACTTTTGAAATCAGAGGTTTTTGGAGTCCGTTTAAGATGTCAATCAAGTCCTTTTTTAGTAAGAATCACAGAGGGGTGAACGTGGTTAGAGAGGGATTCCAAGGGAGAGAGCTCTAGAGAAATTCTTAAGGGTTGAGAGAGGAAGGAGGAGGTGAGCGTTGTGAGAAAGAATAGGTGTGAGGGAGATCACACGGTTGCTCCAAGCTTGCTGCATCTTGCTCCTCCTGTGGCCCTAGAAGGATTTGAGGGAGGATCTACAAGGGAAAGGCTCGTCTACATCCGTTGCCTCGAGGTTCTCTGCCTTCTCCAGGAGGGAGAAAAACAAGAAGGTTCTCTGCCATCGCCAGGAGGGCGAAAATAGAGTTTGGCACTCCGCCACGCCGGGTTGGTGAAAGGGAGGTTTGTAAAGGCTTCTCCGCCTTTCCGAGGGGGGCAAAAGGAGAACTATTTTGATAGTGAAAATCCCAGAGCGGAGGACTCCGGGGAGTGGACGTAGGTCATATTTTGACCGAACCACTATAAAAATTCTTAGTGTGTTTTTTCCTTATCGTCGTTTACTTTTTACTTGCATTTAATTTTCATAACTATTGCATGGTGAAATTTGTGGAAGAAAAATTGTTTAAAATTTTGTTGTAGAATTTCAAAAATAACAAAAAAATTAGAACTCTTGTTTAGGGTTGTTTTTATTAAGGAAAAGATTTTCACAATTCACCCCCCTCTTGTCATTTAGTAATTTCATAGGAGGGAAGAATGGAAGATCCTTCGTAAACTAAATGTGCTGTCAACATATGATATAAGTTAAGCAAGACGTAATTAGAATAAGAGATAATAAAGTCCCACCAACTGATGAATATGTAAAATTCAGATAAATTTTAAATGATATCAGCAATATCCACAAAAATATTTCATATATTTATATAATCGTGGCAAAGTGGAATGTTGAGCATATATAAAAATGCTTCAAATTAAGGCGGCAATAGTGGTACAAAAAAAGAACAAAAATGATGATGCTATGTACATCTATAAAACTACAAAGTAACACTCTTCAGATCTAATTATGAAGTACTCTATCACTATCCAATAGATCTCTACTTCACAAGAGCTAACATGTAAATCATAGTATTGATTACAAGTAAATCTAAGGATCTATAAGGGTATATAGATAGACTCTTGGAGATCTATAGAATAAAATATTAGTGTGACATCCAAGCAAAATTTTAGAAATCCACTAAAAGAAGCCATAGTGTGACATTCAAAATAAATATCATGAGATCCATAGGGTCAATCAACATACAACAAATATGGTTTTCTCTAGACATGTACCACATTTGTTGGGAGGCATTTGTTGACCTCTACTATAAATAACAAAGAAAAGAGAATAAAAAAGGCATACCACTATAATGCCCATACCGAATTCTTTCTCAAGATGCATCCCCATCATCATTATAATGCCTATGCTCTATAAATCAGTGGTGGAGTCAGACGCCCATACTCACGTGCTTGGCCTCGATCTGTTCCTGCTTGCATTAAAAAGAAGTCAAATGGAGCCCTTTGTCCTCTCTCATTCCCACACTCGACTCTAGAAAACCGTAACCTCCATCTCTCTCTTCCTCAAAATTCCTTCAGCCTACCTTCACACCCAATCTCATGCCGATCTACCAGGCTGAAATCCCTCTATTTCCTACGAACAAATCTCACGCTCAACTCTGCCGAAACTGAAGCTCTCACCGAGCCTCCCTTTCCCCTAAGCCTTATCTGACTCCTTCAATCCAGAGAAATATATATATATATATATATATAATCGAATTGACCAAGTAAGAATTTGGATGCATATTTGAATTGAAAACTTTCAACATTAAATTCAGGAATCATTCAAACTTTAATCTCAACAAACTTATAGTCAAATTGAACATCATATTACTTGGAGTAAATCTCATAACAAAGAGAAATAAAAATAACCCATGATCTCAAGATCAAATGTAGAATTTAAGTTTAGACCAATTACAGAAGAAATCTATAGACTTTTATGATTAAATTTATACTAAAAGATATGAAAATTAAATGGGAAGAGCCTATAGGGATAAATTATGAAAATAAGTTTGCCATTTGTGCTGTCCTCAATCCAATATAATATAATCAAACCAAATATAGTGGTGAAGATACATTTAATGAAAGAAAAAAAATTAGTCTGTCAATGAGGTGAATCATAAACATGCATGAGTTATATCGATATGTTATATATCAGTAATTTTAACATTCGCTTGGTTTAGCCAATTATAATCAATAAAACTATGAAATTATATAGGCATGAACATGAATATGAAATATATGAATCAGTTATATACTACAAATTTCATATATAAAATCATGGTGTTAAAAAATTTATTAATTTTTTGCATAAACATATGACATCAATGTTCAAGCTATCATTCTCTTAGATACTTCATGGTGACTTCATCAAACAAAATCTAGATTACCAATCATTGTAGCAATATTTTCTTTTCTATTGTTAAGATAACTCCACTTAACTTCTACATAAATTTTGAACTCAATTTGTTATTTAAAATATTCGCCCTTCTTAGCCTCGAAGCCCGGACCTACCTGAACTTCTCTACTTTGCAATGTGAGTATTTCTTCCTTCTTCTCCCTTCTCCCTTTTCTTCGACGTAGCTGTCTAAGGAGCAAGTGATGATGCTTTTAAAATAGCGGCAATGAAATAAATTACTAAGTGAGCTACAAAGATGTTTATGATAGGGTAAGCAATGTTGTTGGTTTAGGAGCAAGTTGATAAGCTCCATGTTATCAAAAGCTTAGGGAGGTTTTGAATATGTTCTCGGTTGCAGTTTGCCGTTACTCTCGAGTTTAAAATGCTTTCACAGTCCTGCAAAAGCAATTTAATTATTGACAAATTTGTCAAATACCTCCTCTCCAAGCCGATCAACCCCTACCTTCTCCAACCCGAAGGATGGGAGCTTGTTGTAAAGGTAGCTTTCTCCCTTATAGGCGTTCCTTCGGCTATATCCCATAAATCCACTACATCAAATTATTGGTAAATATAGTATTTATAGTAAAATAAGGGAAGCGTAGGGTTTATTTGGTCATGAGATTTGTGGGGCAATCTAATGGCAATTGACACGATTTAGCATAAATCCTCCTCAATTTATGCATAAATCCTGTTGCCGAATTGCCCTATTTAAACAAAAGAGAGAAAATTGAGGATTTTACTTGTTTGAGATTTTAATTAATTTTAATTAAAATTAATTTTGAATATAATTATATTAATTAATTTTATTTATTATAATTAATTATATTTAATTAAATAATTATAAATAATTATGGTTAATTATAATTAATATTTTTTTAATTATTATTAATTAGTTATTATTTATTAAAGTTAGTTAATACAAATTAGTTATAATTAATTAAATTTAATTATAACTAATTATTTTAATTAACTTTAATAAATGTAATTAATTAATTATATCTAATTATAAGTAAATATAATTAATTGTGGATAATTATAATTATTTATGATTAATTACTATTAAGTAAAAAAAGAGTGAACCTCTCTTATGCCTCGATGTGCGTACTATCCCTACCGACATCCTTTCGCTAAGGTATAACATGCTAAACCTAGGAGAACCCGCTCCTGGCACTTGCAACGGGGCGAGTAACCACCTATGTGCTCTTTTCTTAGCACGGTGGGAGGAAGTTCGCTCCAGTGCTTGTGGAGAGACTGGTAATCCCCGTAAATTCCTTTTTTTCGATGTTCATGGTGCGCCACCCATGCATGTTTTTCTTAGCGTGATGGGAAGGAACTTGGTGTGGCGCTTATAATGATGCAGGCAATCCCTGTGCGTGTTTTTATTAGCGCGATGGGGCAAAAATATAAGTACCCTCATGCGGGAAAAGAACTGCCTTTCTAAAATATTTACTTTTTAAGACCCATGCACACCTTTTTTGGCATGGTAGATGATAAAAACTATGGCCGCGCTGTCTCACAACACCAATCGTGCGCATCTTTCTTGACTTGGCGGGTAGGCTACCTCTTAGTTTTTCCCTAAATAGGGAAGATGCCGGGAGGCTGCATAAGTTTTGTCTGAAAAAGGATAATGACTTGAACTTAAACTTGTGAACCTTTGAGCTTGACTGAACATGAACGATGGATCTATGGACTTGAACCTGAATAAAATCTAAATGATGAATAAAAGATCAGATCTAAATAAAATAAGATCAAACTAGAGCCAAATTAAAATCTTTGAGCATGCAATTGAACTTGGAAAAACTTCAAAATACTTTGAATTAGAAGCTTGCACTGTGGACATGCACTTAAATTCGAATTATACTACATAAAGTGGGACTCATAAACTTGATTAATGTAAACTTGAACAATCACTTACACTTGAACTAAACAAAAATAATAAGCAGACTTACAGAAGCCCTAGACTTGAACCAAATGACTAGGATTTGGACTAGAACTTGAGTTGCACACGGAACTTAAATACATTGCAAGAGATAATAGTTGGGTTCAAACCTGAACAAATAGCAAAGAACTAAACTTTGAATGCTTAATCAAGCATGAAAACATAAATGTCAATTTAAGCTATGAATCATTTAGTTGAATATCAATAATCACTTCATGACTAGTATTGATTCATAGTCACCTATATGGAGTCTTACTATCAAAGCCGATCAACTTGCAAGTACAGTGGTCCACCAAAGAAAGGCAACATCGATGAGCTGTAAATATAATGGACTCTCTACAAACATGAGTAAGAAATATGCAATAGGTGTACTAACCCCTACATAGTTAATCTTAAACTACAAACAAGTATATTAAACCACCTGAGATTGGTAAAAAGTGGATATGATGTCGAAATAATGGCTCTCCTACGAACACTTCCAGGAGATTGTAGTGAATACAACGGGTGTTTGTAAATAAACACGAGCCACTTGTGGATAACAATAGTGGGTATATCATAAGTATAATGAACCCTTGTGGACATAAGTATAGATATCACCTACAATAGTGGTGATTGAGAATTGCGAGTATGTCAGGTATGAAGACAACTCGATGCACAGAGAAGGATGCCTCCCGACAAAATGGAGGAGATGTTTAAAAAAATTCAAACTAAACTTCATGGTGTCCAAAATTTCTTTGTGGTTGTAAACTTTGGAAGAAAATAGTTCTAACATCCATGAATACTGGAAATAACAAGTGCACCTAGATACATCTATTCATTTTGAAGACCAAATATGAGGAGGTCTACTACACTAAAGATCTTGAAATGAGTTCTTTTCAAAGTAGCGGTCATGAATTTCAAGAAGGACCTCCCGGTGAATGAGAAAAGGGGGTCTATATCAAAATAATGAAATATCTTGTGACATTCAGGTGACGATGCTAAAATTCACCTATATCCAAAGTAGGAGATTCGTTAGTGTTCTAAAATCTTCCTGGATAAATCTTACAAGTATTGCACGATAGTCTACCTATATAAAGAAGTGAACAATTCAATTCAGAAGCTGCTACACAATGCCACTAGATCCGTAACAATCATGCAAGCAGATATAAGGCATTTATAAATGTTTAAAAGTTCCCCTGTACATGAACTATCGTTTGTATACACATAGGTACACAATGGGTAAATGCAATCACAAAACCTGCATGGGGCTTGACGAACGTGTTGTGGGAACACACGTGACATCTTGGGATGCTACACGGGTTAACAAACTTGAACCCGATCCTCCTAAGCAGGTAGATATGAGTTGACAAGGTTTAGCAAATAACTATAAAATGCCCCCAAACACCCGCATGGGCCCTAACAAGCATCTTATAAGTTTACACATGATGTCTAGGAATATTGCACGAGTCAATAAGTGAATTCAAGTTCAAACCTGATCCTTCTATGCAAATCAATATAAGTCGATGGGAATTGAACCATCAAACAAATATATTGTGGCAGTGATCCATATATTTGTCTTAATACATTCATTTTAGGCCTTCAAGGCCTATAGTTATATGAATTCACTAATAAAGGCACAAAGACTACAAAACCCAATCCCTTATCGATAAGTCAATAGGGTCGACATGGTTCAATCAACAAATTGAAATAATTCCCTTCACCTCGATGATGGCCATGTTGAATATTTATCTCAATTGGAGGGGTTCACAAACACTTTCAAATGTCTTTCAAATGCCACACAAATGCTCATCACAACTCTAAAACTCCACACAAATAAAAAAAATAATCCCAAAATCTTAAAAATAGTTAGAATTGAAATCCAACCATTAAACACTTAAAGCAAAACACATCCACTCTCCGTAATAATTTTCCAAGGTAGACAAATTAAAATTTAGTTCAGCTCACATAGAGCTCATGTTTAATCAAAAATATTACTAGGATCTATTCTAAAAATAATCTCCTGCCATTAAGGATATAATATGCATCCTCTAAGCGATAGTTTTTCAGCAAAATGGCACCACAAGATAAATGGTTGTGACTCGGGGCCCTCTGAACGGAGTGTTTTGTCGCCAAATAGCACCACAAAATACCTGTTATGACTAGAGCCAAATACGTTCCTTAGTGGCATCAAATCCTTGAAATATAAATCAATAGGATATGATCAATATGGCACAAAGTCCTCTGTTAGCTAAAGTGGATTCAAATTTATCCCCTTAGACAAACATCTACCCTAAGTATACAAGGTCCCCTTTGACGAAGCAACTCATGGCTGCCGATAAGGATCCTTCTGTAAGGTTGGGTTGACTACCTACTATGATTAAGTAAACTAGGGACCACAATGGTCTGGGACAACGGAATCATAGGATCTTGATTGGGTCCATCATCCATTCCCCCACCATCCCTTTTAAGTGTAAGATGGCAAAATTTCAAGTTTTAAATATCAACCCCTTTTCAATTCCCAAACTCATACTACTATTATATGTTAAATAACACATATCTATATGTATCTGATCGATGACTAGCCTTAATCAAAAGTTCTCTCCTATTATCAGGAGGGCTAATTAACTATAGGGGCTGTGCCTATAGGAAACCAGTACTCAGATCATAAAGTCCTCACAAAATGAGGGAAAAATCTCTGGGTAAGGTCTTATCTACAAACCCATCTTCCTTCCCAAAATTTACCCCAAAACATAATTGGTTAAAACTCTCCCCGAATAAAGAAAAAGTAACAGCTAGCGGAGGCCAAGGCTGAATTTTCAGAGCCCATAGACACCTACTAAATGAGAGGCTCTAGACTTGAACAGGGGATACCACCTAAATAAAACTAAGGGAATGCCTAAATATGAGGAAGAGAAGAAAAAGGAGGAGTAAATAAATACTCAGTTGGGGCCCTAGACATAGACAGGTGATGCCACCTGAATAGGACTAGGGGATTCCCTCAACATGAAGAGGAGAGAGGGAAGAGAGGTAGGAACCTCCATCTTACAGAGAGGGGTCCTTGGCCTAGATGGGGGATATCACCTGTACAAGGCCAGAGGAAGACCTCAAATGAAAGAAGAGAGGAGAAAAGGAGAAGGGGCAAAGTTTCATACTCTTGGGGGGTATTTATAGTTGGAGTAGGGGTAGTTATGAAAAAAGGGAATATATATATATATATATATATATATATATATATATATATATATATATATATATATATATATATATATATATATATATATATATATATATATATATATATATATATATATATATATATATATATATATATATATATATATATATATATATAGTTAATCTCCGGCGGTTAAGCCTCCTGTAGCCTACCGGATACGATAGGTCACGGTCAACACGGAGGCATGGCCACGTCAGCCATGCCCGGGTAGTGCTGGCCAAGAGGGTCAAAGTGCAGGCCAAGAGAGCCATAATACGAGCCTGAAAAGCCAGAGCACTCGGGGCAGTGCGGGCGACGACCATCAACGATGATGGCTAGTTATTCCCAAGCCATTTTTGGGCCATTTTTTGGCCCCAAAAAGGTCAAATCAGACTTTTTTATGGTCCCCTAGACCATAATTTGACATTCCAGACTCAATTTTGGCACTTTCAAGGCCATTCGAGACATCTATGCCCTAGATCAA
The DNA here is from genome assembly GCA_016618105.1 of Dendrobium huoshanense. NCBI lineage: Eukaryota > Viridiplantae > Streptophyta > Magnoliopsida > Asparagales > Orchidaceae > Dendrobium > Dendrobium huoshanense. The sequence continues at coordinate 22,113,252 of CM028344.1, forward strand.
TTTTTTTTTTTAAATTTTAAATTGTACAAAAAAGTCTCTAAGTACTCTGACATATTTTTTTGGACTTTGGAGATTCGATGTTCAAAAATTGGTGGGGCAACTCATACATCATAAAAATTTTCTTGATCAAGCATGAATCTTGAGGCAAAATCAAATTGGAAACTTCCAAAATTAAAATTGGGACCATCCAAACACTAATTTTAGCAAACATATAGTCTAACTTAACATCTCAAAAATTTGAACCAACGACACCAAATTCAACTCAATCTGAGCTCAAATGGGTCCAACTCAATGACCGAAAGTGTTGTTGGAAGATTTAAACAATATATTGGATTACCAAATAGTTTCGAAATATGTCATGCTTATAATTGAATTGAGCGGCTTGATGAGATGAATCCAACAAGCCAAAGATAATGGAATTCACACATCATTAAGGGCTTCAAATGTCTAATGTATGATCCATGATAAGGGGATTTAACATCGACCGTCAATCCAAAACACTCTTGAATTACTCTTTATCTTCCACCTATTTATGGGCCATGCTACTCTAGAAAATTTATAAATAGACCACTCCTCTCTTGAAAAGGGACCCCTAAGCCTAAGGAGAAAAGAGAGAGATCCAAGATCACTCTTGCCTCCTTGCCTCCTCGACCACTGTTGGAGTTCCGCCGGACCACTCCTTGAGGCCCTGAGCTTTGCAGGACCTCCTCGTGAGGCCCTTAGCTCTGTGGACCACCACCTGAGGCCTTGCGTTCTATCTGACCACAACTTGATGCTTTGAGTTTCATCGGACCACCACCTAAGGTTGTAAGTTCTACCCGACCATCACTTGAGGCCTTAAGCTCCATTGAAGCACCACTTAAGGCACTAAGTTCCCCCAAACCACCACTTGGGGCCTGGAGTTTTGCCAGACCACAAACTGTGGCCCAAACTTCTGCTGGACCACCACTTAAGGCATGAAGTTCTGTAGGACCATAACCTAAGGCCTGAACTTCTACCAGACCAGCACTTGAGGCTCAAAGTTCCGTCGGACTACCACCTGACACCCATAGTTCTATCGGACCACCACTTGATGCCTAGAGTACACCCTGAGTTCTGTTGGATAATCCCTTGATGCTCAGAGTTCTATCGGACCACCATCTAAATTCGGACTTCCACTAGACCAGTGACTGACACTGAAGATCTACCAAACTAATGCCAAGCAACCAATTAATGCCCAAATTTTCAAGTAGCACTGGAATTTTTCTAGTCTACCAAGAGACATTGGACTTTTATCCTCATTTGTGACTAGATTTTAATTAAATGATTGAAATTTATAAATTGATTGCCCACAAGGATGAGTTAGCCCATTATAATATACCTAAACACTAGTCGAATCATTTTATTCTGGGCCACACCCAGTAGATTTTCACATTTTTTAGGATTTTCTACATAAAAACATCTTGTGTTCTCTATGTGTGAGCTGGATATTCGTACGACTCTAAGATGCAGTATTTTAACTCTATCACCCTGTATACTCAAGCTTGCAACAATCATAAATAATATACTTTAGAATATAATTCTGATACATCAAAGTGCATTCAAAATAGCAACAACAACAAATAAATAATTAATTGATTAAATGTAGATAACTTATATAGAAGTCAATAAATAAATAATATTTCATGCACTTCATTACACAATTCAATCTTTCTGCTATTTACCTATGGACCTATGAATTTACAATGTTGTAAGATAAATCATAATATAGGTGTTTTATGTAAAATGATATTTGATCCTATTTAACTTTTAGAATATCTTTTTTTTATTTAAGTAAATGATGTAATGTATGTATATTACATACACTCTATATGCAGAATAGATATAAAGCACTTATGAGATTATATGTGTAAGTACAATAAATGTTTTAACATAATTCAAATGGCTTACCTTACAGAAGACTAGGGAACATCATTTGAGATGTCTCACTTCCACCTCCAAGAAGATTTTGATTAGAAAAGTTTTATGTATTGTCAAATTGCCCTTGCAGCTAAAGTGATCAAGGGATAAAAGATGAGTCATAGTCATACAACATTATTCAAGTTCAATAAAAAAATATGAGATCTATGTTAGCCCAAAACCTTAAGAACTTCTTTTCATCTCCAATAAGACACATAAAGGTAGTTTTGGGATACTTGAAAGAGTCATTCTTCTTTATGTTATTGCATGTAGAGATAACTAATCCATAATACTTATCCAAATTTTCATTTCAGATAATGGTGAATGATCCATGAGTTTCTAAGAAGCTTTATATTTGATCCCTTGTCATGTGATATAAGGAATTCACATATTGTAAGAAATATTAAAATTAAATTGAGCAACATAATATAAATACACTATTAAAACTTCATTTCAGATAATGGTGAATGATCCATGAGTCTCTAAGAAGATTTATACTTGATCCCTTGTCATGTGATATAAGGAATTCACATATTGTAAGAAATATTAAAATTAAATTGAGCGATATAATATAAATACACTATTAAAACTTATTAAAATAATAATTTAATTAAATTGTTATCTTACGTTATATCATAATGTGGATGTGTTTAACTATATAAACCACATTGTGCTTCCACTACATATTCCTCTCTCCCTCTCTTTGAAGTTATCTTCTGATCCTACTAACAAAGTCTCGAAGAAAGACAATTATTCTTCACTAATATGGTAGAGTGAATTAACAATGCATAAATTCATCGACTTGTGCATCTTGCATGATAGATCTAAGAAATTTCTAATCAAATACTTATTATTGCTTTTTATATTTCCCATTAACTTCAAACCCTTCCTAAGCATAATAGCCATGAAAAGTTAACATCTTGTAAAATTTTACAACATATTATGTACATATAATAGTAAAATAATGAATAACTTCTATTGATTCTTTTAATATATCATGTTTAATCTATAAATGAATGATAGAATTGATGATAAGGACCTCCATGTTATCTTCTTTATCTTTATCTTTATCCATCTCATCATCAACCTCAACATGCATGAGTGACTGTGGCAAGGACCACTTGATCTTCCTATCTTTACACAAACTTTTAAACAAAATTAGTTAGAGAATCTAACTCTTTTTTTTAATATTATCTTCTTTTTTTTTTCTATTATGAGTTGTTTATTCTTCATCTCCCTAACAACCGCAAAAAACTTCTTTAATTCGTCAAATGAGGGTATGCATTGATTTGCAACTGGTTATTCTTTAGCACCCAATTTTATTTTTTAAATTACACATAAAATATGTAATTTTTACCATTTTTCTTCATAACCTTGTTTAAAAGTATGAGTAAGATTATGTATAATGAACTTGTACAATTTGTCTTCATCATCTCTAAACACCTATTGGAGTTAATAATTACTTATAAAAAATAATTCAAAGTAGACCTGAAAGTTAATAAATAATGATTGCTTACATAACACGACACTTAAAATTCAATCACACGGTCAAATAGCTTACATATTTTTTATTAATAATGACCTACAATCTTTGTCTATATTGATAAGAGGAAATTTGTATAATTCAAATTACATCTATTTTTATAAAAAAAAGCCATTTGATTCTATCTTTTTTGTGCAAGAAAAGCTAATATTCTCAAATTGAAAGAGTGTCACAAAACCACTAACAGAGTGCCATAGCGCTACATTTGCCCTAACGCAAGAGTGCTTCTTACTCAGCATCGCGGTGGTAGAAGACTAACTCCATATGAGAGCTTAGCGCCAAGGAGCTAAGTAGTGAGTAACATACTGCCAAATTACCACATCACCATAGTGAAAAGATAGTTCAACTAGAAAATTGATGTGATGAATGATGAACCAACACGTTAATTTAGTAATGCTACAGAGCTACCTAGTAAGCATCGCAACACAATTTCAATTATTTTAGAAGGCTATAATAGAAAGCTTATTTCTCACATTTATAGTGGTTGGTGTGTGGAGAGTGGGAGTGTGTGAGGCTGTTGGAGGGGGTGAAAGCGCTCTGATACAACTTGAATGTTCGTTAGGGATGTTAAGCACTATGAACCAGCCCAAGGCTAACCGAAAAGGGGTGAATCAATATTTTAAAATAAATCATTCGATCAAAAATGAAAAATAAGATTCATCACAGAGAAAACATCTTGCGGAAATTAAATGCAAAAATATTTGAGGAAAAACACACCAAATTTATAGTGGTTCGGTCAAACCTTGACCTATGTCCACTCCTTGCAAGTATTGCACTAAATTAAGTGTCTCTCCTTTAGGCCCCACAGCCCCCACAGCTAGGCGGAGAGCCCTTACAAAATCACTTCTACCTTCCCCGGTGCGGCGGAGTCGCCGGGTCCTTTGACACCAAAGAGATCTTCTTCTTTTGTGAACTTCCCTCAAAACAAGCCTTAAATCCGTCGGTACTAAGGTGCAAGCTTGCTGGAGCAACCGTGTGGAATTCCCCTCGACACTCTCTTGAGTCCCCCCTCACAAGATCTTCTCTCTCTCTCAAACTTCACCCTTTCCTCACTCCCTTTCAACCTCTCTCTTCAAATTTCCCCAAAACGAATGAAGCTACAATAGCTGCTAAAGACACTTACCAAGTGTCTTGTTAAAGCTTAAATAGAAGATCTCAAAATAAGCTCATTAATGCAACTTGCCGACTTTATCATCCAGGACGATAGGAATATCGTCCTGGCTGATTAGTACAAATTAAGCTCAATTAGCCCAGGATGATTTGGCACGATCAGAAGAAATTTGGTTACATCGTCTGGGCTGATGCAATATCATCCTGGCCGATTAGTTTAAAATTGAGTATAATTGTCCAAATCATTGCCCTGAATCAAAGCTGGCCGATGTCAATCGTCCATGACATCATCCCGGCCGATCCTACAATCATCCTTGACAATGTGATTGAATCAATCAGCTTTTAATGCTTTTCAAAGATACAAGATTAATTTAGGCAACATTGAGTTAGATCGTCCTAGACGATGTGGATATCGTCCTGGCCAATTTCCTAAAATAAAGAATACTTAAACTGATCATAGAGGCTTATTCTTTCTTAATTGAGCCTATCATCCTGGCCGATACAAGTATCATCCAGGCCGATCGGCTTAATGATGGCTATCTTAATGAGGATGCCCTAATTAGGATTTCTACTTTTGAACCGATCGTCCAGGACGATATGAATATCTTCCCAGATGATGTTACCAAAAATAGCAAACTCTAGGGAACAGTCAGAAAATCTTCCAAGGTGCGTGTGTGCAAAGTTACATAGCTTCAGGATCCACACCAATTACAAAAGACTCAAGTAAGGAAAAAAGGTACAAACTGACTCAGACCTAGTATACCTAATCTTGAGCTGATTCCAAATTGTAGTCTTGAGCTTGTGAACCTAAAATGTTAGTAGATGTTGACCTCATTTTTGATATGAGGTCACTAAGGCCCTTCCAAACTCCAGATTAATTTTAGATCCTAGGATCCACTCTAGACCTTTAAATCCTTTCCTAGAGCCAGACCTTAGGATCCACTCTAGACCTTAAGATCCTTTCCTAGAGCTAGACCTTAGGGCCTACTCTAGAGCTTAGGATTCTCTTATATCTCAAATTCTAGAGCCCCTCTAGATCTTAGGACCAATATAGACTCAAATCAATCCCTACCCTTGATTGATTCAAATCTTAAACCTCATTCAGTTCAAATCCAAATTAATTCAAGCTTCAAACATACCCAAACTTTGATCTAATCAATTTGACAATCCAAACTTCAACTTAGACATTGTTCCCACCTTTAATCTAGCTTTGACCCTATCCATTCATTAACAATCACCACATGATTGTGAATGATTTGGATACTCCAACATTAATCATTCAAACTTAAAATCCATTCCAAATCCAGAAATCCAGACTCAAATCCAAAGTCTTAAGGCCCTGCCCTAGAAACCTTTTTCAAAGATTTTTTCAAACATTTCAAAACCCAGTCAAATAGCCTCTGATTCATGGTCTATCACCTACAAAGTCATAATACATGTCCCTAGAGGTTACCCTCCATATTTGAGCCCATTCTGAGGTCTCTAACTCCAGAATCTGGATTAAAATCCAAAGGCTGTAAAACCTTCAAATATTTACAGCCCATGCCATTAGACTTAACACCTTGAAGATCTTGATCTTGGAGTCCTTATCAAAGCCTCCAATCACTGCCAGACTCTTGATTGTAATTCATTGAGCAGCAAACTGTATTTTTTAGATCCATTTTTGACTCTAGTTGACCAATGGGTCAAAATTGACCAAAATACCCTTATGGGATTTCGAATGCCCATTTCAACTCAAATCAATTCCAAACTCTCAAACATTGAACCTAACTTGTTGAGCCCAAACCCAGACCTTGGATCAACCTGGTTGACCAAGTCAACCAAGTTTGACCCATTAACCCATACACCCCTTCCCTTTCAAATCTTTGAATCAAGTCCATTCCAAGTCTTTTTGAATGCAAGGGATGACCCCTTGGGTACCCAATAAATCTCTCTTGGAGACCCAAGCCTTGGGCTCACTTGGGTTAGCCACATGGCTTGACCCAAGTGACCAAAGAGAGGTCTCCCTTGAGGCATCTCTTAACCTTAATCAAATTGAATCCAAATCATGGTATCATTGGGTTCCCATTGACCCAATAAACCTTCTTGGACCAGCCCAACCCTTGGGCTCACTTGGGTTAAGAGTTAGGCTAACCCAAAGTGCCCAAGATCACTTGGGAATTAGCCAACTCTCAACTTAAGCCCAATTGAACTTGATCAACACCTCCCACAGGTGGCCCTAGGTCCAACACATCTCCTCCAGCCAGCCCATGCCTTGAGTTAACCTGGGTCAGGTTTTAGGCTAACCCAAATTAGCCAAAAACACTTGGACCCGAGCCATCTTCCAACTCAGATCAAATTGGACCCAATTGCCACTTGCATTGGGTCCACCAGACCCAGACCCACTTCCCACTTCAAGCCCAGGGTCTGGCCTGACCTGGGTTGAGCCCAAATCGACCCGAACCGAGCAGATTTGGATCAACCCGAGCCATCTTTTAACCCATACCAATTTGGATCCAATTGCTACTTACATTGGGTGCACCACACCCAGACCTATCTCCCATACCAAACCCAGGGTCTGACCTGACTTGGATCGAGCTCAATTTGACTCGAACCGAGCAGGTTTGGGTCTAACCCAGCCACCAGTTTAATCCAGACATTCCCAAGCCAAATTGACTCCACCCTTGGCTCCAGCATGTCCCCATCGGTCTCCCCCAGTCAACCCGACCCAGACCATGGCCGGCGGCGGTTAGAACCAATGGAAAACGAGTTCCGATGGTCCCCCCCAGACAACTCCTGGCTCAAGGCTGCTGTCCACCGGTTTGATCCCCACGATCTCCCTAGGACGTCGCCATCGTCCACCTGTCAGCAATCCGAGCCCTCTCCAGCTCAATCTCAATCATCCAAGCTCGCAAAAGGTGGTCGAATAGCCTCGAGTTCCCCAGACCGCAAGAGGCATTGACATTTGCTCTTGATTGATTCCCAGAGCTCCTTTGAACTCCCAGATGCTTCCTCCGAGCTCCTAGATCGATCCCTCCTTCTGTTCGAGCAAGCACCTGTGAAAGCTTTCGGCGTCCCGCTCGAAGTAGCCCCTCCGGCCATCCTCTGGTCCCGACCTCCGAAGAAGAACTGTTTGCTATCATCCCCTGAAGCTTCCTGATAGAGAAGCTCATTCATTGAGGCCTTCTCTGCGGTCATCCCTCCATCCCGAGCTCCCTAGCTAGGTAGTCCGATCAAGTGTGAAGGAAACCCTCACCTCAACGGATCTCCACAGTTGGATTGAAGGTTTCCATCATCCTGATCCTCCCTATGAAATTTCATCAGATTTTGTCAGCGGGATCGCTCGGATCAAGCTGGAGAAGCTTTGCGGTCTCAGATACATGCGGGAGGTTGAAGACGAAATCTCAGCCGTTAATCTCGATCAACGGCTCGGATTAGATCCCGTTGTATCGAAGCACTGTTAATCTCAACCGTCTGATCCGCCATCCGACAGCTGTGGTTAACCCGGCCGTTAACCGTTAGCGCCAATCATTGCTTGGCCAATCAGCGTGCGACGCGTGTAAAGGCCTGCTGACTGTGTAATTGCCGGATTAATAAATCCAGAAATTCAAGGGAAATTCAAAAATTCATAACTCCCTGCACACTTGTCCAAATTAGGTGTTCTTAGGCTCATTGGAAAGGTCTCAGGGAGCTCTACAAAAACCCCAATGGTTCTAGACCCTGGTTAGGTCAGTGTTAGGCTTAATTTCAATTTGAGCATTTTATGAATTTCCTTAATTACTTTTTGAATACAAGTCCACCAGGTCTGGAATTTTGGGAGATTGAAATTGGGCATGTTTATGACAGGTCCAAATTTTATCTCCCCATTTTAGGTTGTGCAAGGGCATTTTCCCTAATTTTTAAGTCTAAGGGTTATGGTTTGACCATTAAATTCAAAAGGGGATATAGACCTATCCAATGGGATTTAGGGTTTGAGTTTTGGTGTGTTGATGATGTGTAGGATGAGGAGTGTAGAGCCACTGATTTTGCCCCAATCCAAGCCTAGGATAGACCCTTATAGTGATTTGAAGGTGACTTAGAACTCATATTGGGTGGTTTGGTTAACCATCTTAGAGTACTCCATTTGAGCTCAAATTTGGTGGGTTTAATCCTAAGGATAAGGTGATCCTTGTTGCAAATCTATTTTTCATGTCTTATGTTTTGATGATTGACAAACACTGCTTTTCTTGGACAGCTTGTTGCTTCTAACTTTTCAGGAATCGACGATCGGACAATAAAAAAGGAGCCAAGTTCAGAAATGCGTAGGTTTAGGGTTGAGTCAGTCTGTACTTTTGTTTTTTACCTTTTGAGTCCTCTTGTAATAGTCAAAAAGACTGATGCTTTATAACCCTTCACACACACACTTGAGAGACTTAGAAATTTTGGTTTTACTCATATCGGCCAGGACGATTTCTTTGATCGGCCTGGCCGATCAGCTTAAAAAAGAAAGTCTAATTAAGGATTCTTAATTAAGGCAGCCTACGTTAACAGATCGTCCTGGACGATACGTGTATCGGCCAGGACGATAAGCTCAAAACAGAAAGAAGTAGCCGCCATAGACAAGTATGGTATACCATATCTTTAAATTATTGGCCAGGACGATCCTCGGATCGGCCTGGACGATATTCACAAATTATGCAATAATTGTTCAGGAAATCAAGGAAGTAATTAAGGATGATTGATACGATCATATCGTCCTGGACGATCGCAGGATCGGCCAGGCCGATCTAGTCAAAAACCTTAAGTTACTTCAGGACGATCAATATCGGCCAGCTCGTATTCAGGGCTATTGTCAGGATGATTTTTCTCTGATTTGAACTGATCGGCCAGGACGATCGTGAGATCGGCCTGGACGATCAAGCTATTTTTCAATCGTCCTATTTTCCATTCAGGGCTATACTCTGGCCGATCTTCATTGTTTTGTACTGATCGGCCAGGCCGATGTCCAGATCGGCCTGGACGATAAAGTCGGCAACTTGCAATTAATGAGCTCTTTTGAAGCTCTTCTATTTAAAGAGCTCTTGTTCAACGTTTTTTAAAAATCTTTTGGCTGCTGCCTTGACCTAAGAAGGCCTTGAGGAGAGAAAGAGAGAGAGAAGAGAGAGAGAGGATCTTGTGAGGGGGAGCTTGTGAGGGGTTTCACAAGGGTTGCTTCAAGGATCTCTCTGCGTCGTCTTCGTCTAGAGTTTCTCGTCCGTGGAAGGGTCGGTAGAGGTAAGGAGTGTTGCTTTTGGTTCTGGTTCTCTGCCAGCTTCAGGAGAAAGCAAAAGGAGATAGGTTCTCTGCCTTGCCGGGGTGGCAAAAAGGAGGTTCTTGTGAGGGTTTCTCCACCTAGCCGTGGGGGCTAAAGGAGAGTCACTTTTTGTGTAGTGCAATACTTGGAGGGTGCCTCCAAGGAGTGGACGTAGGTCGAGTCGACCGAACCACTATAAATTTCTGTGTTCTTTTTCTTGCTTCCGCACGTTTAAATTCCGCATTATTTTCGTGGTGTGATTTGGTTTATATGATTTTATTTCCTTGTTTTAAAAAGAAGTCTTTAAAATACCAATTCACCCCCCCCTCTTGGTTAGTTTGGGACTAAGTTCATAGGGCTTAACATCCCAATCGAACTTTCAAGTGGTATCAGAGCTCGATTCGAAAATTAAAGTTTGAAAACTTTTTGAATTTGATCCATGTCTAACTTTGGGAATCGCAACACTACGGAAGGGTATTCTATTACCCGACCTCCTCCGTTCGATAACCTACCTTTTGATTTTTGGAAAACTCGCATGTCAACTTTTCTACAATCTACTGATTATCGCATGTGGATGCTTATTCAAGAAGGTAATTCTCCACCTTCTCGTGAAATTAACGGTTTTAAAACTGAAGTTGCTTTTACCGAATGGACTTTTGATGAACGAGATTTAGCTCAACTAAATGCGAAATATTTGAATTGTTTTTTCTGTGCTTTAAAATCTGAGGATTACATGCGTGTTTCAACTTGCAAGACTGGTAAAGAAATTTGGGATAAATTGTGCATTACTTATGAAGGCACTAATGAAGTTAAACAATCCCGTTTAAACATTCTCTTGCATGACTACGAACTTTTTCGTATGAAACCTCATGAATCAATTTCTGACATGTACACTAGGTTTACTCAGATTGCTACTTCATTGCATGCACTAGGAAAAGAACTTTCGAACTATGAAAAAGTTAACAAGATTTTGAGATGCTTGCCTTCTTCTTATGATGCAAAAATTACTGCAATCACTGAATCTAAAGATTTAAACACCTATTATATTGATAACTTGCTTGGCTCACTCATTGCTTACGAGCAAGGGGTGAATCAAAGAAATCTTGATGCAGGTGAGAAGAAAAAGGAGAAAACAATTGCATTGAAGGCACATAAATCGGATTCTGAATCTTCCGGGTCTGAAAGCGATGGAGTTGCCTTCATCACAAGGCAATTCAAAAGCTTTCTAAGGAAGAAACAAAAGCATCATCAAAATTGGAGAAAAGGTAAGGATCATAAACATATTAAAGGATCTTCTGATGTTGTTTGTTTTGAATGCAGGAAACCGGGACATGTAAGAGCCGATTGTCCTACACTTCAAGATCATTCAAGCAAAGAAAAGGAAAAATGTGAGGAAAAAGCTAAGTCTAGGAAGGAGAATAAGAAAATCCAAAGAGGCTTCTGGGCAGAATCTGGTACTGATTCCTCTGAGACTGAACCAGAGGAAGAGACTACAAACTTGTGTTTCATGGGAGAAAATCAAAGTGATGAGGAAGAGGTATGTAAACCAACCTATGATGAATTGTTTGAAATTTGTGAAAAAATCCATATATCATACAAAAAACTTAAGAAAACTCATGCTAGCCTAAAATTATAACATTCAAATCTACAAAAAGAGCATGAAGTTTTTCTCAAAGATCATGCAACGATTGATTCAAATCACATGGCTCTCCTTGATGAATTTGATGAATTAAACAAGAAGCATTTGGAATTAGTTGATAAAAGTAATGCATTAAAAGCTTCACACACCTCACTTAACAATGATCTTAAGAAATCTAAAGAGATTGAGAAAAATTTGAGGATTGAGAATGATGCATTAAAAAGAACTAACTTGAGAATTCAAAATGATTTGGAAACATGTAAGAAAGCTAGGATGACACCAATTTTTAATCAAAGGCCAGAACCTAGGAAGAGGCATTTTTACTCAAACCATTTAAGAAAACCTTTTCCTGGAGTTCAATGTTTTTCTTGTGGCATGTTAGGACACATCTCACACACTTGCACAGTTCACCGCAGTACACATTGGGTGTGGAGACCTAAGATGCATGATTCAATACATACCACATCTGCATTGCACTCTACATTTCCTAAGAAGGAGCCCAAATCTGTTTGGGTTCCTAAAACTGACTGTTGTTGAGTTTTGCAGGAGTGCTCTCACCAAAGACCTCGTGGGAGCATAAGATGAACATAAGGAGGCTTGCAGCTCAATTGCTTAAATCCGTTGTTTAATCACTTGCTTGAAATCTTTAGTCTTTGTGTGACTTTTATTTTAGTTTTTTTTTTTTTTGTTCACTTTGTCCTGTTTTTATGAGTTTTTGTTTTTCACTTTGGTCTTTATTTTGGGCCTCCATATGATAAAACTTCTCAAGTTTTTAAATATTGGAGTTTTTGGAGATAAGGTTTAGCTTTTTAAAATTGGTTAAAGGAAGTAAACTGTTGATGTTTTTTTTTTCCCTTCTTCTGACTTTGTTTAGTGGCATGATTTTCTTTTATAAAACAAAAGACTAAACTCAGTTTAACCAATGGCTTTTTAAGATCTCTTTCTAATCTTGTTACATTAAATCATCTTATGCATAATAATCAAAATTCTTTGATATCATTCAAGCTTTTGAAATCTTACCATTACAGTTATCACGTGATTTTGATTTTGGGTTGTGGATTGTTCTTCCCTATATTAGAGAGAGAGCTCCTATTCTCTAATATTTGGAGGATGTACTCACAACTAAGTTTTTTTTTTAAGGGTATATTAAAGAATTTTTTAGCTTGCAAAAGTCAAAAAGGAAAGAGGCCAATGAAGCCAAATTGAAAAGAAAACTATATATACAAAAGTGTATCAAAAAATCAAAAGATGCTCAAAGAGCCAATAAAAGAGAAAAGAGGCATAAAATTAGCCCACTAAATGCAAGCTATCATCTCTTTGGTAAAACTCTTAAAATTTAGAAAACTCATTGATTATGTGATACGTTCAACGATTTGATTTCAAATTCCATGATTGAGAAAAACTATTTTGGTTTATTATTTATAAGATATTTTAGTTGTTAACATGTCTTGATTGGATCTTCTTATCCTTTTTATTATTCCGAGTCAGGACTCTGTTGTTTTTAAGAGAATTTTGTACCCTGAAGGATGTCCGATCTAGGGTAAATGAAATCAGTTTTTCTACCTTCTTCTAATTGGATTTTGTTAAACCTCTTGATCTCCTAAAACTTTAAAAGTTTAAATTCATGAAAAGAATCCTCATATGATGTCTCCATAAAACAAAAAAAAAAAAATAGAAAAATTAAAATCAAAAAATATTCGGTGTTTGTTTTATTATTTTTTTTTATTTTATTTTTTTTATTTGTGTCTTTGACTGTCTTTTCTTTTGTTTTATTTTTGAGGATCTTGATCATCACCATTCCTTTCTTGATTTCAATTTCAAGTCACATCGGCCTGGCCGATATTTCTATCGTCCTGGCCGATAGGACAAATTCTTTCCAAAATCCATCTGCTGATCTTTTTCTGTGCTTACTGAAAATCATTGTCCTGGACGATACATTATCGTCCTGGACGATTTGATCAAAACTCATGATGATAGTCCTGGCCGATAGTATATTTGTCTGGCTGATGCATTCTATGTGCATCATCCTGGCCGATACACTGGACCGTCCCGGACGATCCACGTGTCAGTACGTTTTTATCTTTAAATTCGGCCCCGGACGATCCATTATTGGATTATCGACCGGGCCGATCCACTGTTCGTCCTGGACGATACACGTGGAAAGCATTTAAAACGTTTTAACTTCGGCCGGTACGATCAATTATTGTGCATCGTCCTGGACGATACACCTAATCGGCCCGGACGATCTGCTTTTTCAACGGTCGTCCGGACTGACTCCTCGGGCCGATAGCCTGTGTCTAATCGGCCTGGCCGATATCTGATCGGCCCGGATGATTGGACCGCCTTTTTGACCAATCGGCCTGTACGTAATTATTGACACATATCGGCCTGGACGATTCCGCGATCGGCCAGGATGATATGGACGTTTCTTTAAATTCAGGCCGATCCAGCCATGTTTTTCACTCCTCATCCCTTCTCCTTTGTGTTTTTGCTTAAGATCTCTCAAATGGCTGGTGGGAAGCATGTCCGTCAGACCTCTGGAAGTTCCTCGAGGGCAAGGGTTGACCCTCATTTCCGTGAAGCAGAAGATGAAGCTGCATATCACCGCTATAAAGAATGTGGAATTACTGTTTCCAGGATTATCAATCCAGTCCACATCTCTTACCCGGTAATGGATCTCTTCGCTCACACTTCCCTTTGCTTCATTCTGTCTATTGTTTTCCCCTTCAATTCTGAGTTCCTTCTAGAATTTTTTGCAAACCTGCGCATCAACTCCACCTTCACAGCCCTGTCCTCCTATGTGAATCGACGCCCTGTCGAAATCACATATCAGGACTGTGTTGATCTCTTACAGCTATCCACCACCGGAGATAAGCTGCACTTAATTGCCCTTGATCCTGATCTTGACTGGTCCACGGCAAATCACTTTCTTCGCCAGATCAATGTCCGTTACCATGTTGGAGAGACTAGCTCTTTAGTCAGAGATGCTAGGACAATCCAACATGTCCTTCGCACCTCCGTCATTCCAAAAGCCGACGACCGTGTCCACATTACCCCTCTACTTTCCCTCACTACCTTCTATATCATGGCTCATAGGGAATTCAACACTGCTGACCTATTTTTTCGTTACATTGATCACCTAACAACAATTCGTGATCCAGGCCACAGAAGAAAGCCAAATCTAGCCTTAGGACACATCATAGCCTATGTTCTTGAAACTAAATACCAACTTCAATATCCTATACCACTAAACCTTCCAACTCCCTTCTACTCAAACAACTCCTTCAGCACCCTTCACAGCACTCGTCTCCACCCTGAGGAACCTCAGGGGGCTCGAGAGGAGGAGGCTCCCGCTCCAGCTCCCTTTCCTGACCCTGTCCCTCTCCACCAACACTCACCAGTTGATCAGTTGATTGAGAGATTTGATCGATGGGAGACCCGATTTGATGCATATGTTGCTGCCCAGGAGCAGCAACACTCTGAGGACATTGCCCGTTACGAGCATCACCGCGCTGAGGATTTAGCTCGATTTGACAGCTTTCTTACTCACCAGCAGCAGCAGCATGACCAGGACATCGCCTGGTTCAATGCTCAATTTACTACCCTTGCCAGTTACTTTCAGTAGCCACCTCCACCTCCTCCATCTGATGATCAGGATCCCTCGTTCTTTTAGTTTGTGCTTTGAGTTATTGTTGCTTTTTTTTTTGTCCTTCGTGGTGTTTTATTTTTTTTTACTGTTTCTGGACTCTCTTTTTGTGATGACAAAAAGGGGGAGTAGGATAGGATAGGGTGTGGTAAGAAAAAGTTGATGTTGTAACTTTATTTTTCTAATGAATCTTTTTGTTTTCCTACTTGTGTTTTATCATCATCAAAAAGGGGGAGATTGTTGCAAATCTATTTTTCATGTCTTATGTTTTGATGATTGACAAACACTGCTTTTCTTGGACAGCTTGTTGCTTCTAACTTTTCAGGAATCGACGATCGGACATTAAAAAAGGAGCCAAGTTCAGAAATGCGTAGGTTTAGGGTTGAGTCAGTCTGTACTTTTGTTTTTTACCTTTTGAGTCCTCTTGTAATAGTCAAAAAGATTGATGCTTTGTAACCCTTCACACACACACTTGAGAGACTTAGAAATTCTGGTTTTACTCATATCGGCCAGGACGATTTCTTTGATCGGCCTGGCCGATCAGCTTAAAACAGAAAGTCTAATTAAGGATTCTTAATTAAGGCAGCCTACGTTAACAGATCGTCCTAGACGATACGTGTATCGGCCAGGACGATAAGCTCAAAACAGAAAGAAGTAGCCGCCATAGACAAGTATGGTATACCATATCTTTAAATTATCGGCCAGGACGATCCTCGGATCGGCCTGGACGATATTCACAAATTATGCCATAATTGTTCAGGAAATCAAGGAAGTAATTAAGGATGATTGATACGATCATATCGTCCTGGACGATCGCAGGATCGGCCAGGCCGATCTAGTCAAAAACCTTAAGTTACTTCAGGACGATCAATATCGGCCAGCTCGTATTCAGGGCTATTGTCAGGATGATTTTTCTCTGATTTGAACTGATCGGCCAGGACGATCGTGAGATCGGCCTGGACGATCAAGCTATTTTTCAATCGTCCTGTTTTCCATTCAGGGCTATACTCTGGCCGATCTTCATTGTTTTGTACTGATCGGCCAGGCCGATGTCCAGATTGGCCTGGACGATAAAGTCGGCAACTTGCAATTAATGAGCTCTTTTGAAGCTCTTCTATTTAAAGAGCTCTTGTTCAACATTTTTTAAAAATCTTTTGGCTGCTGCCTTGACCTAAGAAGGCCTTGAGGAGAGAAAGTGAGAGAGAAGAGAGAGAGAGGATCTTGTGAGGGGGAGCTTGTGAGGGGTTTCACAAGGGTTGCTTCAAGGATCTCTCTGCGTCGTCTTCGTCTAGAGTTTCTCGTCCGTGGAAGGGTCGGTAGAGGTAAGGAGTGTTGCTTTTGGTTCTGGTTCTCTGCCAGCTTCAGGAGGAAGCAAAAGGAGATAGGTTCTCTGCCTTGCCGGGGTGGCAAAAAGGAGGTTCTTGTGAGGGTTTCTCCACCTAGCCGTGGGGGCTAAAGGAGAGTCACTTTTTGTGTAGTGCAATACTTGGAGGGTGCCTCCAAGGAGTTGACGTAGGTCGAGTCGACCGAACCACTATAAATTTCTGTGTTCTTTTTCTTGCTTCCGCACGTTTAAATTCCGTATTATTTTCGTGGTGTGATTTGGTTTATATGATTTTATTTCCTTGTTTTAAAAAGAAGTCTTTAAAATACCAATTCACCCCCCCTCTTGGTTAGTTTGGGACTAAGTTCATAGGGCTTAACATCCCAATCGAACTTTCAATTCTATGGTCCAAATTTCATCAAATTTGGAGTTTATTTGGTTCACCAAGTAGGAGCCTAAAAAATCCTTCTTAGAAATGGCCTATTAACCCTAATCAATTGATAATGAACTATTCTTAATTTGTAAAATCCATCAAAATGTCCTTAATTGTCCCTGATTAATCCCCTAATCAAGAAGAATTGAAACCCTCTTAAATTGATCTCTAGATTTGTCTTAACTTGACCCTTAGGTAATTAGGGTATAATCAATTTTAATTAATCTTAAAAAAAAAAATCTTAAAAAATCCCAAAAGGGTTTTAAACACTTGTTGATATGTCCTTAGGTCATTTATGACCTTTGGAATTGATCCCAAGGAGTTTAGGGCTCATTTGGGTTCAAATCCTTAAGCAGCTCCCTTAGTTGAGATAGTTTGATAATCCCTACGAACATGTAAGATTTCTAAAATTCACTGTTAATTATGGAAAATTTTGACTAATCAAACTTAATGGCTAATGACTCCAATTAGAATCTATCATTCCCTAAAAATATTAAACCTCCATAATTTGGTCAAAGTCAAGGACTCAACATCTTAGGTGACCTTAGGTCAAAGGGGGCCATAACTTCTAAAAATCATAACTTGTCATAGAAAACTCCAAGTTAAGTGTCCCACCTGTCTAACAACTCATAATTAGGTCCAGTATTTATTAAAAATTTGAAACACTTAAGATTCACTCTAATTTTGAAAGTCAAATTTTGACCCCTTAGTAAATATATCTGGATACTCCTTTAAAATCTGTAAACTTCTCCAACCTCTAAAATTCTTTTAATAGGTTATTAAAATTCTCAACCAACCCATTAAAATCAGTAATCAATTCTCCTTAATATTAATTTACTCCTGTGTTTCCAATCAATTTAAAATAATTTAATTAACCCCGACTGCTATTGGGTAACCCAGGCCTACGAGGCTATTAGTTTAGCCCCAAGGAAGGTGAAATAAACTTCACGGCCTCGGTGTGAAATAAAGGTAGCAACAAATTAACTTTTAAAATATATTTAATTAAAATTTCTAATTTATTAATATTTAAAGTTTAACTCAAATCTCCCTTTAAAGCCTTAACAAACCCAGAATTTTAGACAACTTTGATAAATCACCCAATTTAGAATTTACCCTAGCCACACGACCTTTTACACACACTTTAGATGATGTGCTAGGACAACCAACTCTAGATCTAGGTTAGGCCGGTGTTTACTTTACTGCTGTGTGCCGGATTTTTCATAGTTTTCACTGCATGTTGTGGATGAAATTGCTTTGCTGTGTCTGCTTACTTTTTTTTTTGCACTCTGTGAATGGATTGATGTGTTTGGCGACTAGATTACCCTTAGGTTAGGTACGATCTGGATGTTCACATAGTTTTCTGCAGGTGGCCACGCTCATGCAGGGCAGAAAAAGGGGGCTAAATCAATAAAAAATTATTAATTGTTATAAATGTTTGCACAGGTGCTTCAGCTGCTAAAGCCCCCAAACAATAAGAAGAGCGTGGACAGTGTGTTTTACTTTCCTTTTTGCACATATATAACTGCTTGGGAATAACTGCTTATCATTTATTAACTGCTTAGGATAACCCTGCAGGTGAGTCTAGATTTTATTTTTGATATAAATGTAATTAGTGTAATTGTCAAGTGTTGTGAAAGTTAATTTTGAGTTGGGATACATAGGTCCAAAGCTTGGATTCTAAAGAGGAAAGGATGTCCATTTGGGAAGTATTCCTTTTTCCATTTGGAAATCCAAATTTGGATTACACTTCTCTTATACCCAAAGAGGAAAGAGTGGCCTTCCCCTTAAAAGGGAAGTGCCCTCTTACCCATTTGGGTAGTTCACCACGAAGAATCCAAGAAGTTTGAAGAAAAGGAGTCTAGAGGAGAACAAGATTGAAGACTTGAAGATTGAGAGTATCCCACTCAAAAAATTACTTGCGTCATTACTAGGTTTAGAATCCGGGTTGTTGTCAGTGGTGCTCGGCCACTTTACTTTCTGCAAAATTCTGGTTTGTAATAAGCAAGACAACTTTGCCTATGGACATTTATTAATTGATTAATATTTGATGTGATGAGTTGATTGCCTCTAGGATTGTTTGTTTTTCCTAGTTTTTTGGCGATTGTGTGCCATTTTTATTTTCACATGGATACGTGAGACTCGTGAGGGTGTGAAAGTTTTCTACTCATAACTTTAAATGTCTAAAATTTTAGTGAGTCTAAATAACATAGAAAGATAACGAATCTAGGGAATTAGCTGGGGATCGACCCCGGGGTCGCATGCATATTTCTGCACTTCTTCTTTCCTTGTTTTAGACCCTTCCCTGCCAGTGGGTAGAGTCCAGATAGTCTGACCTATGAGGATGAGGTGCCGGATCTGGGGAAGCCTAGTATTCTAAAAAATTATTTTTATAAGCCTGTTTTTAAAATTTCAAGCATACTTGATTTGGAAGTCGTCGACTAGCATGCATTGCATTAGACACAAATTAAAAGAGTCAAAAATTTTAATTGCATCAGTTTAGCATTTTAGTACCCAACATAAGTCAAAGGGGCCAATTAGGAAAAATTCTAGATGTCGG
The DNA here is from genome assembly GCA_016618105.1 of Dendrobium huoshanense. Classification (NCBI taxonomy): domain Eukaryota; kingdom Viridiplantae; phylum Streptophyta; class Magnoliopsida; order Asparagales; family Orchidaceae; genus Dendrobium; species Dendrobium huoshanense. Next base: position 22,132,693 of record CM028344.1, read on the forward strand.
CCCCAATTCTTCAGAACTTTAAGTATAACGTCTACCACTCTTTCATAAAAGACCGGACTCATCTCTTTTAAATTGACTAGGTGGTTAGCTGGCTCCCCAATCCAGGCCGGGGTAAGTCCAGGTTTTGCACTGCATTAGTTAGGATCGGACGACTGTGGTCCAGCGTCCAAATTAGATTTAGGATTCGGGGCAGATCTTTGATTATAAGACCCCAAATTTCAGGATTATAATCCCAAATTTCTAATAAAATGCTCAACTCTAATTAAATATCATTTCAATCCAAAACATAAAGCCCAACACTTAGATTAAGTTGGGACACTTCCGGATGGTTCTGGAATCTCAAAGTGTCCCCTACCTCTCTTTCTTCGATTCTATTAATAAATGTTCAATCTTGATCCATTCCCTTTTGATTTTCCAAAAGATTCTATTCAATTTTTTTTTGATATCACTCCTAGAAAATCTAGTAAAATTTCATTCTTATTTTAATTGAGAGTTTTCGTAGGGGACTCTGTCTCCCTACGATGTAATTAACTACGGGGGTTGCGCTCGTAGGAGATTTGGAACCACACACACCTGATTTCAAAATTAATCTTTTTTTAAAAATCTTCTTAGATTTCTTTGGGAAATGTTAAAGAATGATTGTCATTATCATATTTGAAGAATTATCATTGAAAGATGTTATCTCCCTTTGGGGAGATACATCCTTCTTTGATAAGGCTTTGGATATGAATTCGACAATCATACTCCTTAAATATCATAACTGGATTATTTAGTTGAACTCTACCTTGTCCCCTCGGGGCCGTGTGGAGTTCTCTTTATAATCTAGTTATGATATTCAAGATGAATTTCATGATTCTAAGTCTGAACACCATTATGGAATTTTATTTTCCTCCTCCGGGGTGATATATTTATCTGAACAAGCTGATTCGACTTCTGGAATTAGAATTAAAATCTCAATTTTAAAATTCCCAAAGAAAACTAATATTTTTAAAATATGTTTTCAAAATTCCACAAATAAAAAAATGGCACGCCTGAAATTACTAAACGATAAGAGAGGGGGGGGTGAATTGTAAAAACTTCTTAATAATAAAATTAAGCCTAAACAAGAGTTCTAATTTTGTTGTTATTTTTTAAACTTTAAAACAAAGATTTATGCAATTTTTTCTTTTACAAAATTTCACATGCAATAGATATGAAAAATTTAAAATGCAAGCAAAAATTAAACAACGATAAGGAAAGAACACACAAAGAATTTTATAGTGGTTCGGTCAAAATATGACCTACGTCCACTCCCCGGAGTCCTCCACTCCGGGATTTTCACTATCAAAATAGTTCTCCTTTTGCCCCCCTCGGCAAGGCGGAGAAGCCTGTACAAACCTCCCTTTCACCAACCGGCGTGGCGGAATACCGAACTCTATTTTCACCCTCTTGGCGACGGCAGAGAACCTTCTCGTTTTTCTCCCTCCCGGAAAAGGCAGAGAACCTCGAGGTAACGGATGTAGACGAGCCTTTCCCTTGGAGATCCTTCCTCAAATCCTTCTCGGGCCACAGGAGGAGCAAGATGCAGCAAGCTTGGAGCAACCGTGTGATCTCCCTCACACCTCTTCTCCATCACAACGCTCACCTCCTCCTTCCTCTCTCAACCCTCAAGAATTTCTCTAGAGTTTTCTCCCCTGGAATCCCTCTCTAACCACGTTCACCCCCTCTGTAAATCTTACCCAAAAAGAGTTGATTGACATCTAAAAACGGGCTCCAAAAACCTCTGATTTCAAAATTAGCCGTTACTATTCATACTGTACGATTCAACATCGTACAGTACGATCTTCACAAACAACCGTCGTCTTGGTACGAAGATGTACGAACAGTACAAAAATAAATCGTACTGTACGATATAATATCGTACGGTACGATCCAACAAGATACTACTCGTACAGGACGATGGTCTGGATGATCGGATGTCGTCTCTGTTCATCGTATGGTACGATTACTATCGTACAGTACGATGTTCAAATTTTCATTAGCCCTGGATTACATGCACTAATCACGGGTTAATTTAAGTAAGTATTAAAAACTGATCGTACAGTACGAACTTGTTCGTACAGTACGAACGGCGCAAAATCACTTACTTAAACTAAGTCACGGCTAGGGTTTTGGATCTGAACATATCGTACAGTACGAAAGACGTCGTACAGTACGATCTATTCACAGAATTGTCCACATAGCTTGGATCATACAGTACAAAATAAAATCGTACAGTACGATCTACAGAGAAGAATTTTAGTTATAATTTGCAGTTAAAAAAGAACTCTCCCCCTGTGTGTGTGCATGGTTGCTCTTACTCTTACGCATATTGTGGCCAGACTCAATAAAGTAAAAATACAATAAATGAAAAAATACATTGTTTGACTCATACTCCTAATCTACCCGGTCTTGAGTCTTCCTTTCTTCCTGAGTCACTTGTGATCTTCCTGAAATGTTAGTGCTCAAGGAAAATAACAAATAAAATAATAATCAATGAAACGCAGTTCCAAAACACTCATTATTTGGCATCATCAAAATGTCAAACTCGGGGTCATGGGTTGCAATAATCTCCCCCTTTTTGATGATGTCAAATAATTTGTTGCAAGTAAGAAAGAAAATCATTTCTTTTGAAAAACATTTCTTTTGTTGTTGTTTTTTTTTTGTTTTTTTTTTTTTAAATTAAACACAAGAAAAAAAGGTACTACAATACTACAAGTAAGTACGAAATAAAAGATAATGCATTTAGATAAATAGGCATTACAACATTACAACAAACTTCTCCCCCTTTTGACAGCACAAAAAGGAGGAGTAACTAAAAGCAAAAAGTAATAGAAGAAATCAAACAGAAACTACAATGCAAACATAAACAAACTAAGCAGACGGGTCCTGATCTGGTGGTGGTGGAGGTGGATTTGGTTGAAAATATTGAAAGAGAGCATCAAAGCGGTGATCAATTGCAGTGAATCGTTCGCCAAACCACTGCATATCAGTCTCGTGTTGGTGATGCTGTTCTTGAATATGCATGTCGAGACGAGTCTGCAGCTGGTCGAAGCGGGCGACTAAGTCATCATCAGAGTGCGCTGGTGCTGGTGCAGGTGCTCGGGGTGCAGCATGGCGTCGTGGTCGAGCTAGAGCTGCGGCTGGTGCATCTTCTCCTTCTTCTTCATCAAAGACGGGTTCTTTAGGCTCATGTCCCCGATGAAAGATGATACGGAAGGAAGCATCCGTATAAAAAATAGGAAGCATGTCGGGTTCACCAGGGTAGGATAATTGATATTTATGGTAGAGGATATATCCTATTAGGTGACCAAGAGCCAGATTTTGTTTCCGTCGAGTGGTGGGAAGACGAACAAAAGTCATGTGCTGAATATAATTGCTAATCAAATCGACCTCATCAAACTTAATGTTGGACATAATAAGGTAAGTAGCGACTGACAAGGTAGGGGTCAGATTGATGCGGTCTCCACCTTTGGGTATGATAGAGGTTCGAAGAACATGTTGAATGATACGGGCATTTCTGGTTAAAGATTGGACTAGAGGCTGGTGTTGATGAAAAACAGTATTCCTAAGGACTCTATTTACATCGCTCTAATCAAAATCATCGGTAAGAAACGAGCGAACCATAGGTCCTTCAGTGGACAGCCCAATATGTTGGGCAATGTCAGCTCTAGTTATTTCAACGGGGCGGCCACAAACAAAGGAGTGAAAAGTGGTGTTATCAACGGTGTAGGTGAGGTTGGCGAGAAATTCAAAAAGCAGTTCAGAATTGTATGGAAACGCTAGGGTGAGTAGAAATTGAAAGGTGGTGGAGACAAAGAGGCCCATTACCTCGAAATTTAGAGCGGCCTGATTAAGCATTTTCGAGGGAGAAATTTTGCAAGCCTTGTATCGGTAGTAGGCTTCCTCATTCTCACTATTCAGAAAGCGATCGGGTTGACGATGGGATGAGGACGAGCTTCCGGCAGTCATCCGACCTCGTTTAGACATTGCATGAGGGCAAGAAAACGAAGTGAAGGCTGAGTGAGGAGAGGGTTGAGTGAATTGAACAGCCTAGGCAAGGTTATTTATAGAAATTTCCGTAAATCGTACAGTACGATCAGGGATCGTACAGTACGATATCCAATTAATATTCTGACGAGTCGTTTCGGGAAAAGACAGTCAAATCGTCCAGTACGATACGTATCGTACAGTATGATCAGGCGAATATCAATCGTCCCGAGGCCCTCAGTACGACTTTTGACCAAAGTTTCGTACTGTACGAATATGTGGATCGTACAGTACGATACATAATAAATATCGTACCGACTAGCTATTACTCAAATTGTCCTTTTGTGATGACATGGATCGTACCGTACGAAATAAATGGATCGTACAGTACGATACTCAATAATGTCGTACCAACCGGCTTTAATTCGTCCCAATCCGTGCTGACGTGGATCGTACAGTACGAAGCGAATGTATCGTACAGTACGATCATCAGTAATGTCGTACCAACCAGCTTTAATTCGTCCTAATCCGTGCTGATGTGGATCGTACAGTACGAAGTGGATCGTACAGTACGATGAACAGTCATATAAAGTGTTGGTGTGGTGAGTGTGTGGTGATCAGGAGCAGCCCTAAAGAATTTTTTTTTTTTTATGCATTTATATCTATGACACCTAATCTAGTCCTCAAGGTGCTAAAGGTGTCAAAAGCTAATGGTTTTGTGAATATGTCTGCCAATTGATCTCCTGTAGCGATGTGATGTAATTCTATATCTCCCTTAGCGACGTGATCTCTAATGAAATGATGTCTAATGTCTATGTATTTTGTTCGAGAGTGTTGAATTGGATTCTTAGAGATACAAATTGCACTTGTGTTGTCACACATGATCGAGATGGTTCCAACAGGTAGTCCAAGATCAAGAATTTGTTGTTTTAACCATAGTACTTGTGCAACACAACTTCCTACCGCAATATATTCTGTCTCGGCTGTGGAAAGTGCTACTGAGTTTTTCTTCCTACTGGACCAAGAAACTAATGATTGTCCGATGAATTGGCAGGTACCAGAGGTGCTCTTTCTATCTATCCTACATCCTGCGAAGTCAGAATCTGAGTACCCTAGGATTTCAAAGGAAGTGCTGTGTCTGGGATACCAAATTCCTAAGTTTGGGGTGCCTAGTAGATATCTAAGAATTCTTTTGACAGCAGTTAAGTGAGACTCTTTAGGATCGGCTTGGAAACGGGCACAAAGGCACACACTAAACATTATGTCCGGTCTACTGGCAGTCAAGTAAAGTAGGGATCCAATCATTCCTCTATATTTTTTCTGATCTACTGATTTTCCACTAGGATCCTTATCTAATTGGATTGTCGAACTCATTGGGGTGTTCATGGGTTTTGCACTATCCATTTCATATTTCTTTAAAATATCCTTAATATACTTTGATTGGCTAAGAAAGGTTCCATTATCCATTTATTTTACACTAAAGCCAAGAAAGTAATTAAGCTCTCCCATCATGCTCATTTCAAACTCATTACTCATTGTTTTTGAAAATTCATCTCATAAGTTTTTATCCGAAGATCCAAACAAGATGTCATCTACATATATTTGAACAATAAGAATTTCTTCTTTGACCTTTTGTAAAAAGAGTGTAGTATCTACACTACCCTTTTGAAATCCTCTATCCAAAAGAAATGAGCTAAGTCTGTCATACCATGCTCTAGGTGCTTGCTTTAATCCATATAGTGCCTTTTTTAATTTGAATACATGGTTTGGAAATTGTGAGTTTTCAAATCCGGGGGGTTGCTCAACGTAGACATCTTCCTTAATTACCCCATTCAAAAATGCACTCTTTACATCCATTTGATATAACTTAAAGTTCTTGAAGCAAGCAAAAGCTAAGAGCACTCTTATGGCTTCTAGTCTAGCAACCGGGGCAAAGGTTTCTTCAAAGTCTATTCCCTCAATCTGGTTGTACCCCTTAGCTACTAGCCTTGCTTTATTCCTTCTTATTGTTCCTGAATCATTCACCTTATTCTTGAAGACCCATTTTGTTCCAACAACACTTTGCTCTTTAGGTCTCTTAACTAACTCCCAAACATCATTCCTGGTGAATTGGTTCAGCTCTTCTTGCATTGCTAGAATCCAAAATTCATCTCCTAAGGCTTGATCTATACTTGTAGGTTCTATCATAGAGATGAAAGCTGAGTGACTAACCTCCTTCCTAAGTCCATGCCTAGTTCTTACACCTTCTGAAGGGTCTCCTAAAATTAACACTTTAGGATGACTAGAAGAATATCTCCATTCTCTAGGCAAAACTTCCTGAGGTTCGACCCATTCTCCTAAGGTCATCGTCTCTACTCCTTGAATTGCCTCTATTTCATCATCTTCAATTTTAGATTCTGAGGGCTTATCTGATTCATCAAATACCACATGGGTGGATTCTTCTACTACAAGGGTTCTCTTATTAAAAATTCTATAGGCCTTACCTATAGAAGAATAACCTAAGAAGACACCTTTATCAGACTTGGGATCGAATTTTCCTAAGGGATGTTTACCATTATTTAAGATGAAGCACTTACACCCAAAGACATGTAAATGTGAAAGGTTTGGTGTCCTACCCTTAAGGAGTTCATATGGAGTTTTATTCAGCTTCGATCTAATGTTTACTCTGTTCAAAACATAACATGCTGTGTTGACTGCTTCTGCCCAAAAGTATCTAGGAAGGGTATACTCCGCTAACATTGCCCTAGCAGCTTCTACCAAAGTTCTATTCTTCCTTTCTGCTATGCCATTCTGTTGGGGTGTTCTAGGAGCTGAGAAATTGTGCTCTATTCCTATCTCTTGACAGAATGACTCAAATCTATCATTTTAGAACTCTCCACCATGATCACTATGGATTGTTGATATTTCACAACCTAATTTTCGTTGAATCCATGTGGAGAAAACTTTATATTCCTCAAAAGACTCATTCTTGTGTGCTAAGAATCTTACCCAAGTAAATCTAGTGAAGTCATCTACAATCACAAATCCATAATTCTTTCCACCTAGACTGGCTGTACTAACGGGTCCAAATAAGTCCATGTGTAGAATTTCTAGTGGCCTAGAGGTGATCACGTCTCTAATTGATTGAAAGGATGATTTGACTTGTTTTTCTTGTTGGCAAGCATCACATAAGTGATCCTTGGTGAATTCTAACTTAGGTACACCTCTAACTAGGTTTTTCTGAGTGATGTTTCTAAGAGTTTTCATGCTAGCATGACATAGTCTCCTATGCCATAGCCACGAGTCATCAACTATTGTTTTCAAGCAAAATGATTTTGAACTATCAACGCAATCAAGGTCTAACATGTAAACATTGTTAATTCGTTTTCCTTCTAAAATAATTTCATCAAATAAACTAATCAGGCATCTATCAGTAAAAAATTTAACATCAAAACCTTTGTCACACAGTTGACTAATGCTAAGTAAGTTATGCTTTAAACCATCAACTAATAAAACATTTTCAATTAAAAAATTCTTAGCATTACCAACGATACCTGAGCCTATCACCTTCCTGGTAGTGTTGTCTCCCAACGTTACTTTGCCTCCAGTTTTGGTCTCCAATAGGATGAACTTCTTCATATCTCCAATCATGTGTCGCGAGCAGCCACTATCCAGGTACCACATGCTCTCACTAGGTCTTTTGTGAGAGCATCCCTACAATTTCATTCAAAGATTAGATTTGGGAACCCAAGTGAGTTTGGGTTCCTCCTTATGCTTGCATGAATGTGATGTATGCATGTTATGCTGTGATGGATGCAGTTTAGGTCTCCATACTAAGTGTGTCCTACGGTGAATTGTGCATGTGCGGGCTATGTGACCTAACATGCCACAAGAGAAGCACCTAACACCAGGAAATGGATTTACTAATCTATGAGTATGGTGGTGCCTCTTCCTAAGGTTTTGAAATGCATGCTGTGTTGGGGGTTTTCTAGGATGGCCTACTGTGAGTGATGCAATTTCATTTTCTAATTCTTTTATCTTTTCACTATAAGTTTTATTTTGAGCTGTCAATCCATCAACTTCTATCAATAGCAAGTGCTCACTATGATCTACTTCTAATGCAAGTGCAGTTAGTTTTTCAAACTCTACATCTAGTTCAATATGTGATGTTTTCAAGGATTCATGCGCTTCACTTAGTTCAATATGCTTCTTATTTAATGCATCATACTCATCAAGAAGTAACATGTGATCTTTATCTAAATCAGAATTTTCTTTAACTAAGTTAGCATGCTCAATTTGTAAGGAACTAAATTCAATATTAAGTTTAGCATGCATTTTTTTCAGTTTCCTATACGAGTCATGAATATTCTCAGAAATAAGCAGTAATTCATCATAAGAAAGTTGACATACCTCATCTTGATCCAATTGATCAAGGTTATCATTAGCCATAAGACACAAATTTGTTACCTCCTCCTCTGCTTCTTCTTCTGATGATTCTGAGGCAGAGTCGACCCAAAAAGCTTTCTGTGTCTTTGTCTTTCCTCTCTTGTATTTAACTTTGTCATCTCCTTTCTCCTTTCCTGGTTGACTCTTCAGATTAGGGCAATCGGCTCGAAGGTGACCTGGCTTCCTGCACTCAAAGCAAATTGTATCAGATGAAACCTTATTGGACCTTGAGCTCTTACCTTTATTCCAGCTGTTCTAATGACGCTTTTGTTTTCTCTTCAGGAAATTTTTGAACTGTCGGGTCATCAGTGCTATCTCATCATCTTCCTCCCCTGCAGAGTTTTCACTTTCTGAGTTGCTAGCTTTTAATGCCACCGTCCGCACCTTTTTCTTTTCACCTGCATCACTTTGCCTTTGGCTCACTCCTTGCTCGTATGCAATGAGTGACCCAAGGAGGTTATCAATAGAATAAACATTAAGATCTTTAGACTCAGTGATAGCAGTTATCTTAGCATCATAGGAACTAGGTAGGCATCTAAGAATTTTATTCACTTTCTCAGAATTTGAAATTTCTCTACCTAATGCATGCAAGGATGTCACAATTTGGGTGAACCTAGTGTACATGTCAGAAATTGTTTCGCTAGGTTTCATACGGAATAATTCATAATCATGCAGTAGAATGTTAAGCCTAGACTGTTTTACTTCGTTTGTTCCTTCGTATGTAATGCACAGTCTATCCCAAATCTCCTTACCAGAAACACAAGTAGATACTCTCATATAGTCCTCAGATTTCAATGCACAAAAAAAGCAGTTTAAGCACTTAGCATTCAGTTGGGCTAACTCCCTATCCTCATTGCTCCATTCAATAAAAGGTACAGGAGTTTTCAAACCATTAACAATCTTAAACGGTGCAACATATCCATCATTTACTAACATCCACATGCGGTAATCTATAGATTGCAAAAATGTAGACATTCTAATTTTCCAGAAATCAAACGGAATGTTATCAAAAAGTGGTGGACGAGTTATTGAATAACCCTGCGCAGTGTTACGATTACCAAAATTCGACATGATCGTTTTTTCAAGGTTTTCTAAAACACTATTTTGAAAAACAAGCTCTGATACCAATTGAAATTACTAAATGACAAGAGGGGGGGGGGTGAATTGTAAAAACTTCTTAATAATAAAATTAAGCCTAAACAAGAGTTCTAATTTTTTTGTTGTTTTTGAAACTTTAAAACAAAGATTTATGCAATTTTTTCTTTTACAAAATTTCACATGCAATAGATATGACAAATTTAAAATGCAAGCAAAAATTAAACAACGATAAGGAAAGAACACACCAAGAATTTTATAGTGGTTCGGTCAAAATATGACCTACGTCTACTCCCCGGAGTCCTCCACTCCGGGATTTTCACTATCAAAATAGTTCTCCTTTTGCCCCCCTCGGCAAGGCAGAGAAGCCTGTACAAACCTCCCTTTCACCAACCGGCGTGGAGGAATACCAAACTCTATTTTCACCCTCTTGGCGACGGCAGAGAACCTTCTCATTTTTCTCCCTCCTGGAGAAGGCAGAGAACCTCGAGGTAACGGATGTAGATGAGCCTTTCCCTTGGAGATCCTTCCTCAAATCCTTCTCGGGCCATAGGAGGAGCAAGATGCAGCAAGCTTGGAGCAACCGTGTGATCTCCCTCACACCTCTTCTCCCTCACAACGCTCACCTCCTCCTTCCTCTCTCAACCCTCAAGAATTTCTCTAGAGTTTTCTCCCCTGGAATCCCTCTCTAACCACGTTCACCCCCTCTGTAAATCTTACCCAAAAAGAGTTGATTGACATCTAAAAACGGGCTCCAAAAACCTCTGATTTCAAAATTAGCCGTTACTATTCGTACTGTACGATTCAACATGGTACAGTACGATCTTCACAAACAGCCGTCGTCCTGGTACGAAGATGTACGAACAGTACAAGAATAAATCGTACTGTACGATATAATATCGTACGGTACGATCCAACAAGATACTACTCGTACAGGACGATGGTCTGGACGATCGGATGTCGTCTCTGTTCATCGTATGGTACGATTACTATCGTACAGTACGATGTTCAAATTTTCATTAGCCCTGGATTACATGCACTAATCACGGGTTAATTTAAGTAAGTATTAAAAACTGATCATACAGTACGAACTTGTTCGTACAGTACGAACGGCGCAAAATCACTTACTTAAACTAAGTCACGGCTAGGGTTTTGGATCTGAATATATCGTACAGTACGAAAGACGTCGTACAGTACGATCTATTCACAGAATTGTCCACATAGCTTGGATCGTACAGTACGAAATAAAATCGTACAGTACGATCTACAGAGAATAATTTTAGTTATAATTTGCAGTTAAAAAAGAACTCTCCCCCTGTGTGTGTGCATGGTTGCTCTTACTCTTACGCATATTGTGGCCAGACTCAATAAAGTAAAAATACAATAAATGAAAAAATACATTGTTTGACTCATACTCATAATCTACCCGGTCTTGAGTCTTCCTTTCTTCCTGAGTCACTTGTGATCTTCCTGAAATGTTAGTGCTCAAGGAAAATAACAAATAAAATAATAATCAATGAAACGCAGTTCCAAAACACTCATTATTTGGCATCATCAAAATCTCAAACTCGGGGTCATGGGTTGCAACAACGCCCGGTGGGACAAATCTCTCTCTCTATCTTTAATAAGAATGAAATTTTATTTCATCGGTAGTCTTAACTACCTTCCTTCCATTGGTCCCTCAATCCATTTCTTCCTTGGGGGAGTATGGCCAACATCTAAAAAACAATTTTTTAAAACATTAAAAGAGAGGTTCTACCTCCTAAAATTTGTCATTTGCTAATTTAATCGTCCTGATTTTGACCTTCTATCCTGGGATTTCCTATGAGGTGACAGTGTAAAATCAGATCCCTAATCATTCTTTTTAAAATTATGATTAACAAATGTCACATTCAATATGCCAACCTTTTAAGATTGAATGGAGTTTGAAAAATCTTTGACTTTAAGAAAGTTTTGAAGTATTGTAGCTTTGACCCCTTTACTCCCCTTGAATTTTTAGGAGTAAGGAGGGTTAGACTATTTACTTTACTCGGGTCTTTCTTACAACTCCATAAGCCTTCGGGCAAGGGAAAACTCTGTCCGTTGTGTTCTGGATTCCGTAGGAGAAAACCCCATCTTAAATCATTTAAAGTTCAAATCCCCTTCAAAATGTGGAAAGCAAGATAATAACAATTGTCTCCAAGTTCCAAATCTTCATATGTTACCCCATACAATCATCTTATGGGCTAACATATGTTGACCTTTTGAGAAAACTTTCCTTTCGGCATGTATTTAGTCTCTTTATCTTCCTAATGTGTGTTGGGTGTGTTTTTTTTACCACTCAGCATGTGTTGGAAGGTTGAGACTATTCTACAAGCCTTAAGTTTCAAAATAACAAACTCTTTTTCGCTCCTTTTAAAAAAAGGAAATCTAATTTCAATCCTCTCTTTAACTTTCAGAAAATTCAAATGGCTGGCCAATTGATCTTCTCTTTCGACTGAGAGTTGTCCTCAACTATTAATGACCAAGGGAGCACTATCATCTTTGGAATGGGATTCAATACCCTTGATCTTTCTATGGATGGACACCAGATTGTTAGTTTGGATGCCAGTAAGGAAGTTCCTCCAGTGGTTGAGTTGATTGTGGGATCTGCACCCACCTTGCTAGTAATTAGTGATGACCAGAAACAGCCTGAGCCAGTTGTTGAGCCTCCCACTGAAATCAAGTCTATTTTTGAGGAAGGATCTTATTCCGGACTTAACTTCTCCACTAAGAATCAAAAGAAGAACTATTTGAGGAGACTTAGAAAGAAGATTTCTAAGGCAAAGAGAATTGTGCCGTTTAAGACTTTAGCTCAAGTAGAGCCTAAGGCTGATGAGGAGCTACCTATTCCTGCCTCCTCTCCCCTTCTAAAAGGGAGCCGCTTCTACCCCTTAGCTTCTGCTCAAGGGGAGGAGAGGATAGCTAGGATAGCCCGTTCCCCACCATGCCCGGTCGACTACTCGACTAAAAAGACTCCAAAAGAAAAGTATTTGCAGAAAACAAGGGCTTTGAGAAACATAATCCTTACATGTGCTGCACAATCTGGGTAAGCAAAGGAGCAGTACATGAAACAGTTGAAGGGAGTGATCTCTCATCTCTTCCAAAAAGAAGTGTTAAAGAAAGAGGCATCTGAGGCAAAGAATCTGACTCCACAACCTGTTAAAAGAAATAAGAAATATGTCAGACAGCCCGCCACTTCAGTACTAGTTGATGGATACCACTAGGCGCCACGCCCTCCTTCTTCCAAGATGGAGGGTATTGTGTTGACTGGGTCCGAGAGAGGCCACCATTCTGTTGGTAGACCCCCGGTACCCCCTTCAAAAGCTGTAAGGTTGTCCTTAGTAGTTGTCAAATCAAAAGGGAATGAAACTCTAAAACATCTGGATATCAAGGGCAAGAGGCCCAAATCCCCTGAGAAGAAGTTTATCCCAAAAAGGACTAAGTTGGAGAATTTACCACCACCTCCAAGAACCTCAAAGTTCATCCTCCAACTCCAACGAGTCCTCGTTAAATCTCCTCCAGTTTTGATTGAGTCGATGGATGTTCAACCTAGTGCTCCAGTTGTTGCAGTAGATAGTTCTCTTGCAGTCAGTCTAGTCCCCGATTCAGTTATGATTCCCGTTGATGATCCAGTTGCTGACAGCGTAGATTTATGTGTCATTCCTAGGCTTCTTACACAAGAGTCTGAGGACCTTACCCTACCTGATGTAGGAGCTATTTCTCTACAAGCTCCTGCTTCACCTCCTGAGGTATATGTCCCTCTCCCTGTAGAGAATGCCACTTATCCGACTATCGATCTTGGGACAGTCGAGAAGGAAGGAATTAACCTAGATCTTGAGATAGAAGAAGAGCTAGCTACAGAGTCACAATCAGATCCTAACCCGAAACATACAGAAATCAATGCCCTCCTGGATTCTGAAGAATTGTTTGATATGGCTGAGTACAAAGGATACTTACCACTCTATCCTAAGTCAATTGGGGATAGATCGGTTGAGGAGGTAGTTCAAGAAATAAGAAATATTATTTTAAACAAAGAGGGAATGGCTTCTTTTGATCCAGACCTAGATGACCTCCTTGGAGAGGAAGATAATTATGTTGGTAGTGTCTCCATGGTCGAAACTAGAGGTTCCAACAAGGAGGCCGAACCTGGTAGACACCGGCTTGCTAAAGATGATGACCTACAGGTTACCAGGTCCAATTTAGATGAGTCCGTAAGGGCTAGGGGTGAAGAGCATATTAAAGATTTGGAGAATCAGTTGATGACTATGATGTCACAAGTCAAAGAAATGCAAGAAAGATTTGATAAGTCAGAGCAGGATTCACTTAAGATTCAACAAACGGCTCGAGAGATTGCAGAAAGGGTTAGGAAGACAGAGTCTAGTCTGAAGCCCCCCGAGTCAACAGTAGTGATTCCTACTTGCCTACTAGAGGCATCTCCAGCAGCACCTACAGTTTCCCCTGTTCCTTCAACTCTGCCTTAGAAGGATATTAAGCAACTGATTGAGGACCAGGTAAGGGAGGCCTTGGCCTTTTCTCAAGGAACCACATCTATTCCAAAGGGTAGAACTTACCTCGAAGAATATGATTCAGTTCCTTACCCAAAAGGTTTTGTGCCACCAACTTTTAAAATTTTCACTGGAATAGAAAACCTGAGACAGCATCTAGCCCACTTTAGAGCAAGTTGTTGCAATACGAGAGGGTCAGATGCTCTACTATTTCGCCAATTTGTAAGTAGTCTATCCGTCATTGCTTTTGAATGGTATGCTGATCTGCCCAATGGTTCAGTAAAAACCTTTAGCGATCTAGAAAACCTTTTCCTTAAAAGATTTTCTGGAGCGCAACAACGAACTACTGTGGGCGATCTTGTTGTTGAAAAACAAAAGCCGGGAGAGTCTCTGGTTGAGTACATCTTGAGGTGGCAAAACCTCTCGATGAAGTGTGAACCCCAGTTGCAAGAGAAACATGCGGTGGAAATCCTCCTTAAGAATATCCACGGCCCTGTTGCTTTTCTCCTGAAGGGTTTCACCATTAAAACTTTTGAAAAACTTCTTAATAAGGCTAGAAATTTGCAGGATGAGGCTCATAAGATTCCATTCCTACGAGAGCAGTTTGAAGACAAGAAAGGTCCTAGATTGGTTAAGACTTTTGAGAAAAAGGCAGTAGTGTCGGCAGTCGACAAGGGAAAAAGGCCAATGGCTAGTCAGCCCAGTGTTCCTCCACCGCCGCCGCCACAGCCAGCTCAGAGACAGCCCTTTCAGGTCACTCCCCAGTACACTAGAGACCCTAACTATGTCCCTTTTAGAGAGAGATTGGAAAAACCATATCCATTTAAGAGGGAATCAGTTAAGAGGATTTTCAAGAGTCTGTTAAAGAAACCAGATTTTTAGCTGCCAGAGGCCTGAAGATGAAAGTAAGAAAGATGATCCCAAGTATTGTCCATACCACCGGATGCTTAGTCACCCTCTTGAAGATTGTGTTGTGTTCAAATATTGGCTTGAGAGGAACTACACCCAAGGTAACATCATAATACCGAAGGAATACTTGGTCGATCCAGAGAAAGCTTCAATTAAAACCATTTTAGGTAACCCTCTTAACTCTCCTTATCTTGTTGAAGATGGTTGGGACATTGCTTTGTCCCGGGCACTTAAAAAGTCGATTAACAAGTCTTTTCGTCTTTCTCAACAGCTGACTATGATAGCCCAGGCCCCGATGTGGAAGGTTGACCTGGACGCTTCATAGGAGGATGTTGAGCCACTTTCCTCTCCAGTAGTCACATGAACTACTGTTAAATGCTTAAAAGAAAAGGAATTTGATTTTGTAGAGAGGAAGTGTGTAGATGAGAGATATATTAGGATGGCAGATGGGGGTGTTAAAACCCTCTCCCCTCTTTTGTTATCTGACTTTTACTTTGCCCCATCAAAGGCGAAGGGTCAAAAGATGAATAAAAAACATCCTTATGCTTCTTTCTTGATGATTAACCATGAAAATGAAATGCAAATTGACCACTCTCATGTTTTAAATCAAAGTTCCGCTGAAGAAAGTCTTAATATCAAAAAAATTAACCTTCCCGAATCAGTTATTCAAGAAGAGGTCGAATGTGAAGCTTTATCAGAAAGTGATTTCCCTCAAATCAATTTTCAAGGAAATCCTATCTTGATAGAACTTTCAGATTCTGACTCGCTTTCGAGAAATGATGATCCAACGCCTATGGTGTGTGTAGACACTGCCTTAGTTTGCCCTTCTGAAGATATCGAGCAGGTGCAACTCCGTGGCGGTAAATTCTTACCCCCTACGCTTCCCCCTTAGGAGAAAGGCAAGCAAATTCCCTTCGAAGATCTGAATCCAAATTCCCCTCAGCAACCAGACTTTCCTTTTATTCCTCTGGGTTTTGAGTCTGTCATTCCTAAGGTTGATTACAATGTTTTGGCCCACCTTAGGAAGTTGCCAGCGAAATTAAGTATTTATGACGCCCTCCTTCTCTCAAAAGAAATGAGGGAGTCTTTAATTAAAGCGCTTCTCGACCCCGAGATTTGCTTAACCCAGTTGGCTGCAACTTCGAAAGGTGAGGCATTCTACTTCAAAGAGGTTCCTGGAGTTACCTTTTCAAATGAAGATTTGCTCTTGAGAACTGCTGACCATAATCATCCCCTTTACATCACTGTAGATGTGGGAAATTTTAAGTTATGAAGAGTCCTCGTTGATCCGGGTGCATCGATTAACATAATGAACATAAAAACCCTCGCATACCTCAGAGTTGATACTAGCAAGATCTCAACCGATAGGTTGGTGCTTCGTGGGTTCAATGTAAAGGGCGAGAGGGCTTTAGGTTCAATCACCCTGCTCTTATAAATAGGAGACTTGAAAATTGAAGCTAAATTTCATATAATTGATTCGGCGACATCCTTTAATGCCCTTTTAGGTAGACCTTGGATTCATGAATATAGAATGGTTCCATCTACCCTTCACCAATGCATCAAGTACCAACGAGATGGCATTGAACACGTGATTAAGGGTGATCTGCAACCATTTTCTATTCACGAAATTGGGATCTACGAAGATGCTACATATTTTGTTCCAAAAGGGTCCTCGTCCCGTTCTAAGTTAGAGATCGAAATTGAGAAGAAGTTGGTTGGACCAAAGTCCAATCAAGAGATAGAAAAAGAAAAAGTTATTGATAAAGAAATGATACAATTAAGTAGTGAAGACGACTCTGATATCGTTGTCCTTAGGCCTCCAAACACATTACCTCAAAGAGGTGGGAGGATGACCTTAAGGGCACAAGGTCGAGGTCGTGCTTCATCAGAGAGGAGAACAACACCTATTTATATTAATTTGGAATCAGATTCCGACATTGAGTCCAAGGACCAAGGTGCTGCTTTCTCACTCATTTATAAAAATGCAAATACTTCTCCAAAATTTGATCTCACCTTAGAGGAGGACAGTGACATTGAGGAAGAAATTGTAAAGGTGAAAAGTGACAAGCCTGAATTAACAATGCACGAAAAGCTCAGTAGAAGGATTGAGGCCCTTTCCCTGACCCCACTGTCAGCTGGCAGGATTGTAGGGTTAGAAGTTAAAGTGGCCCCCAACTTGAACGACGAAGTAAAGAAAGTCCAGAAATTCTTTCCTAGCTCCTCCTCCGCGAGGGATGAAAGTGATGTAACCCTTGAGGAGGCAGATTTTAATGAATTAATGGAATTACCTTTCGACTACTTCCCTATTTGTGTAAAAAATACTTTCTCTAAAGGTCCTGTACCATACCGATGGACTAAGGGTCAGGCCAAATACCACGAAAATATTTGGCAAGCAAAAATTAAGGATAATCCTACAAGTGGTATCGGCTTTGGAACCGTTAGTTCATTCGATGACGATGAATATTGCCTAATGATAACTTACCATCTTGAATCGCCAAATGTCCCTATAGATCCTTTTTGTGCTCTTGATGGGCTCTGTTTGGAGACTTTAGATGATCCCGATGACCTTCAAGTTCGGGATGCACCCCCTGAATTAGAAGAAGAAATTAAATTGACAATCGATGAATTAAAAGAAATTAACCTGGGAACCGATGATGACCCCCGTCCAGTCTTTATAAGTGCTCTACTAAGTGAGGGTGAAACCAAAAATTTGATCCAACTCTTGTCTGAGTTTAGGGATTGCTTTGCCTGAACGTACGACGAAATGCCAGGTTTACCTGCTGAGGTAGCGGTTCATAAACTTGGAGTTCGGCACGATGCCATTCCTATCAAATAAGTTCCTCAACGCATGCGCTTAGAAATCGAGCAACAAGTCATTTCTAAAGTTAAGAAATTGGCCGAAGCTGGGTTTATTCGAGAGGAACAATACTCCTCTTGGGTGGCCAGCGTCGTGCCGGTCCGAAAGAAAAACGGTCAAATTTGGATTTGCGTCGATTATAGGGATCTGAATAAGGCATGTCCTAAGGACGAGTTCCCTTTACCAATACCAGAACTCACGGTGGATATTGCCTCCTCACATGCCATTTTCTCATTCATGGATGGCTCATCGGGTTATAACCAAATCAAGATGGCCCCAGAAGATGAGAGAAATACTGCGTTTAGAACCCCTATTGGAATCTTTTATTACAAGGTGATGCCATTTGGCATAAAGAATGCCGGGGCAACCTACCAACGGGCCATGACCCGTATCTTTGATGACTTAATTCACAATCAAGTTGAGTGCTATATTGATGATTTAGTTGTCAAGAGCAAGGTCAAAGAGGCTCACCTGTGCGACCTAAGAGTTTTATTTGAACGGTTGCGCCGCTACGATTTGAAAATGAATCCCTTGAAGTGTTCCTTCGGCGTCGCCTCAGGGAAACTCTTAGGATTCGTAGTGAGGCACCGCGGAATCGAGATCGACCCAGCTAAAATCGAAGTCATCTTAAATATGCCATCTCCTAAGAGCCTTACCCAGTTAAGATCTCTATAAGGTAGATTAGCGTATATAAGGTGGTTTATTTCTAATCTTTCTGGGAGATGTCAACCCTTTTCTGTCCTTACGAAAAAAGACACTAAATTAGTATGGGATGAGAAGTGCAGAAATGCTTTCGATAACATTAAACAATACCTTTCTAATCCACCAGTTTTGGCAGCTCCAATTCCGGGAAAGCCGTTAATTCTCTACATTGCATCCTTAGATGAGTCTTTAGGCGCCCTGTTGGCTCAAGTCAACGACGAAGGGAAGGAGAATGCTCTCTATTACCTTAGTCGAAGACTTCTTCCTACTAAAATTTGATACCCATCAATTGAGAAGCATTGTCTTGCTTTGGTTTTTGCAGCTCAGAAACTGAGGCACTACATGCTCTCCCACTCAATCAGCTTGATTTCAAGAGTTAATCCTTTACAATATCTTATGACCCGACCTACGTTGTCAGGACGTTTAGCCCGTTGGTCTATGATATTACTGCAATTTGAGATTACTTTCACTCATCTTCGTGCTGTGAAAGGATAAGCCATTGCCAATTTTCTGGCGACACACCCGCTGCCGGCAGATTCTCCTCTAAACGATGATCTACCCGACGAACAAATCATGAGTTTGAGGGAATATGGCGAGGCCGTCTGGAAATTGTATTTTGATGGAGCAACATCCTCTCGTAGGAATGCAACCCAACAATCTATAATTTCTGGAAAGGCTGGAGTCGGTCTAATTTTCATAACGCCGGAAAAAGGAATGATGCATTTTTCCTACCATTTATCGGAGCCCTGTACAAATAACGAAGCTGAATACGAAGCTCTGATAACCGATTTGGAACTTACAATTCTAATGAAAATTAAAGAGATTAAGATCTTTGGAGATTCCCAGTTGGTGATTAACCAAGTGGCCGAAACTTATAAAGTCTTGAATCCTAATCTCGTAAGATACCACCAGTACACACTTCACTTGTTGGAACAAATTCCTACCGCCACTTTGTATAGGGTTCCCCGTGGAAGTAACTCCGCAGCGGATGCCCTAGCAAAACTTGCAAAGGAATTTGCATGTCCTGAGGATGATTCCATCCCTATAGAGATTCAGGGTCGTAAAGCCCTCTCTCTTATAGATTTGGAACACATCAGTAAGACTCCCCTTCAGATCCTTTCTGCCTCTTCGATAACTGACAAAGAAGGCAATTGGAGACGACCCTTAATCGACTACCTTAAAGAAGGGAAGCTTCCCCAGGATAAGTCACTCTCCAACCAGATTAAGAAATGTGCCCTATCATACGCACTAATCAACAATTTGTTATACCGTTGGTCCTTTGATCACATGTGGCTGTGCTGTTTGGACAAGCGCGAAGTCCTGAAGATTGTTAATGAGGTTCATTCAGGACTATGCGGTGCACATCAATCGGGTCCAAAAATGAAATTGAAAATTAAAAGACTTGGATACTACTGGCCTACAATGATTGACGATTGCATGAATACTGCAAAGTACTGTCATCAATGTCAGGTCCATGGTATGGTTTTACATCAGCCGCCTAATGTGTTACACCCTACGATAGCCTCGGGGCCCTTCAAGAGTTGGGGCACAAATATCATTGGGATGATTGACCCTCCCTCCGCGAGAGGTCACCGTTGCATATTAGCAGTGACTGATTACTTTTCAAAGTGGGCGGAAGCAATTCTCCTACGCAATGTAACATCACACCATGTCTTAAAATTCTTTCATGAACATATCGTATATCGATTCGGCGTACCCCGCAGAATCATATCCGATAATGGGTACGCATTCAAGTCTATAAAAATCAACAGTTTTGTAAGACGCCATAATATTGATTGGAGATACTCGACGATCTATTACCCTCGGGCAAATGGATTAGCCGAGGCCTTCAAAAAAACCTTGGTGCAAATTGTTAAAACCCTTGATGATAACAAACGACAGTGTGATGAGCGGTTGGTGGAAGCTTTGTGGGCTTATCATACCACTTATAGAACCCTGACTCAATCCACCCCGTTTTCACTAGTATATGGATCTGAGGCCATTCTACCCTTGGAAATACAAATCCCTTCGCTCAGAATTGCAGTTCAGAATCAGATCACAAATGAACAAATGCAAAACTGCGGTTGGAAGAACTCGAAGGCCTTGAAGAGCGACGTCTCCAAGCTCAACAAAGTTTAGAGTTATATAAGTTCTGTATGGTTCAAGCCCAAGATAAGCTAGTGCGACCTAGGACCTTCCAAGTAAAAGACTTGGTGTTGGTCCTTCGGAGGCCTATCTTAGCCCATCAAAAGTTAGGAGGTAAATTTGAACCCACTTGGGAAGGACCCTTCATTATAGAGACTGTCTACGAAGGAGGCTCGTATCAGTTAGTAGATTGCAAAGGAAATCACCCGATGCTACCTGTCAATGGGCATTTCCTTAAGAAATACTATGCTTGATGTAGCTCGTTTTATCAATTAATAAAATTTTCTTCTTGATTCGCAACCCAGTTCTTTCCTTTTTAAATTCTTTTACTTTTAATGCTTTTTTGCCTTCTCCTTAGGGTCGGATCGTTCCCTCCCTTAGGATCGCACCATTCGCTAGTTGTAGAGTACGCCCTCCGTGGCACCATCCTAGTTTGCCAGTTTCGGTCCTCTATGTGGAGTAAGTTTCCTCCCCACATGACCATTCACTAGTGGTGGAGTACGCCCTCTGTGGCACCATCCTAGTTTGCCAGTTTCGGTCCTCTGTGTGGAGCAAGATTCCTCCCCACATGACCATTTTCTAGTGGTGGAGTACGTCCTCCGTGGCACCATCCTAGTTTGCCAGTTTCGGTCCTCTGTGTGGAGCAAGTTTCCTCCCCGCATGACCATTCGCTAGTGGTGGAGTACGTCCTCCGTGGCACCATCCTAGTTTGCCAGTTTTGTCCCTCTGTGTGGAGCAAGTTTCCTCCCCACATGACCATTCGCTAGTGGTGGAGTACGCCCTCCATGGTACCATCCTAGCTTGCCAGTTTCGGTCCTCTGTGTGGAGCAAGCTTCCTCCCCATATGACCATTCGCTAGTGGTGGAGTACGCCCTCCGTGGCACCATCCTAGTTTTCCAGTTTCAGTCCTCTGTGTGGAGCAAGTTTTCTCCCCATATGACCATTCACTAGTGGTGGAGTACTCCCTCCGTGGCACCATCTTAGTTTTCCAGTTTTGGTCCTCTGTGTGGAGCAAGTTTCCTCCCCACATGACCATTCGCTAGTGGTGGAGTACGCCCTCCGTGGAACCATCCTAGTTTGCTAGTTTTGGTCCTCTGTGTGAAGCAAGTTTCCTCCCCACATGACCATTCGCTAGTGGTGGAGTACGCCCTCCATGGCACTATCCTTGTTTTCCAGTTTCGGTCCTCTGTGTGGAGCAGGTTTCCTCCCCACATGACCATTCGCTAGTGGTGGAGTACGCCCTCAGTGGCACCATCCTAGTTTGCCAGTTTCGGTCCTCTGTGTGGAGCAAGTTTCCTCCCCACATGACCATTCGCTAGTGGTGGAGTACGCCCTCCGTGGCACCATCCTAGTTTGCTAGTTTTGGTCCTCTGTGTGGAGCAAGTTTCCTCCCCACATGACCATTCGCTAGTGGTGGAGTACGCCCTTCGTGGCACCATCCTAGTTTGCCAGTTAATTTGCCTATTTGGAGTAAGTCTTCTATCAGCATCCTATAGGCCTAAGGTTGGGTGATGCCTTTCCTTAGACCCAAGGCTAGATATTCCCTACCTTGGTTTCCAGTTAATTTACCTATTTGGAGTAAGTCTTCTATCAGCATCCTATAGGCCTAAGGTTGGGTGATGCCCTTCATTAGACCCAAGGCTAGGTATTCCCTACCTTGGTTTCTCCAGTTTCCTTGTCTAATAGGTGTAAGCCTTTTATTAGCATCCTGTAGACCTGAGGTTGGGAGATCCCCTCCCTTAAACTCTTAATATTCTATTTCTATTCGGTCAACGCCAATGTGTGCAGCAGAAGTTCTTCCTACCACACACATTGGGGGTCCATTTGTTGACCTCATTTTTGATATGAGGTCACTAAGGTCCTTCCAAACTCCAGATTAATTTTAGATCTTAGGATCCACTCTAGACCTTTAGATCCTTTTCTAGAGCCAGACCTTAGGATCCACTCTAGACCTTAAGATCGTTTCCTAGAGCTAGACCTTAGGGCCTACTCTAGAGCTTAGGATTCTCTTATATCTCAAATTCTAGAGCCCCTCTAGATCTTAGATCTTAGAACCCCTCTAGATCTTAGGACCAATCTAGACTCAAATCAATCCCTACCCTTGATTGATTCAAATCTTAAACTTCATTCAGTTCAAATCCAAATTAATTAAAGCTTCAAACATACCCAAACTTTGATCTAATCAATTTGACAATCCAAACTTCAACTTAGACTTTAATCCCACCTTTAATCTAGCTTTGAACCTATCCATTCATTAACAATCACCACATGATTGTGAATGATTTGAATACTCCAACATTAATCATTCAAACTTAAAATCCATTCCAAATCCAGAAATCCAGACTCAAATCCAAAGTCTTAAGGCCCTGCCCTAGAAACCTTTTTCAAAGATTTTTTCAAACATTTCAAAACCCAGTCAAATGGCCTCTGATTCATGGTCTATCACCAACAAAGTGATAATACATGTCCCTAGAGGTTACCCTCCAATTTTGAGCCCATTCTGAGGTCTCTAACTCGAGAATCTGGATTAAAATCCAAAGGCTGTAAAACCTTCAAATATTTACAGCCCATGCCATTAGACCTAACACCTTGAAGATCTTGATCTTGGAGTCCTTATCAAAGCCTCCAATCACTGCCAGACTCTTGATTATAATCCATTGAGAAGTAAACTGTATTTTTCAGACCCATTTTTGACCCTAGTTGACTAATGGGTCAAAATTGACCAAAATACCCTTATGGGATTTCAAATGCCCATTTCAACTCAAATCAATTCCAAACTCTTTAAAACCACTTTCAACAAGTTTCAAACATTGAACCTAACTTGTTGAGCCCAAACCCAGACCTTGGATCAACCTGGTTGACCAAGTCAACCAAGTTTGACCCATTAACCCATACACCCCTTCCCTTTCAAATCTTTGAATCAAGTTCATTGTAAGTCTTTTTGAATGCAAGGGATGACCCCTTGGGTACCCAAGAAACCTCTCTTGGAGACGCAAGCTTTGGGCTCACTTGGGTTAGCCACATGGCTTGACCTAAGTGACCAAAGAGAGGTCTCCCTTGAGCCATCTCTTAACCTTAATCAAATTGAATCCAAATCATGGTATCATTGGGTTCCCATTGACCCAATACACCTTCTTTGACCAGCCCAACCCTTGGGCTCACTTGGGTCAAGAGTTAGGCTAACCCAAAGTGCCCAAGATCACTTGGGATTGAGCCAACTCTCAACCTAAGCCCAATTGAACTTGATCAACACCTCCCATAGGTGGCCCTAGGTCCAACACATCTCCTCCAGCCCGCCCATGCCTTGAGTTAACCTGGGTCAGGTTTTAGGCTAACCCAAAGTAGCCAAAAACACTTGGACCCAAGCCATCTTCTAACTCAGACCAAATTGGACCCAATTGCCACTTACATTGGGTCCACCAGACCCAGACCCACTTCCCACCTCAAGCCCAGGGTCTGGCCTGACCTGGGTTGAGCCCAAATCGACCCGAACTGAGTAGATTTGGATCAACCTGAGCCATCTTTTAACCCAGACCAAATTGGATCCAATTGCCACTTGCATTGGGTGCACCAGACCCAGACCTATCTCCCATACCAAACCCAGGGTCTGACCTGACCTGGATCAAGCTCAATTCGACTTGAACCAAGCAGGTTTGGGTCCAACCCAGCCACCAGTTCAATCCCGATATTCCCAGGCTAAATTGACTCCACCCTTGGCTCCATCATGTCCCCATCGGTCTCCCCCAGTCAACCCGAACCAGACCATGGCCGGCGGTGGTCGGAACCAATGGAAAATGAGTTCTGGTGGTCCCTTTAGACAACTCCTGGCTCAAGGCTGCTGTCCACCGATTTGATCCCCACGATCTCCCTAGGACGTCGCCATCGTCCACCTGGCAGCGATGCGAGCCCTCTCCAGCTTAATCTCGGTCGTCCAAGCCCGCAAAGGTGGCCGAATAGCCTCGAGTTCCCCAGACCGCAAGAGGAATTGGCATTCACTCTCGATCGATTCCCAGAGGTCCTTCAAAGTCCCAGACGCTTCCTCCGAGCTTCCAGATTGATCCCTCCTTCTGTTCGAGCAAGCGCCCGTGAAAGCTTTCGGCGTCCCGCTCGAAGTCGCACCTCTGGTCCCGACCTCCGAAGGAGAACTGTTCGCTATCATCCCCTGAAGCTTCTTGATAGAGAAGCTCATTCGTTAAGGCCTTCTCTGCGGTCATCCCTCCATCCCGAGCTCCCTAGCTAGATAGTCTGGTGAAGTGTGAAGGAAACCCTCACCCCAACGGATCTCCACCGTTGGATTGAAGGTTTTCATCGTCCTGATCCTCCCTATGAAATTTCATCAGAGTTCGCCGACGGGATTGCTCGGATCAAGCTAGAGAAGCTCTGCAGTCTCGGATACGCGCGGGAGGTTGAAGATGAAATCTCAGCCGTTGATCTCGATCAACGGCTCGGATTAGATCCCGCGGTATCGGAGCGCCGTTAATCTCAGCCGTCCGATTCGCCATCCGATGGCTGTGGTTAACCCGGCTGTTAACCGTTAGCGCCAATCATTGCTTGGCCAGTCAGCGTGCGGCGCGTGTAAAGGCCTGCTGACTATGTAATTGCCGGATTAATAAATCTAAAAATTCAAGGGAACTTCAAAAATTCATAACTCCTTGCACACTTGTCCAAATTAGGTGTTCTTAGGCTCATTGGAAAGGTCTCAGGGAGCTCTACAAAAACCTTATGGTTCCAGACCCTGGTTGGGTCAATGTTAGGCGTAATTTCAATTTGAGCATTTTATGAATTTCCTTAATAACTTTTTGAATACAAGTCTACCAGATCTGGAATTTTGGGAGATTGAAATTGGGCATGTTTTTGACATGTCCAAATTTTATCTCCCTATTTTAAGTTGTTCAAGGGCATTTTCCCTAATTTTTAAGTCTAAGGGTTATGGTTTGACCCTTAAATTCAAAAGGGGATATAGACCTATCCAATGGGATTTAGGGTGTGATTTTTGGTGTGTTGATGATGTGTAGGATGAGGAGTGTAGATCCACTGATTTTGCACTAATCCAAGCCTAGGATAGACCCTGATAGTGATTTGAAGGTGACTTAGAGCTCACCTTGGGTGGTTTGGTTAGCCATCTTAGAGTACTCCATTTGAGCTCAAATTTGGTGGGTTTAGTACTTAGGATCAGGTGATCCTATGGTCCAAATTTCATTATTTTCAGAGTTCATTTGGTTCCCCTAGTAGGAGCCTCAAAAATCCTTCTTAGAAATGGCCTGTTAACCTTAATCAATTGATAATGAACTATTTTTAATTTGTAAAATCCATCAAAATGTCCTTAATTGTACCTGATTAATCCCCTAATCAATAAGAATTGAAACCCTCTTAAATTGATCACTAGATTTGTCTTAACTTGACCCTTAGGTAATTAGGGTTTAATCAGTTTTAATTAATCTTAAAAAAGAAAACTTAAAAAATCCCAAAAGGGTTTTATACACTTGTTGATCTGTCCTTAGGTCATTTATGACCTTTGGAATTGATCCCAAGGAGTTTAGGGCTCATTTGGGTTCAAATCGTTAAGCAGCTCTCTTAGTTGAGATAGTTTGATAATCTCTACGAACATGTAAGATTTCTAAAATTCACTATTAATTATGGAAAATTTTGACTAATCAAACTTAATGGCTAATGACTCCAATTAGAATATATCATTCCCTAAAAATATTAAACCTCCATAATTTGGTCAAAGTCAATGACTCAACATCTTAGGCGACCTTAGGTCAAAGCGGGCCAGAACTTCTAAAAATCATAAATTTTCATAGAAAACTCAAAGTTAAGTGTCCCACCTGTCTAACAACTCATAATTAGGTCTAGTATTTATTAAAAATCTGAAACCCTTAAGATTCACTCTAATTTTGAAAGTTAAATTTTGACCCCTTAGTAAATATATTTGGATACTCCTTTAAAATCTGTTAACTTCTCCAACCTCTAAAATTCTTTTAATAGGTTATTAAAATTCTCAACCAACCCATTAAAATCAGTAATCAATTCCCCTTAATATTAATTTACTCCTGTGTTTCCAATCAATTTAAAATAATTTAATTAACCCCGACTGCTACTGGATAACCCAGGCCTACGAGGCTATTAGTATAGCCCTAAGGAAGGTGAAATAAACTTCACGGCCTCAGTGTAAAACAAAGGTAGCAATCAATTAACTTTTAAAATACATTTAATTAAAATTCCTAATTTATTAATATTTAAAGTTTAACTCAAATCTCCCTTTTAAGCCTTAACAAACCCAGAACTTTAGACAACTTTGATTAATCACCCAATTTAGGATTTACCCCAACCACACGACCTTTTACACACACTTTAGATGATGTGCTAGGACAATCACCTCTAGATCTAGGTTAGGACGGTGTTTACTTTACTGCTGTGTGCCGGATTTTTCGTAATTTTCACTACATTTTGTGGATGAAATTGCTTTGCTGTGTCTGCTGTTGGTGGAATTTTGAAAACAAGTTTTTAAAATATTAGTTTTCTTTGGGAATTTTGAAATTGAGATTCAATTCTAATTCTAGAAGTTGAATCAACTCGCTCGGAAAAGTATATCACCCCGGAAGGCAAAAATAAAATTCCACAACGGTGTTCAGGCTTAGAATTATGTAATTCATCTTGAATATCACAGCTAGATTCTAAAGAGAACTCGACACGGCCCCGAGGGGATGAGATAGAGTTCAACTAAATAATCTAGTTATGATACTCAAGGAGTGTGATTACCAAATTCATATCCAAAGCCTTATCAAAGAAGGATGTATCTCCCTAAAGGTAGGTATCACCTTTCAATGATAATTCTTCTAATATGATAACGACAATCATTTTTTGACTTTTTCCTAAGAAATCTAAGAGGGTTTTTAAAAAGATTAATTTTGAAATCAGGTGTGTGGGGTTCCAAATCTCCTACGAGCGCAAGCCCTCGTAGTTAATTATATTGTAGGGAGACAGAGTCCCCTACGAAAACTCTCGATTAAAATAAGAACGAAATT
Organism: Dendrobium huoshanense; assembly: GCA_016618105.1. Lineage (NCBI taxonomy): Eukaryota > Viridiplantae > Streptophyta > Magnoliopsida > Asparagales > Orchidaceae > Dendrobium > Dendrobium huoshanense. Next base: position 22,160,388 of record CM028344.1, read on the forward strand.
TTATTAGATTTTCTAGGAGTGATATCAAAAAAAAAAAATTGAATAGAATCTTTTGTAAAATCAAAGGGGAGTGGATCAAAATTGAACAGTTATTAACAGAATCAAAGGAAGAGAGGTAGGGGACACTTTGAGATTCCAGAACCATCTGGAAGTGTCCCAACTTAATCTAAGTATTGGGCTTTACATTTTAGGATTGAAAGGAAATTTAATTTGATTTGAGTATTTTATTCCTGAAATTTGGGATTATATTCCCGAAATTTGGGGTCTTATAATCAAAGATCTGCCCCGGATCCTAAATCTATTTTGGACACTGGACCACCGTCGTCCGATCCTAACTAATGCGGTGCAAAAGCTGGACTTACCCCGGCCTGGATTGGGAAGCCAGCTAACCACCTAGTCGATTTAAAAGAGATGAGTCCGGTCATTTATGAAAGAGTGGTAGGGATGTTGTACTTAAAGTTTTGGAGAGTTGGGGCCAACATCTAGAAATTTTCCTAATTGGCCCCTTTGACTTATGTTGGGTGCAAAATTCTAAGCATTATGAAATTCAAATTTTGACTCTTTTAATTTGTTTCTAATGCAATGCATGCTAGTTAACAACCTTAAATCAAATATGCTTGAAATTTTAAAAACAGGCTTACAAAATAATTTTTTAGAAGACTGGGCTTCCCCAGGTCCGGCACCTCGTTCTCATAGGTCAGACTATCCGGACTCTACCCGCAGGCGGGGAAGGGTCTAAAACAAGGGAAGAGTAATGCAGTAATATGCATGCAACCCCGGGGTCGATCCCCGGCTAATTATCTAGATTCATTTTCTTTCTATGTTATTTAGACTCACTAAAATTTTAAACTTTTAAAGTTATAAGTATAAAACTTTCACACCCTCACGAGTCTCACGTATCCAGGCGAAAACAAAAGCGGCACACAATCGCCAAAAAATTAAGAAAAGCAAGCAATCCTAAAGGCAATCAATTCATCACATCAAATATTAACTAATTAATAAATGTCCATAGGCAAAGTTGCCCTGCTTATTACAAACCAGAGTTTTGCAGAAAGTAAAGTGGCCGGGCACCACTGACAACAACCCGGATTCTAAGCCTAATAATGACGCAAGTAATTTTGAGTGGGATACTGTCAGTCTTCAAGTCTTAAGTCTTGCCCTTCTTTGGACTTCTTTCCTTTAAACTCCTTGGATTCTTCGCAACGAACTACCCAAATGGATAAAGAGGGCACCTCCCCCTTAAGGGGAAGGCCACTCTTTCCTCTTTGGGTATAAGAGAAGTGTGATCCAAATTTGGATTTCCCAATGGAAGAAGGAATTCTTCCCAAAAGGGCATCCTTTCCTCTTTGGAATCCTAGCTTTGGATATATGTATCCCATCTCAAAATTAATTTCACAACACTTGACAATTATACAAATTACATTTACATTAAAAATAAAATCTAGACTCACCTGCAGGTTTATCCTAAGCAGTTAATAAATAAGAAGCAATTATTTCCAAGCAGTTATATATGTGCAAAAAGGAAGTAAAACACACTGGCCACGCACTTTTTTTATTTGGGGGCTTTAGTAGCTGAAGCACCTGTGCAAGCATTTATAACAATTGATATTTATTATTAACTTAGCCCCCCTTTTTTTACTGCCCTGCATGAGCGTGGCCACCTGCAGAAAATTATGTGAACATCCAGATCGTACCTAACCTAAGGGTAATCTAGTCGCCAAACACATCAATCCATCCACAGAGTGTAGAAAAGTAAGCAGACACAACAAAGCAATTTCATCCATAACATGCAGTGAAAACCACGAAAATTCCGGCACACAGCAGTAAAGTAAACACCGGCCTAACCTAGATCTAGAGTTGGTTGTCCTAGCACATCATCTAAAGTGTGTGTAGAAGGTCGTGTGGCAGGGATAGATCCTAAGGTGGGTGATTAGTTAAAGTTATCTAAAGTCTTGGATTTGTTAAGTCCTAAAAGGGAGATTTAAGTTAAACTTTAAATATTAATAAATTAGGAATTTTAGTTAAATGTATTTTAAGAGTTAATTGATTGCTACCTTTATTTCACACCGAGGCCATGAAGTTTATTTCACCTTCCTTAGGGCTAAGCTAATAGCCTCATTGGCCTAGGTTACCCGGTAGCAATCGGGGTTAATTAAGTTATTTTAAATAGGTTGGAATTAAATGAGTAAATTAATATTAGGGGAATTAATTACTGATTTTAATGGGTTAGTTGAGAATTTTAATGACCTATTAAAAGGATTTTAGAGGTTAGAAAAAATAATGGGTTTTAAAGGATTATCCGGATACATTAACTAGGGGGGTAAAAACTTGACTTTTAAAATTAAATTTAATCTTAAGGGTTTCAAATTTTTAATAAATACTAGACCTAATTATGAGTTCTTAGACAGGTAGTATACTCAATCTGGAGTATTCTACGAAAAGTTATGATTTTTAGAAGTTCTGGCCCGTTTTGACCTAAGATCACCTAAGATGTTGAGTCCTTGGTTTTAACTAAATTATGGAGGTTTAAAGTCTTAAGGAATGATAGATTCTAATTGAAGTCATTAACCACTAAGCTGATTAATCAAAATTTTTTTCTATAATTAATAGTGAATTTTAGAAATTTTACACATTCGTAGGGATTATTAAATTACTACGACTAAGGGGTCTGCTTTAAGGGTTTGAACCCAAATGAGCCCTAAACTCCTTGGGATCAATTCCAAAGGTCATAAATGACCCAAGGACAGATCAACAAGTGTTTAGAGCCCTTTTGGAATTTTTAGGATTTTTAAGATTAATCAAAATTAGTTAAACCCTAATTACCTAAGGATCAAGCTAGGACAAATCTAGGAACCAATTTGAGAGGGTTTCAATTCTTATTAGTTAAGGGATTATTTAAAGACAATTAAGGACATTTTAATGGATTTTACAAGCTAAGGATGGTTCATTATCAATTAATTAGGGTTAAGGCCATTTCTAAAAAGGATTTTTTAGGCTCCTACTTAGGGAACCAAATGAACTCCAAATTTAATGAAGTTTGGACCATAGGATCACCTGACCCTAAGGACTAAACCCACCAAATTTGAGCTCAAATGGAGTACTCTAAGATGGTTAACCAAACCACCCAAGGTGAGCTCTAAGTCACCTTCAAATCACTATGGGGGTCTATCCTAGGCTTGGATTGGGGAAATATTAGTGGCTCTACACTCCTCATCCTACACATCATCAGCACACCAAAAATCACACCCTAAATCCCATTGGATAGGTATATTTCCCCTTTTGAATTTAAGGGTCAAACCATGACCCTTAAACTTAAAAATTAGGGAAAATGCCCTTGAAGAACTTAAAATGGGGAGATAAAATTTGGACATGTCAGAAACATGTCCAATTTAAATCTCCCAAAATTCCAGACCTGGTGGACATGTATTTAAAAAGTAATTAAAGAAATACATAAAATGCTCAAATTAAAATTAAGCCTAAGACTGATCTAACCAGGGTCTGGAACCATAGGGGTTTTATAGAGCTCCCTGAGACCTTTCCAATGAGCCTAAGAACACCTTATTTGGACAAGTGTGCAGGGAGTTATTAATTTTTGAGGTTCCATTGAATTTCTGGATTTATTAATCCGGCAATTACACAGTCAGCAGCCGTTGACACGCGCCGTGCGTCGATTCGCCAGGAAATGATTGGTGCTAACGGTTAACGGCCGGGTTAACCACAGCCGTTGGATGGTGGATCGAACGGCTGGGATTAACAGGGCTCCGATACCATGGGATTTAATCCAAGCAGTTGATCGAGATCAACGGCTGGGATTTCGTCTTCAACCTCCCGCTCGTATCTGAGACCACAGGGCTTCTCTGGCTTGATCCGGGCGATCCCGCTGGTGAACTCCGATGAAATTTTACAGGGAGGATCAGGATGGAGGGAACCTTCATTCCAACGGTGGAAATCCGTTGGGGTGAAGGTTTCCTTCACACTTGACCAGACTACTTAGCTAGGGAGCTCGGAATGGAGAGATTACCGCAGAGAAGGCCTCAACGAATGAGCTTCTCTATCAGGAAGCTTCAGGGGATGGGGGCGAACAGTTCTCCTTCAGACGTCGGGACCGGAGGACTGCCGGAGGTGCGACTTCGAGCGGGACGCCGAAGGCTTTCACGGGCGCTTGATCGAACGGAAGGAGGGATCGATCTGGGAGCTCGTAGGAAGCTTCTGGGAGTTTAAAAGATTTCTGGGAATCAATCGAGAGCAAATACCAATGCCTCTGGAGGTTTGGCGAGCTCACGGGTATTCGGCCACCTTTCGGGAGCTTAGATGGCCGGGATTGAGCTGGAGAGGGCTCGGATCGCTGCCAGGTGGATGATGGTGACATCCAGGGGAGATCGTGGGGATCAAACCGGTGGATAGCAGCCTTGAGCCAGGAATTGTCTGGGGGGGACGACCAGAGCTCAAATTCCATTGGCTCCGACCGCTGCCGGCCATGGTCTGGGTCGGGTTGACTGGGGGAGGCCGATGGGGACATGCTGGAGCCAAGGGTGGAGTCAATTTGGCCTGGGGAGGTCTGGATCAGACTGGTGGCTGGATTGAACCCAAACCTGCTCGGTTCGGGTCGATTTGGGCTCAACCCAGGTCAGGCCAGACCCTGGGCTTGAGGTGGGAAGTGGGTCTAGGTCTGGTGCATCCAATGCAAGTGACAATTGGGTCCAATTTGACTTGAGCTGGAAGATGGCTTAGATCCAAGTGTTTTTGGCTACTTTGGGTTAGCCTAACTCTTGACCCAAGTTAGCCCAAGGCATGGGCTGGCTGGAGGAAGTGTATTGAACCTAGGGCCACCTAGGAGAGGTGTTGATCAAGTTCAATTGGGATTAGGTTGAGAGTTGGTCCAGTCCCAAGTGATTTTAGGCACTTTGGGTTAGCCTAACTCTTGACCCAAGTAAGCCCAGTGGTTGGGCTGGTCAAGGAAGGTGTATTGAGTTAATGGGAACTCAATAGAACCTAGATTTGAATTCAATTTGATTAAGATCAAAAGATGGCTCAAGGGAGGCCTCTCTTTGGTCACTTGGGTCAAGCCATATGGCTAACCCAAGTTAGCCCAAGGCTTGGGTCTCCAAGAGGGGTCTCTTGGGTACCCAAGGGGTCATCCCATGCATTCAAGGGACTTGGAATAGACTTGGTTCAAAAATTTTAAAGAGGAGGGGTGTATGGGTTAATGGGTCAAACCTTGTTGACTTGGTCAACCAAGTTGACCCAAGGTCTGGGTTTGAGTTCAACAAGTTGGGTTTGATATTTGAAATTCATTGAAAGTGGTTTCAAAGAGTTTGAGATTGATTTGAGTTGAAATGGGCATTTGAAATCCCATAAGGGTATTTTGGTCAATCTTAATCCATTGGTCAACTAGGGTAAAAAATGGGTCTGAAAAAATGCAATTTACTGCTCAATAGGTTGCAATCAAGGGTTTGGAAGTGATTGAAGGCTTTGATAAAGGCTCCATGATCAAACTCTTCAAGGGGTTAGGTCCAGTGGCATAGGCTGTAAATATTTAAAGGTTTACAGCCTTTGTATTTTAATTCAAATTCTGGGGTTAGAGACCTCAGAATGGGCTCAAAATTGGAGGGTAGCCTCTAGAGACATGCCTTATCACTTTTTAAGTGATAGACCCTAAATCAAAGGCCATTTGACTGGGTTTTGAAATGTTTGAAAAATCTTTGAAAAAGGTCTTTATGACAGGGCCTTAAGACTTTGGATTTGAGTCTGGATTTCTGGATTTGGATTGGATCTTAAGTTTGAATGATTGGAGTATCCAAATCATCTACAATCATGTGGTGATTGTTAATGAATGGATAGGATCAAGGCTAGATCAAAAGTGGAATCAAAGTCTAAGTTAAAATTTGGATTCTCAAGTGGATTGAATCAAAATTTGGGTATGTTTAAAATTTGAATTAATTGGGATTTGAGTTGAATGAAGCTTGAGATTCAAATTAATCAAGGATAAGAATTAAATTGAAGTTGGAGTTGATCAAAGGTAGGAATTGATTTGAGATTGAAGTTGATCAAGGGTAGGGATTGATTTGAGGTTGAAGTTGATCAAGGGTAGGGATTGATTTGAGTCTAGATTGATCCTAAGATCTAGAGGGGTTCTAAGATCTAGGGTCTAAGGGAATCCTAGGCTCTAGAATGGGTCCTAGGGTCTGGCTTTAGGAAAGGACCTTAAGATCTAGAGTTGATCCTGGGATCTAGAATTAATCTGGGTTTGGAAGGGCCTTAGTGACCTCATACAAAAATGAGGTCAACATCTGCTTACTTTTTTTTTGCACTCTGTGAATGAATTGATGTGTTTGGCGACTAGATTACCCTTAGGTTAGGTACGATCTGGATGTTCACATAGTTTTCTGCAGGTGGCCACGCTCATGCAGGGCAGAAAAAGGGGGCTAAATTAATAAAAATTTATTAATTGTTATAAATGCTTGCACAGGTGCTTCAGCTGCTAAAGCCCCCAAACAATAAAAAGAGCGTGGCCAGTGTGTTTTACTTTCCTTTTTGCATCGATATAACTGCTTGGGAATAACTGCTTATCATTTATTAACTGCTTAGGATAACTCTGCAGGTGAGTCTAAATTTTATTTTTGATATAAATGTAATTTGTGTAATTGTCAAGTGTTGTGAAAGTTAATTTTGAGTTGGGATACATAGGTCCAAAGCTTGGATTCCAAAGAGGAAAGGATGCCCATTTGGGAAGTATTCCTTTTTCCATTTGGAAATCATAATTTGGATCACACTTCTCTTATACCCAAAGAGGAAAGAGTGGCCTTCCCCTTAAAAGGGAAGTGCCCTTTTATCCATTTGGGTAGTTCACCACGAAGAATCCAAGAAGTTTGAAGAAAAGGAGTCCAGAGGAGAACAAGATTGAAGACTTGAAGATTGAGAGTATCCCACTCAAAAAATTACTTGCGTCATTACTAGGTTTAGAATCCGGGTTGTTGTTAGTGGTGCCTGTCCACTTTACTTTCTGCAAAATTCTGATTTGTAATAAGCAAGGCAACTTTGCCTATGGACATTTATTAATTGATTAATATTTGATGTGATGAGTTGATTGCCTTTAGGATTGCTTGCTTTTCCTAGTTTTTTGGCGATTGTGTGCCGTTTTTGTTTTTGCCTGGATACGTGAGACTCGTGAGGGTGTGAAAGTTTTATACTCATAACTTTAAATGTCTAAAATTTTAGTGATTCTAAATAACATAGAAAGATAACGAATCTAGCGAATTAGCCGGGGATCGACCCCGGGGTCGCATGCATATTTCTGCACTTCTTTTTTCGTTGTTTTAGACCCTTCCCTGCCCGCGGGTAGACTCCAGATAGTCTGGCCTATGAGGACGAGGTGTCAGACCTGGAAAAGCCTAGTCTTCTAAAAAATTATTTTTAAAAGCCTGTTTTTAAAATTTCAAGCATACTTGATTTGGAAGTCGTCGACTAGCATGCATTGCATTAGACACAAATTAAAAGTGTCAATAATTTTAATTGCATCAGTTTAGCATTTTAGTACCCAACATAAGTCAAAGGGGTTAATTATGAAAATTTCTAGATGTCGGCCCCAATTCTTCAGAACTTTAAGTATAACGTCCCTACCAGTCTTTCATAAAAGACCGGACTCATCTCTTTTAAATCGACTAGGTGGTTAGCTTGCTCCCCAATCCAGGCCGGGGTAAGTCCAGGTTTTGCACTGCATTAGTTAGGATTGGAGCGTCCAAATTAAATTTAGGATCCGGGGCAGATCTTTGGTTATAAGACCCCAAATTTTGGAAATATAATCCCAAATTTTGGAAATATAATCCCAAATTTCTAATAAAATGCTCAACTCTAATTAAATATCATTTCAATCTAAAACATAAAGCCCAACACTTAGATTAAGTTGGGACACTTCTGGATGGTTCTGGAATCTCAAAGTGTCCCCAACCTCTCGTCCTTCGATTCTGTTAATAAATGTTCAATCTTGATCCATTCCCTTTTGATTTTCCAAAAGATTCTATTCGATTTTTTTTTTTGATATCACTCCTAGAAAATCTTGTAAAATTTCATTCTTATTTTAATCGAGAGTTTTCATAGGGGACTCTATCTCCCTACGATGTAATTAACTACGGGGGCTTCCGCTCGTAGGAGATTTGGAACCACACACAACTGATTTCAAAATTAACCTTTTTTTAAAAATCTTCTTAGATTTCTTTGGGAAATGTTAAAGAATGATTGTCATTATCATATTTGAAGAATTATCATTGAAAGATGTTATCTCCCTTTGGGGAGATACATCCTTCTTTGATAAGGCTTTGGATATGAATTCGACAATCATACTCCTTAAATACCATAACTGGATTATTTAGCTGAACTCTACCTTGTCCCCTCGGGGCCGTGTGGAGTTCTCTTTAGAATCTAGTTATGATATTCAAGATGAATTTCATGATTCTAAGTCTGAACACCATTATGGAATTTTATTTTCGTCCTCCAGGGTGATATATTTTTCCGAACGAGCTGATTCGACTTTTAGAATTAGAATTAAAATCTCAATTTTAAAATTCCCAAAAAAAACTAATATTTTTAAAATATGTTTTCAAAATTCCACAAACAGTAGATAAAGCAGTCATAGAGAAATAAGAGTGTTTTCTATCATCAAAATCATAAATCATGAAAACAGATCCACAACTATCTCCCCCTTTTTTATGATGACAAACATTGCTATTTGAATTTGCAAAAAAGAAAATATTTTCTCTTAATCTCCCCCTCACTAAAATAAAGCTTTAAAAATAGGGGAGATAAATTTTTTATTATTATTTTTAATTTTTTTGAAAAAAAATACGAGCACAAGGATACAAATTCAAAAGTATGTTCTCGCCCTTCGACAATATCAAAAAGAGAAGGGGCACAAATAATATGAATAAAATGATTAAAAGACAAAAAATGATCCCTGATCTAGTGAATAAACCAAATATTCTTAAAATGAGAAAGTTACCTCTTTGTTTTAATAAAAAACTTAGTAGAATTGTATTGACAACGCATAGCCAAAAAAAGGTTAGAAATTCAGAATTTGATAATCCAAACTCTAGTTATTTTAAAGGGCTAAATTTTTTTTAATTTAATATCTAAATCAAGGAATAAATTAGGGAAAAAATAGTCATTTTTCAAAACTCTTTTCATAAAATATATCTAATAGAAGATTAATGCACTAATTGTTGAATCAGGAATCATGATTTTCAAACTTAAGTATCGAAAGTATCAAGGGTTTTCTTAAGCTTTAAGAAGTACAATAATGGTAATAATTAAATTTTGTGGGCTCATTTTATACCTCTTGACAATTGGTTGGCGCACTGTGCATCTTTTTATTTTTGATATACTTTGTGTATTCTCTCTTTTTTTTTTTAATTTGGAGTCTTTGCGCATCTTTTATTTTTGACATCATTGGCCAATTTTTTTTTGAATATGCCACCTTTATGAAATCTTAAAAATACAAGTAAACCCATCCTATTGAGAAAGAGAATTTCTTGATTAAGAAAATTATGAGTTAGATTCAACAACATGCAAAAGATCCCTATGCGATAAATAAAATATAGGGAGATAAAAAATTTTAGTTTCAAAACTAATTTAAAATATGAAAAAAATTTAAATCAAAAGTAAAATAGCCTCTTTTAGGAAACAGAGACTGAGAATAAAAAACATGAGTTTCTTTTCATTGACTATTTTTAGAGAATCAAACATAATTTTCATAAGAATAAAAAAAAATAAAGGTAGGTTTTTTATTTTTAGAAAGGTGAATGTGTGTGTTGATCAGAGAAATCACATGAAAAGAAAATTAAAGACAAAGATAAAAAAAATTTAACAAAATAGAATAATAAATTAAAAAAGAAAATCACATAAACAAAAAAAAAGAACAAACAAAACATGCAAACATAAAAAGTACACACAAAATAATTTAAGCATCAGCTTGCTCCTGATCAGATGATTCATAAGCAAGATCTTCCCAAAATGTTTTTTCTTTTTATTATTTCCCCAGTTTATAATTTGCTTTGCTTTACCCTTTTTTTTTGCAGGAAGAATTCTCAAATTAGGGCACTGATTTTTCATATGTCCAGGCTTCTTACATCCAAAGCAAATAACATCAGAAGAAATATTAATATTCTTATCATTTTTACCTTTATTTCACTTTTGTTGATGCTTATACTTTGGTGAGCCTTTTGATTTGCTTGTCAAGTCATTACTTTTGTCGCCAACTAAGCTACCTTTTTTCGTATCTTCAGCTTTTAGCACTATTCTTTCACTTTCATCCAAAAGTCTTTGACCCAAACTTTGCTCGTAGGCAATGAGTGAGCTAATCAAATTATCAATAGAATATTCATTTAAATCTTTTGATTCACAAATAACAACAACTTTAGCATCAAACTTATTTAGTAGACAATGAAGAATTTTATTAACTTTTTCAAAATTTAAAAATTATTTACCTAAAGCATACAATGATGTCACAATTTGAATAAACCTATTATACATGTGTAAGTCATTTCATAAGGTTTCATGGAAAACATTTCATAATCATGCATTAACATATTCAACTTGGATTGCTTGATTTCACTAGTGCCTTCGTATATGGTGTGTAGTTTATCCCAAATTTCCTTACCAGTAGTGCACGTAGATTCTAACATAAAATCTTCAGAATTTAAAGCATAGAAAAAGCAATTTAAAGATTTTGCATTCAATTGAGCATTAATTATTTCTTCCCTATTCCATTGATTAAAAGGAATATTAGTTTTAACTCCATCTAAAACCCATGATGTTAATGAATAACTAGTTAAAATCATATGCAACATACAAAAATCAATCGATTGCAAGAAAGTAGACATGCAAATTTTATAAAAATCAAATGTAATATTTTCAAATAAAGGTGTTCTAGTGATTGAATATGTAAAACCCCTCAAAATTTCATTTTTTTGGATGCAGTTAGTCTGTACGAACTGACCTTAGTACAAGATGAATTGAAAAAAAATATGAAAATCTATATGGTTAGTACGGACGAACTGCCTGCACGAACTTGAGTTCGTCTGTACAAACCTGAGTTCATCCGGGATGAATTTTTGCCTAAGAGCATCGTCCAGGGATGAAATCTATCATTGTCTGTATGATCTGTGTCTAGAGAGTTTTGTCCCGGGATGAATGGGAAACATCGTTTGGACGAACGAGTTCATTAAATGGATGATTTGAGATATTTTTGAAGAGAGAGAAAGTTGGAGAGAGAAAGAGAAGGAAAGAGAAGAGGAAAGCTTTGTTTCGGAGGCCGCAGAGCAATTTTTGTCCGACGTCCCAGTTGGAAGAATTGTTTGTCTCGTAGTAAGGAAAGTGAATCCTATTTCTGATTTTGAAGATTTTGTATTTTCATAATTTTCTGCTCAGTTTTGTGTTTCCATTTCCGAAATTCTTTCATATCTTTATATTGACGAAACTTTTCCACGTAACTTTTGGTATGTTATAGAAATGATGATTTTGCACGTTTTAAGTATTTTCTTGAAAGTTTTTACTGAGTATTTTAAATTTTGCAGGATTTTTATCGAATAAAAAATTATCTGGATGTTAAAAAATATTGATTCAGTACAAGTAAAGTTTTGAAACATTATTTTACACAATTTTTAGTAATTTGGTAATTTTTCTGAAGCTGTGCATGTTACAACAACTTCTGTCTACTGTATGATATTTTAATAGATTTTCTAAATTGAGCTAAATCATGTTTTACGATTACAATGTATTGATGAGATGCTGATGAATGTGGTAATATGATTGAAATTGTTGTTATATTACTATGATACTGATGTATGTGTGAAAGACAAGTAAAGACTGGTTGAACCGTTGGTTGGAGACTGATTGACCTATATAGGATGGTGGGCCGACAGGCTTTCCTTTAAATATGGTTTGGTGTTATCCTGTACTGATCACTTGATTACTGATGGGAGTTATAAGAAGATGATTATTGTGCCGACGGGCAAAGAGTGATGACTCTTTTTACTTAGCCAACATATACAAGATATAAGATACTGATACTGATACAAGACTAAAAAACACCGTAATAGCTAGGGATTTTACTTGTTGAGTATGTTGTGAGTATGATTACTGATTACTAAAATACATGTGTTTAATCATTGTTATTATCGTTATTGTACAGATTTATCATTACTGTACGGATTTACTGTTAATGCATGATTTTACTGTAATAGCATTACTGTTCATATCACTAGATTGGTACTGATACTGATACAGCACTGATACTACTGATTCACTATACTGACATTATGCATGTGATATACTGTGTAAGTGACATGTGATTCACTGAACATGTGATATATATTATTTGATTGCATGTAATTCACTGAGCACGTAATATTGGATAACTGAATTGCAAGTATACATCTTGATATGATTCTCAGCATTGATTGATTCCAACTGTTTTAAACGATGTTATGATTTTATTTCATTGATTTGATTTCAACAGTCATGAACAATAGTATTGATTTAATATTTTATACTGTCTGATATTATTAAACTGATGAATTCTCTTTTTATGATTGATATTATAGACACGATGATTTATTGACTGATTTGATTGATATTACCGATACGAAGATTTATTTAACGATTTACTGAGACTTTAGATATGAAGATTTATCTACTAAATTGACTGGTGTTATTGATATGACTACTACTGTAGATATTTGATGCACGTATTGATTCATTGAGCTTTATAAACTTTTATATTGTTTATAAACTTTTATATTGTTTATTGATTCTTCTACTGAAAATTATGACTCTACACATTTTTGTATTGATTATTATTTATGTATTAATTTCTATTTATGTACTAATTCCTATTTCTGCATTGACTCAATGATCATGTGTAAGTGACTGATATTGATTTGACTGATTGACATGCATATTGCTTTCGTACCGTGCTTTGATTTCAGTTGTAGGTATTTGGTGACCTATTTGGCTTTTTGAAGCTCATTATATGTGGTTAATATTTTCAGGTCAGGGCAAGGGAGCAAGAGATTGAGGTTGATCAGGAAACTTCAGGGTTTTGTCCTTTTGTTATAGTGAATCTTTTTTGTACTCAGGACAGGATGGATTATATGTGATTAATGTGTAGATCCTGAGTATTTGTAAATGAACTTTTGGGAATGAATAGAAAAATTCACTTAATATTTTTAACTTATAGATTTTTGTTAGACTGTTTTCACTGATTGATGTCTATAGACAGCTCTGGTTGAAGATTGACTTAAAGGATTTACTGAATAATTAATCCAAGTTAGATCTTGGGGCATCACAGAATAATCTTTCATAATATTGCGATTACCAAAATTAGCCATGGATCAAATTCAAAAGCTTTTAAAAACTTATTTTTATGAATCCCACTCTGATACCACTTGAAAGTTCTCTGATACCACTTGAAAGTTTGTTAGGGATGTTAAGCCCTATGAACCGGCCCAATGCTAACCAAAAAGGGGTGAATCGATATTTTAAAATAAATCATTCAATCAAAAACACAAACCAAGATTCACCATATAGAAAACACCATGCAAAAATTAAATATGAAAATAATAAATGAAAGAACACCCTAGATTTATAGTGGTTTGATCAAACCTTGACCTACGTCCACTCCTTGGAGGTATCCTCCAAGTATTGCACTAAATTAAGTGTCTCTCCTTTAGCCCCCACAGCTAGGTGGAGAAGCCCTTACAAAATGACTTTTACCTTCCCCGGTGTGGTGGAGTCACTGGGTCCTTTGACACCAAAGAGAACTTCTTCTTCTGTGAACTTCCCTCAAGACAAGACTTGAATCTGATGGTACTAAGGTGCAAGCTTGCTGGAGCAATCGTGTGGAATCCCCCTCCACTTTCCCTTGAGTCCTCACCTCACAGGATCTTCTCCCTCTCTCAAACTTCACCTTTTCCTCACTCCCTTTCAAGCTCTCTCTTCAAGTTTCCCTCAAAAGAATGAAGCTACAATGACTGCCAAAGACACTTACCAAGTATCTTGTTAAAGCTTAAATAGAAGATCTCAAAATGGGCTCATTAATGCAACTTGCCAACTTTATCATCCTAGCTGATCAGTACAAATTAAGCTCAATCATCCTGGGATGATTTGGGATGATCAGAAGAAAATTGATTAAATCATCTAGGCTGATGTAATATTATCCTGGCCTATTAGTTTAAAATTGAGTATAATCATCTTGATCATCACCCTGAATCGAAGCTGGTCGATGTTAATCATCCACGACATCATCCCATCCCAGATGATGTGATTGAATCAATTAGCCTTTAATGCTTTCCAAAGATATTAGATTAATTTAGGCATAATTGAGTTAGAGCATCCTGACGATGTGAATATCGTCCTGGCTGATTTCCTAAAATAAAGAATACCTAAACTGATCATGGTGGATGTTTCTTTCTTAATTGAGCCTATCATCCTGGCTGATACAAGTATCATCCATGCTGATTGGCTTAATGACTACCTTAATGAGGATGCCTTAATTAGGGTTTCTACTTTTGAACCGATCGTCCAGGCCGATATAAATATTATCCCGGACTATGTTATCAAAAATAGTAAACTCTAGGGAACAGTCAAAAAATCTTCCAAGGTGTGTGTGTGCAAAGTTACATAGCTTCAAGAGCCACACCAATTACAAAAGACTCAAGGAAAAAAGGTACAAACTGACTTAGACCTAGTCTACCCAATCTAGATAAAGCAGTCGTAGAGAAATAAGAGTGTTTATTATCATCAAAATCATAAACCATGAAAATAGATCCACAATAGGAGGTTGGCCATATGTTCATGTTAGTATAGTAAGAGTTAATAAATAGAGAAAAGGAGTGTAACGAGTCTATAATTCACTTGTATAGATTTTCTTATGATTTTATCTTTTACTTATCTCTTGTACTTTTATTTTCTAGATTGAAATGAAGCATGCTTTGTTCAGTTTAAATTTCATGTATGGATAAAAATATTTCTCTAGTCTTATGATACTTTAAAAATTTTGTTCTACTTTAGTTAAATTTGCAATTTCAAGAATTATTCAATCCTATGAACATAAAATATAGTGTGATTTATTATGTGGACATACAAGTAGATGAGCCATTAGGAGATTTAAAATATAATTTTACCATGCATAGATATATAATATTTAGGGTTATGAGATCTTAAGGAGATATTAGGACTATAATTAAGAGAAAATTAGCTAATACTTCAACAAACACGACAAACTTGAGAAACACTTATGCTCTTATTCATAACAATATATTAAAAAAACTAATTATTACAAACATGAGTTTTTAAATACCTTAGGTTTAGTCTATTTTAAATATAGAATTTGTTTATTTAATATGTAGTTGTTAATTTTAAATTGCATTTTTTTTCGATTGAAAAGGTAAATTAAGTAAATGTTTTCATTGCTAGGTCCCAAGTCTTGGATGAGTAAAATGGAGGGTTATGTTAGGCAATCAATAATTAGCAAAAAACTTGTCAAATAATCATGACATGAATCATTTAATACATTATGTTAATGCTAGGGCATTCCCTGGAAGAAATGCATTGTATGGCCTAAATATAGCGAGAAGTGTGCAAGGGTTACTGCATTGGTGCCCAGGTGTAATGTTAAATAAGCGAGGGTTCCCACATCATGCATAGCTTTGGGAAAAGAAGCTAATTTATGGGGGTGGTTGAGTAACCTAAAGAACTGTAAAAATGATTTAGGGCCTATTAATCCCTAAACAATGCTTAGATTTTTTTTAAAAAAAAATTGTAAAAATCACACATAATATATGCAAGTATATATGCCAAATCAAGTAATATATTGATAGAATATAGTATCAATCCCACGAGGGAAAATATTTACTTGCAAATACTAGTACTATCTATTTCAACTACAATAATTATTTTACTCAATAAAAATAAGTTTTGGTGGAGATTCAATCACTTAATTTAAAATAAAAAATAATTAAATAAAACACTATTGGGATAAATTATTTTGGATTGATGGAATATAAATATAATATATTTCTTAATGTTCTCTTTCATATTGATGCTATTGAGAGCATACGCAACACCGATTGCTCAGTCAAGCATGAAGAGACAAAGGATATATTAAACTCTTCCAACCTTAATACCACTCTAAACTCCCATAGTCTATCACTCTATAAAAATTTTAAAAGAGTAAGTAAAGCATGTACTCTTTATACCCTCTTATAACAATTGTTCTCTATAAATTTTATACGTTAAAAGTACTATATCTATGCTTGTATCATACCATTCTAACATATTTGATTGTGCCTACTTTCCTATTCCTAATCTCCATATTACACCTGATATTAACTACACATATAACCATAATATGCATTAAATAAAGACTTGGTATATTGAAAATATCATAAAATTATTAATAAAGAAAACTCATTAGTACTCTATTTTTCATTTATACTATTTATCCAAAACTAGAGAATTTAGTCATACATGAAGAACAAGTGAAGCATATTTATTTTCATTAATTACATAAAAGAAAGAAAGTACATAAGAAAATATATCACTGTGTGTTTTAATGGTCTGTTCTACACTCCCCCTAGAACTTACAGAATTGCTTCCACAAATACAAGCCAGACACTCTAATGGAATGTATATAGTACTTCTCTAAATTTTGTTAGTTATCATGCTTAAATAAAAAATAAAGAAGTAGAATAAAGACTAAAAATAAATAAGTGACTGGACTCCTCTACTAACATTACAAATAGACTATTTATAAAAATATATAGAATGGATTCTAGCACTGTAGAGCCGAGACCCGCATTAATGCCTCCATGGTGGTATTATGTCTGACTCTATGGTGCTATATAATACTTTAAAATATTGACTCCTTCGACACTATAGCACCAGGGAGTTGTACCATAATTGTAATACAATTGAAGGATATTCAATTGCACATCTACTTATGTGTGATGTTATTTGTTATAATTTTTGGAAAGTGTGTATGTCTATATTTTTCAATCTTGTGATATCACACGTGGCAAATGATTAAAGTTGGATATATACCTCTATCTCATTTTGTTAATGGCATCAAGGAAGAAATTTCTTTTAATGAATGGAGTTTTGAGGAAAGAGAATATGTACAACTCAATGAAAAATATTATAATTTGGGATTACAAGCTTATGATTTTGACGATAAAAAATATTATTTATTCTCTTTTTATTTATCCTAGTATTTATAGTACATATTTTGCTTTCTGTGTATTAATATTTTAGATACATCATACACCATGAATTGGAAGATTTAGGGCTGAAGTTTGGGTAAAGTTGAATAATGTTTTTCTTTATTTTTAATTTCTTAAGTCAAAGTCATTTAAAGGTGTATGCTAACTTAACAATTGTGCTTTTTTTTTTGAAGAAAATGCAGCAAATTGCATTAAAAAAGAAAAAACAAAAAACAACCTACTAACCAAGTACAATAGATTCCTCCTTTAAAATATCCCAAAATAGAGAAGGAACCTTATCAAAGCTAAACTCATCCCACACAAAAGAGCTAATAATACCATAGTTAGCACAAAGATTCGCTAACTTATTGGCTCTTCTATCTATGAAATTAAAAATAACATTTTTAAATCCATTGAGTAAATGCAATTCTTCATACATTTGATCTCCACTAGTCTTAGCCTTTTGCAAATGCTTTATCACATTAACATTGTCATCTTCTATTATGAATCCCTTGTATTTCAACATCCAATCCTTCATCATCTCTTTAATAGTTTGAGTAGCTAGAAGTTCTAGAGCCGAGATGTCCCAATGCAATACCGTCTTCCCAAATGCTGGAAGGAGTCTTCCTCTATGATCCCGAAAAACTCCTCCTATTCCAGCTTTATAAGAAGAAAGAAGAGATGCATCCACATTTACCTTTAGCCAATCGGGTGGAGGAGGATACCAATGCATATTGAATAGTACAAAAGTCTGGTTAGTATCCCATATACCCGAGATTTTACCATTTCCATCTATTGATGAAGAAGCAAATCTCAATGCATTAGATGCAATAATCAAGGAGCTGTCCTCACCACCATTATGAACAAATTTGTATCTTGACTTCCATGTGAAATACACCACTCTGTAATATAGATTAATCATAAAAGGATCTTTATTTGATAGCCAATTGCATCAATCATATAAGGAATCCAATTCTGGTAAAGAAAACCCCCATTTGCTAAGTTGGTTTAATACTTCCTTCAGTTTTACACATCTAACCACCACATGATCTTCGTTTTCAATTTTCATTACAGCCCCTTGGGAAATTTCCATTCCTTAGTAGCCTTCTATATTCAAGGAAATGGGCAGTAGGTAAAGCTTTGTTAAAATTCTCCACCACAAACTTTCTACTCTAGGATTCAACTTACTTTTATTGATCTAGCTCCAGAATAGCTGTAAACATTTGTCCATAATCATTAATTCAAACACCGTAGCAAATATAGATTTCCCTGTTTTTAAGTATAGTAATTCCATCTTATCCTCCTTCATATCATGATGGATTTTAACTTGGGAAATCAAGCTAAATAGCTCACTGCCCACATATTTCTTTGATTCTTCTTCATTCCAACTACCATTGGATATAAAATTTAAAACTGACAATCTGCTGTTGTCATGAGGGATGAAAAGTGTTGGCCATTTGCAAATGCTTTTATCCAATATCCAAGTGTCTTTGAATGCATCAATTTCCTCTCCATTTGCAATATTCCATCTAATTAAAGGTTTAAGAGCTTTACCTCCATCTTTGATGATTTTCCAAGCTGAAGATCCCGTCCTCCTTGAGTTATCAGCCCATAATTCTCCATATTTAGAATATAGCACTTTGTGGATTAAGGAGTCTTTGTCATTTACTGTTTCCCAGATAATTTGGCTCTCAAAGCTCCCACTTTGGTTGAACAAGAATGAAGCAATCTGCCACCCAATTTTCTAGGAAGGCACATTGTTTCCCAATTGACATAGTGGATACCCTGTCTCCCATTTGCTTTGTTCCAAATGAAGTTTCTACAAATATTGTCTACCTCTTCAAAAATACTATTTGGAACCAAAGAGTTGGTGCACTGGAATGTAGTACAAGAAAGTAAAGTAGATTTGGTAAGTAAAATTTTACCAGGTAATGAAATAATTCTTCCTCCCCACACATTAGTCATCTTTATAGCCTTTTCAATTATGAAATGGAAATCTTCCCTTATTAATCTTCTCAAAGCTAGCTTGATCCCAAGATAATACATCTCCTTCACTACTGTAAACCCCATGTGCCGAGAGATTTTCTTCCTTCTTATCTTTTTGACATCTTTTCCAAAAATCATACAATATTTAATGGTGTTGATCCTTTGTCCCGACCAACCACAAAAATTATCCAAAATAATTTTGATTCCTTTAAATTTCTTCAAATTTGTCATAGAGAAGTTAATCAAATCATCAGCATATAGCAAATGTGAGATTCTAGGTCCATTCATACTCAACCGAACACCAATAGAATCCTCCCTTTGTTTAAAACCATTTGTCAACAATTGGGAGCATAGGATAAAAAGAAATGGAGATAAGGGACATCCTTGTATAAAACTACTTTTCCCACTTATCCATTCAATGAAACTCCCATTAATCAAAATAGATAATTTAGAGTCTCTTACACATTCCATGATCAGATTAACAAATGTTGGTGGAAAATCAAAATAATTTATTGCCTTTTCTAGTGTTTGCCATCCCATTGAATCGTATGCCTGTTCTATATCAATCTTGAATGCAACTAGCCCTTTCTTTGACTTGGAGTTTCTGAATTTATGCATAATTTCTTGAGCAACCAAAGCATGTTCAGATAAGGATCTCCCTTTCACAAAAGTAGCTTGCTCATTCGATATGAGTTTAGGAATACAAGGAGACAATCTATTCATTAACATCTTTTCAGCCAACTTGTAGACCGAATTACACAAGCTAATTGGTCTGAAGTTATTTGGAGTCAAAGGATTGCTTACTTTTGAAATAAGCACTATAATAGTTTCCTTCCATTTAGAATCCATGTCAGCCATTTGAAAGAAGTAATTGATTGCATTCAATAAGTCATATTTAATAATTTCCCAATATGCTTTAAAGAAGGAAAATGTAATGCCATCGTTACCTGGGGAGATGTTGCAACCACTCTTCTTGATCACCTTTTCCATTTCTTGCATAGTGAAAGACTTGTTTAACACTTCTTCGTCTCCATCATCCAATATCCTCCACGGGGATGGCCAATTCTGAAGATTGTAGTTTTTATTCCTCCATTTGTTTTTGAAAAACCAAACCATCACTTCCTCTATTTGATGTTGATCTTCTACAATGTCCCCATTTCATATTTGATTTTAGCAATATAGTTAGAATTTCTTCTGGCTGAAGCATAAGCTTGAAAAAACTTTGAATTTTGATCTCCCTCCATCATCCATTTAACCTTGGCTTTTTGTCTCCATCAAGTATCTAGCCTTGCAAGAGTTGAATTCAGCTCACAAACTTTAACATCCAACTATCCTCCTCAAATAGCTCACCTACAATAGCTTATTTATTTTGTAGTTCTTCAATATGCTTCAACATATTTTCTTTTTCTTAACAAGACTTAAATGTTTAGCCTTGCTCCAATAAGAAAGGGCTTTGAGGGTTTTCTCCATTTTATGATTCAAAATTTTAGAAAAACTGCCAACAAATGTTTTTCTTCCAAATACCTCTGACTACAGCAACTGAAGCCTTGTTGGAAGCCCACACATCTTCAAATATGAGAACCTTATTTGCTAAAAGCTGCACCAAAATATTTAAGATGACTGGGCAGTGGTCAGAAGCAACCCGAGCCAAGTGTCTCACCAACAATCTATGAGTTGAGTTTAATGTAGCCGAGTTAAGAAAGCATCTATAAAGCCTTTCCAGTATCCGATCCACTCCTTTTTTGTTGTTACACCAAGTGAACTTTGGACCCACATATCCAACTTCATGGAAGTCATTAAGAGTTAGGAATGATTTCATCTCCTTTGGTCCTAGGGAAAACAAGAATATTCTCCCTCCCCTCTTGTCTTCTTTAGGGAGAATACAATTGAAGTCACCTCCCAACACCATTGGTAACTCCTTTGAACAGTAAAATTATAACCTCTCCCAAAGCCTCCTTCTCTTGTAAACATGTTTATTGCCATATATAGAAGCAATCCTCCATTTTCCTCTAATAATGAATTGAGTATAAAATTCCCAAATTTGAAATTTTGCAAAGTTGGCCTTCCATAAAACAAGCAAACCTGCAGATAAACCTTCTGAAGACACAAGAAAGAAATCTCATTATGAACCAATCAGATGATCCACATCCCTTCTATCTAAGCTATTGACTTTTGTTTCAAGTAAGCCAATAAAGAAAATCCGATGATCTTTTACCACCTCCTTCAAGTATAGAGAAGCCTTCCTCTTCCTAGTTCCTCTACAATTCCAAAACATTATGGAAGAATTCATTGAACAAGAGGGGAAATAGTCCCCAAATTATCCTTGCCTTCTCCTTCAGCTTTCCTCCTCCTAGGAGCCGAGTTAATAGGTCCTAGACCTTTAAGCTGTTTTGAACCTTTTCTTTTTAAAATGGAAGAATTTCCATCCTTCATTTCAACCACTTTATTATCTTCCATACAACCAATAGTAACTGTATTTACTTCCTTCATATCTTCCATGCTGGAAATTTCCAAGTTTTTCTCATTGCTTACAATTTCACCTTCCTCCACCAGGTTGTCTAGAATATTGAATTTGTTATTAACATCAATATTAGGCAAGTTGAAAGACATACCATCTTTCTTTGAGACATCAGAAGTATTCACATATTCTGATTCTTGCATAGTTTCTATCTCAGCATTTTTAGGTTCCATAGATCTTCCTGGATGCACCATGCCAACCTCTTTCCAAGTCTTCCTCCCAGTATTCACCATACTATGTTTCAAATTTAATGGGATAACTTCAGCATTTTTAAAATCATGTTTATTTTTTCTCCCTGAGTTAAACCTTTTAAAACCAAAGTTTTTATTTCTTTTTTCCCATAGTTCACTAGTAACCATGGACCATAACCTTCATTTGTCTTCACAGAATTCTCACCTTGACCAAGACTCTTATCTGCTTATTTGTTTTCCTCTCTTTGCTTCAAACTGGTTTCAATTGGAACATTGACATCTCCCATTGACTTCTCTATGCAATCTTTCTACATATGGCCGATTTTCCCACAGCCAAAGCAAAAGTTTGGTAGCCTTTCATATTCCAATTTTTTGAAGAATTTTTCAGTGCTCCCTTTAACCCATACACCAAGAGGCAATTGAGTATCCAAATTGATACGTACACAAATCCTCCCAAACTCCCTTCTTCCCCATTGGAACATGTTCCTATCAATCATGATAGGTTTTCCAATCCTTGAAGTTATTATGCAAATAATTATTTCATCCCAACTTTGAAGAGGGGGATTAGGCATTCTAACCCAAATAGGTGCAGTTAGGCCTTTTAAAGAGTTTGGATTGAAATTCAGCGTCCATTTGTCCAAGCCTATAATTTGTCCATTGACAAACCATGGTCCATTAGATAACACTGCTTCCATAGTCTCTACTTCATAGAAAGAACATAAAACCCAATCCATCCCGAGAATAGTAAGATGAAATTTTTTGAAAGAAGACCATTGTCGCCTTATTTCTGTACTAACAATAGGGAAAGGCACATTAACTCCCAAAACATTAACCACTAGAGAATTTTGTAGCTTCCTGGTATTCTCTAACTCCTTCTCTACATGCAGCTTTACAGATTCACCATCTTAGGATAAGAATTCTCCTATATTCAGGTCTGCAACCTTAATATTAGTTTTCTTACTCCAAGCAATGAGCTAGTTTGCATTAGTAGTTCTCACATGAATTACATTATAGCTAGTGAAATTTCCCAACTCCCCTGTATTGCAATCACGAACGGTATTCAAATAAGCTTCTATTGCTTTAACCATTTCTCCATTAACTCCTGTCTTCATATTTATCTTTTATGTAACTTCATTCTCAATTACTTCAACCATTTATGGAATGCAATTTCCTGTATCAGCAACAGTTTCATCTAATCCACATCCTTCCTCCACCTCCATTTTGTCATCTTGCTTTTTGTAAATAGATGGAGATGCCTCATCCTTTGTATATGGATCCAACAAATTTCCCAACAGCTTCCCATTCTTAAATTGAATCTTCAATGTATCTTCAACAACCACTTTCTTACCCTTTCAAGCAACTTCAGGAATCTTTTTTGAGGAAAGCAAGCCTCCTTCATTAATGACAATACACATTCTCATCAATGGTTTTGATACTTATGGAACTACAAAGACTCCACCAAAAGATGGAGGTGACGATGAAAATGTTCGAGCTTGAATATGAATAATCCCCATCGATGATCTTCGTACATCCAATGGACCACTGACCATTGCTAGCCGGCGTCCATCCTTCACCATTTTTGCATTGCAGGAGAACCCGCAAATGTCGAAATTTGAAAACCCAAACGGAATTCAAATTTTCCTCAGACTTTCTCTCTCTACTTTCTCTCAGGAATAACAATGTAATCATCTTCAATTGTGCATTCACAAACAAGGGAGTGAGAAAATAAATTTTATATTTTTGAACTTACTGTATCATATGAACTAGATTATATTGTACGATCAATTATTTAGAAAAGCAATTAAAATAACTAATTGTGTAATTAATATTTTTTAACTAATCATAGTGTATGAACTTCATTATATAGGACGATCAGTTTAACTCAAAAGCCCTAGTCGCCAATTTGAACTAGGTAAGTATTTTAATATTTAAATTTTGAACAAATCATATTATACGGAGTAATTTGTACTATAAAATATTTATCATTTTATATGAACTAATCTCATGATTAGTTAAATAAATTAAGGTTTAATAAATATGACAGATCATACAATATGATGTAGATCATACAACATGATGTAGATTACATAGGATAATTGATAGAGATTAAATTCATTCATCTCATAGATGATCCTGGATAAAAAACTTAATATTTGAACTAATCATACTATATGGTATAGATCATTTGGACGATTGGCAGTGATGATTTTTCAATCACCCTTTAGTTTGTATTTTGTTATATGAATATGAACTTTTTTATATGAAATCTAATGAATTAATTTTTGACATGTATATTGGGTTCATAAAAAAAATACTATGTTCATAAAAATAGTGACATCTTCACATATTTAGGAAGGTTAATAAAATTCCTCATTGTTTTCCTGATAGCATTAATGTTGAAGTCATCACTATTTCTAAATCTAAATATTTAAATGTTTAATCTATCTGTGATCTACTTGGCTCTTTCATTGCTTATGAGCAAAATGTGAGCCAAATACTTTTTAATGCAAGTGACAAGAGGAAGGAGAAGATTGTGGCATTGAAGGCTAAAGATTTTTATAATAACAACTTTACAACTGAAGAAGATAATAATATACCATTAACGACCCACCAATTCAAAAGGTTTTTGAAGCGAAAGTAAAGACGTTATATATTGGAACAAAGGTAAATCAGGTAAATCTTCCAGATTAACTTCCTGGATTTGTTCAATAGGACAATCAACATCCTTAATTAAACTCTGTTCATCAATTATATCAATAGCTTCGACTAAATCAGCTACCATATTATCATTTTTATCAGATGATAATATATTATTTTTATTTGAAAAACTAAGATCAGAGGAATGATCTGCTATCTGACTTCTACCCGAAATCCTTGGAAACAGATTCATTAGGATAATTCTTTTGCCTTTTTTTTTGAACTTCACATGCATCCAAGGCCCATAAGAATTCTCATCAATATAAGATGAACTTTAAGGAACATCTTCATCAATTATAGTTTGATTATGAGTATTTGGACAAACAAAATCTTTATGTCCAATTCTTTCACATTTGAAACAAAGAGATGATAGATTTTCATATTCAAATTTTTGATAAAATCTACCATTAAGACCTTCAATCCAGATACCACAAGGAAGCTTAGAATTCATTTTAATTTTAATTCAAGCTCTCGCAAATTCCCTTCTTCCCCATCTAAACATATTACCATCCAATAAAAGAGGAGTTCCAATTCTAGAAACAATTATAGTAATATTGGTTTCATCCCAACAAAAAGAGGCAAATGAGGAAGACGAACCCAAATGGGAGAATAAATCTCATCCATGGAAATAGGATTGAAGTTAGGTTACCATCTGTCAACACAAATGATGAATCCCCCAAAGAACCAAGGACTTCCATTAAGAACTTGCTCCATAGCTTCATGTAACTGAAAAGAACATAGAATCCAATCTAATCCAAGCGAGGTTATATGAAGCCCTCCAAATTTAATCCATTACCTCCTTAATTCAATAGAACATTTTGAAAAAGGCATGTTCTTACATAAGATTTTCACCACTAAAGAATTCCTCAAAACTTGAATATTGGCTTTTTCATTCTCCAAATCAAGTTTAACAACATTTGCATCTTCATTATCATCAAGAACTTCATTCAGCTTAATTTTAATAAGTAGTTTTTTAATTCACACATTAGAATTATCTAATTCAAAAGAAGATCCTGGAATTGTAGTGTTAACATTACTAATAATGTTATTATCAATACCCTTATCATTCTTCAACAGGTTATTATTTTTACAACCTGATGATGAAGCCTCCAAATCATTTACTTTTGGGAATAAGACCGAATTAAGAGGAGTTGACTTACTTTTCAAATGTGAAATAACTTCTTTCCCTTTGTCTAATTCCGGCAAAGCCATTTTCTTAGAAACCAAACCTCCCTCTTTGATAACTAGAGGCGAGTTCAAAAAGCACGAATTGCGGGAGATGCTGCGATTGAATGAAAATCTACCTTTTGAATCCAACATAGTTGGACGCGTAGTAGATAATAAAGAAAAGGTGTTTCAGTCATACAAGGATGAACGACCACCTTCTTCCAACCTCACCAATGGCAGTCAAAAATCTTCAATCCCTTGGACGTTCTGTCTCTAGCTTAGATGTTCTCGCACTTTTTTTTTGAGGGATCTTGATCTGGAGGAGGCTCTGGAAGACTATATTTGGTAAAGTAGCTATTGATGGTAGCCACTTGAGTATTATATGAATCAACATTCTCTCATCCAACTCATATTTTCAAGTGAGTCTCAATATGATCAAATCATTGATCAAAATGAGACTCAATTGATCAAATATCTCAATCATTTCTTAATAAAAATGATGCTTAGGTATGGGAGTAGGTGCAAGTGTAGGTTCTATAGCATATCCTCCTTTATTAAATTCATCTCCCTCATCCCCTTAATCCATAAAGAATACAACATGAAGAATCAGTAAAATAGATAGGAAGATTATCTTGGGGATCAGAATGAATAAGATTATATTTCTTTTCAAGAATGTAGACAATCAAGTGTCCTAAATCCACAGTCTTATTCCTTCTCATGGTAGGAAGTTTAATGTCAGTAAGGTTATGCATGTAGTCCATAATCAACTGGGTTTCATCAATGGAGTTTTTGATAAGATATAATATGTGACTATACTAAGAAAAAGAGTGATATTTATTCGATCACCAGCTTTAGGAATAATAGAGGTTCTTAAAATATGCTGGATGATCCTGTCATTTTGATTCAAAGACTAAACAAGGGGTAACTGTTGGATTGAAGGTGTTCCTTTAAGAGTCTGATTAATAGTAGTTCAATCAAAATTGCTTCTAGAAGTCATAGAATGAGCCCTAGTTCCTTCAGTTCTAAGATATAAAAGGTGCCTAAATCCTCTTTGGTGATTTCAACATGTTGGTGAAAGATATACAAGGACATAATGGTGTTGTTTTCTCTCATTCTAAAATTGACAAGAAAATAATAAAATGTCTCATAATTAAAAGAGTAGATCAAAGAAGGAATGAATGAAAATTAAGTTGAGTTAAAGAGGGGCATAATTAAAAAAGTTAATATCTTCTTGAATAAGAAGACGAGAAGGAGTAATCTTAGCTTGAACAAACTGAGTGTAGGCTTGGTCATTTTCTCTTGAAAGAAAATTATCATCTCATTCAGAACAAGTTGAACTTCCCTTGGAAGGACATGATCATTTACTTCTATTTTCCATTTGAGAAGGATTGAACATAAGGATTAAAAGGGACTTAATGTAGAATAGATTGAATAAATTCAAATAACAGCTTCCAGTTAATAGAAATTGGATGATTTTGTTAAGTACAAAATTGCATTCCTACGTACAATTTTGAAGTTTGTACAATACGATCTTGAGTTCGTATGGATGAATACACACTATTATGAATAGTTATTACATCAAAATGACTTTTTTGTAAAGTTGCTTTTTTGAAGAGTCATTTCATACGACCTTTGACCAACTTGATCATACAGACAAATGAGTGTTCATCTGGTACGATCGATTAATATTATCATACTTGCCTATTGAATTTATCTGCATGCAAATCGACAATTGGATCATACAGATGAGCACGTGTTTATACATACAATGATAAAAAAAAAATAACTATCCTTAGAATGGCCACCATGTTCATACATACAAATAATTAATGGTTCATACATATGATGAAGCATTCATACTATACGATTACCCAAAGAAAAATTAAATTTTTGTTTGTCCTACTCAGAAAGGAAATTATGTAAAATTTGGAGAATTCGTACAATACATTTATGTTTCGTACAATATGAATGGAAAAGGAAATTTTAGATTTTCACATGATAATCAAGATTCTTTTCCAAAACAATTCAAAGAAGATCCATAAAACACAAAAAGACAAAAATAATAAAAATGAAAAATCAACTACACAATAAAAAATATCAAACAAAATAAACCATAAACAAAGAACAAAAACACAATCATAAATACAAAAGAATACACCACAAATGCAATTTGCAAATTTATAATTATCAAGCATGAATATCAATAACACCCAATCTGGTTTTTAAGGTGCTAAAAGTTTTAAAAACCAATGATTTTGTGAAAATATTTGTAAGTTGGTTTTCATTTGCTACATGATGTAGCTCAATTTTTCCTTTAGTTATACTATCTCTAATGAAGTGATGCCTTATGCCTATATACTTAGTCCTGAATTGTTGAATTAGATTATTTGAAATGTAAATGACAGTTATATTATCACAAAAAATTGGAATAGTACCAATTGAAAAGCCTAAATTCATAAGTTATTATTTTAACCATAAAACCTATTCCATACAACTACTTAAGGCTATATATTCTACTTCTACAATAGAAAGGGTTACTAAATTCTATTTTCTGCTAAACAAAGAAACTAAATAGTTTCCAATAAGTTGACAAGTTTTAAAAGCACTTTTTTGATCATCTCTACATCGTATAAAATCTAAATCAGAATATCAAATTATTTCAAAGAAGTGGTGTACCTAATATATCAAGTTCCTAAGTTTTGAGTTCCAAAAAAATATATCAAATTCTTTTAATATAAGTTAAATAGGATTCTTCTTGATTAGCTTGAAATCTAGTACAATGATAAACACTAAACATGATATCAGGCCTACTAGCAGTTAAATAAAGTAATGACCCAATTATCCCTCTAAATTTTTTTTTATCAACAAATTTGTCTTTAGAATCCTTATCTAATTGAACTGATGAACTCATTAGCGTACTTATTAGTTTAGCTTTATCCATTTCATGTAATTTAAGGATATCCATAATATATTTTGATTGACTAAGAAATGTGCCATCCTCTTTCTATTTTTTGATAAAACCAAGAAAGTAACTAAAGTCTCCCATCAAATTCATTTCAAATAAATGACTCATTATTTTTGTAAAATCATCACAAAGATTTTTATTAGTGGATCCAAATAAGATATCATTAACATATATTTGAATAATGAGGATATCATTTACTACTATTTTTAAGGAGAGAGTTGTGTTCACACTCTCTTTAATAAATGATCTTTATAGTAGGAATGTTCTTAACCTTTCATACCATACCATAGGTGCCTGCTTTAATCCATATAATGCATTTTTCAATTTAAACACATGATTAGGAAATTGTGAATTTTTAAAACCTAGATATTGATCAACATAAACATGTTCTTCTTCCAACCAAGATTCTCTAAAATATTAGATTCATTAAAAACTACATGTGTGGTCTCCTCTACTACAAGATTTCTCAACACTCGAATATCCTAGAAAAATTCTCTCATTAGATTTGGGAAAAAGTTTTCTAAAAGAGCTTTACCATTGTTATGAATGAACACCTTACATCCAAAGACATGTAGATGTGAGAGGTCGGGTTTTCTACCCTTAAGAAGCTTATAGGATGTCCTATTCAACTTAGATCTAATGTTCACCATATTTAGAACATAACAAGCTATATTAACCACTTCAGCCTAAAAATATTTTGAAAGTGAATATTTAGCCAACATGGTTCGAGTGACTTCTACTAAAGTTTTGTTCTTTTTTGTCAATAACCCCATTCTGTTGAGGGGTTCTAGGAGCTGAAAAGTTGTAATATATTCCTTGCTCTTTATAGAAAACTTCAATTTTGTTTTTGAAATTATCTACCATGATCACTATGAATTATGAGAATTTCATAATCTAGCTTTAATTGAATATAAGTAGAAAAAATTTTAACTCATTAAATGATTTACTCTTATGTGATAAGAATCTAATCAAAGTGAATCTTGAATAATCATTAACAATTACATACCCAAAAACTTTCCATCCTAGACTTACAGTGCTAACAAGTCCAAAAAAAACCATGTGAATGACTTCTAAGGGTTTGCTAGTTTTATTTTGAATAGGTTAAATATTAGATCAAAACTCAATAAAACACCCCATGAGCTACTTAAGGGTAGGATACCCAATCTTTCACACTTAATGTCTTTGGATGTAAGTGCTTCATTTTTATAAATGAAAATTTTCCTCTATAAAGATTTTATCCCAAATATGATGAAGGAGTTTTCTTAGATTATTCATATGAAGGTAAAGCCAATAGGATCTTTAATAAGTGGACTTTAGTTATAGACGAGTCAACCCATGTGGTATTTGTTGAATCTGATAAATCTAGTAATCTTAGATTATATAAAGAAGAGGAGGTAGAAGTTATCCAATAAGTGGAATCTTTTAACCTAGGAGATAGAAAAGAATCTCAGGAACCAATGTCGAGATAATGGATATAGTAATATAGTCATCTCAGGGAGTTTATCTTTGGAGATCCATCTATAAGAGTTAGAACTAGGCATAGTTATACGAAGGAGGTTAGTTATTCTACATTCATCACTATGGTAGAACCCACAAATGTAGATCAAACACTATTTGATGAATTATGGATCTTAGTTATGTAATAAGAGTTAGGATGTACAGGATAATCTCATGGCCGTACGAGGCAATCCTTGACAATAAATTTAAAATTAGGGCTTCTTTGTAGGCTTTCTATTTAAACTACTACATTATCTTATAAGACATCTTTTTGCTATTGAGTTTTCTTGAGAGGGAGCTTAGAGAAAGAGTTGAGGAGAGCTTTGGGAAAGAAGAGAGGGAGAGTTCTTGTGAGGGGGAGTTGTGAGATCTTCACAAGGTTACTCTAATGAAAGCTCCTTCCAATCTTCTTTAAGTGTCTGCTTTGATTTCTGGGTGGCTCTAGAGAGACATTCTTCAGCACTAGATCATGGTTCTCTTGCAACTTTATGACGGAGTAAATTGATTCTTGGTTCTCTGCCATCTATAGGAGGAAATAAAAAGGATTTCTGATTCTTTGAATTTACTGGGAGGGTGATAAAGATTTAACGTACTCTATCGCATGGCGTTCGTGAAAGAAATTTTATAAGGGCTTCTCCACCTAGCTATATGGGCTAAAGGAGAGACACTAAAAGGTTTAGTGTAATACCTGGAATGGAGGCCTCCAAGGAGTGAACATAGGTCAGATTTGACCGAACCACTAAGAAATCTAGTGTACTCGTTCTTTTTACTTTTATGTATTTTAATTTTTGCACTTTTTTATGATTTACTATATGGTTGAAAACTCTAATTTATTTTATTATTTTGAATTTATTCTCTTCTGCATTCGTTGTTGAAATTGAATAATTTTAATGTTTGAAAATTCTCAAAGGATTTTAAAAAAGTTTTAAATTACCAATCCATCCCCCTCTTAGTTAGCCTCAAGCTAGTTTTTAGAGATTTAACAACCTATATGGACTTTCACTTCACTCCCCTGGCACTTCATTCTAGATAGAACTAGATAAAAATTAGGACAGAATTTTCAACTAAAATGAACTAAGAAACTATTTATACTTGTATATAAATGGACTGATGCATTGCAAAAATATAAAATCAACTAGCATCGTGGTGTTATAGAATGAAATATTGTCTCAACACTACTGGCTTGATTTTCTATGTTATTGGGCTAATTTTATGCATTTAATGGCTGAATAGGCACGTTGCTTGGTTGATTTGGCTTAGCTCCATCTTTCATCAATTGCTCTATCATGGTGCTTTAGAAGTTGAACCCTTATGCGCTTAAATGTATAATCCAGTACTATGAAATGATGAAGTTTGGAGCTTCAGAACTCTGATTCATAAGACTTAAGGGTTGTGGCACTGATTTCTAGTACTGCACATTGCAGTGTTAGGAATCATTGTAGTGCTAAGCTTTGCTCACTAGGGGTGTTGAATTAATTGTCATTTTCCTATGACTCTGGTGTTGCAATTTCCAAATTTGGCATTTGGGCGTTATAAACTCTACGAAGCTAGTGGTTGGATCACTGCGGTGCTGGTTCAACTCTTTTTTATTTTTCTCCTTTTTCTTAAGATTTTATTGTATAGTAATAAATAAAAATAATATTTTTTATAATAGTTAAGATAATAAAATACTACAAAATTTACTCTTAACAAAAGGTTGCACTAAAATTCAACTTCAATCCCAAACCTTCATGAATATTCCTCAGCTTGAAAGTAAATATACTATCACCATCAAAGGAAATTGCTTTAGGTATCTCATGCACTCTAATAATTTCATTCATATATAATTGAGCCAACTTGTCAACATAATCATCTTGTCTCATAAATAAAAAATAAGCAAACTTAGCCAATCAATCTACAATCAACCATACAACATAATAATCTTACCTAGACACAAGAAAGCCTTAGGAAAATCTATAATGATTTCTTCCCAATTCTATTTTGAAATGGATAAAGGCTACAATAATCCATTGGGTCTCTGATATTCAACTTTTAGTATCTAATATGTTTCATATTTGAAAACAAACTATGCTATTTTACTCTTCCACCTAGGCTACCAAAACATCATCATCAGATCACAATGCATCTTATTACTATTTGGATGAATGGTACACCCAGAATAATGGGCTATCCATAATCACTTTTCTCTTAGATTGCCAATATCTAGAACCGACAAAGCCAGCCATAAGAATGGTAAAACAACTAAGGTCTTTACACTTTTGAGAAAGTTTCTTCTGAAGTAATGCATTACATTCCCTAGTCAATACTACAGTCTCAAAATCACATAGTATTTTTTTCTTACTCAAGATTTTTTTTATAAATTTAACAAAGATAGACATATGTTCTAAAGCTTCTACAAATGAAATTTTAATAGTTAACTTATTTATTTTCAAAAAACTAAAAAAATTTCTATCCAAATTTTGTTTTAATAATCTTTGGGGAATTGATGGGGGTGGTCTCTCAACTTCTCAAACTAGTTATTCAACTTCATTATTAGGTTAAGGTTGTTCTGTAGATTTGGGGATCTTTATTAATTTTTTTATAATTAACTCCTCAGATTGATCCTTATTTCTCGTCACTTTTTCTAGCACTTTCCCGCTCCTTAATTGATTAGATTTACATTGTTCATTACCTCAATTTCTGTAGTATTGGGTGCAATTTCTTGGGGTCTATTTATTAAAAATCCAACTAACTATCCTCATTGAGTTTCAATATTCCTAACAACAATAGCTTAATTTTGTAATTATGTACCCATTTTCTAAATTAATGATTCTAGAAAAAGGCTTCTAATTCATAAGTTTGTTGTTTGAGTTAAACACATGGAGATAACTATGCCTTTGGTTTGCAAAATTTTGTGGATGGGGATTCTAGTTTCCTAATTGATTTGGTTGGTTAGAGTTCCACTTAGCAATGTTATTTTTATTATTGTTCCAACCAAAATTGAGATGATTTCTTCAGCCATGATTATAGATATTTGAGTAGGAGTTAGTGGTTATGTTATTGATCACATTAATGGATTTTACATAAAAAATATTAGGATTACTAGAGGCTCCACAATTATTCTCTTTTAATATCACAAGTAATTTCTAAGGTGAATTAATTCCAAGGTTACCTTATTTTCTATAAATGGTAGCTACTTGAATAGTTAAAATTAATTTAGTATCTGATTCATACATGCTAGCTTCTTTTCTAGGATTGATTCTTTTAGATGGTAGACATCTCCTCGATCAAAGCATTTACCTCATCAAAGGACTTAGACATCAAAAAACTACCAGCAGCGACATCAATAATTAATCTAATGGAACAAATATGACCATTATAAAAAGTTTGAATAATTAATCAATTAGGAAGGTCATAATGAGGAAATTTCCTTAGAAGTTTTTTAAATAGATCCCATGGTTTGTAAATAGACTCATCATTTAACTGGGTAAAAGATGTGATGTTATTTCAAAGCTTTAGAATTTTAGATGGTGAAAAAATTTAGCTATTTATTCAAAGTTATTATTGAGCTTGGGAGCAATAAATTTAACCACATTTTAGCTTTATCTTAAGAAAAAATTTAAACAACCTAAATCTAATAGCATCATCACTAACAATATTATATTTATAGGTTGCACAAATTAAAAAAAAAACTAGTTATATGCAAATTAGGGGGGCCTTTAAGAGGTGTTCCCTTTTTTTTGTTTTGAAGAAAGTAATTTAATGCATTAAGAATCAAAGAAACTAATTACAAGTAATAAAAGTATCACATTCCTCCTTGATAAGGTTCCATAATAAGGAAGGAATGTTTTCCAAAGATAAACTATCAAAATAAAAACTATCATCTAAAGCAAGGGTAGCACAACAATTAGCTACCTTATTACAATTTCTAGAAACATAATGAAAAATTACCTTATTGAAGTCCTTTAATAAGCAAATATCCTTATAAGACCATCTATCCATGAGCCATTTATTCTTCTTCTTCAAAGAATCAAGAATGAAATTGATAATATTTACATTATCACTCTCCACAATAATTCCTTTGCATTCAAGCATCCAATCACAAAGGAAGTCCTTGGCCGCAAAAACTGCATCAAGCTCCAAATGAGCTATATTCCAATGAGTTCTCTTTTTCCCAAAAGCACTGATGAATCTCCCCATGTGATCACGGAAAATGCCTCCAATCCCAGCTTGATTGGATCCAAGTAGAGAAGCATCCACATTGATTTTAATCCAATCCTTTGGAGGGGGGCACCAAGGATGAAGGTACTCCCTAGGGAGATTAGTGCTCCAACTTACAAGAAAAAGGATTAACATTGGAGGTAGCCAAATAGAGAGCATTAGCTGCAACTAAAGAGCTCGGTATAGCAGTTTTTTGGTGCTGAATTTCATTTCTATTCTTCCATGACAAGTAAACAATTGTGCAATAGAGTTTCACCATTCCAGAATTTTGAACCGTTAGAGCCTTTAAACTATGCAAACAATCATCCAAAGAATTGAAGGAAGGTATTTGAATACCCCATTCACTAATTCTCATGATTACCTCAATCAAGTATTTACAATTAACCATGATATGCTCATAAGACTCAATGGAATCACAACCTCTAGCACAGTTTATAAAATCTGAAATTTTTTGGTTCTTTAAAAAAACATTAGTTGGGATTGCCTTTTTGCCAAGTCTCCACCAAAAAGTTTCCACCTTCTTGTTTAGTTTTAGCTTCATCAACCAATTAAAGAACCCATATTCATCATCACTTGATCTATTAGAGACAATAGATTCAAAAGAGAGAGCTGAAACGGTTTTGCCCGAGCACCAATTAATCAATTCAATGTTTTCTTCATCCTCTATATCAATGCTGATTTGGGAAATGATCTCAATAATTTCTTGATGGAAAGCTATTTGCAATTTGAAATAATTCCAATCTCCATTGTTTAAAAGGAACTCACTAATTGTGGCATTCTCAAGATAAACACAATTGATAAAAGTGGGCCAACGATTTAAACATTTATCATGCAACCAAGTATCATTCAAAACATTGATACTCTTTCCATTGCCAATGTTCCACCTAGCAATATTCTTCAAAGCCTTTCCTCCATCTAAAAGGATATGCCAAGCACTAGAGCCAGTTTTACGGTGAGCTTCATGTAAAATGTCATCCCCATATTTGTGCTTCATGGTTTTGTGAAATAAAGAGTCAGGTTTTTGAAGAAAATTCCAAGCCACATTGGATCTAAGAGATCCAATTCTAGATAAAGGGGAATGTAAACCCAACCCACCAAATTTCTTTGGTTTACATATCTCATCACAAGCCACATAATGAATACCCCTATCACCATTTTGTTTATGCCAAATAATGTTTCTACAAAGCTTTTCAAGTTCAAGAAGGACTCTCTTGGGAATTAAAGAATTTGTAATGAGATAGTTTGGCATAGAAAGTAAAGAGCTCTCAATAAGAACAATTTTACCTCCCAAGGAAAGAGATTTCCTGCTCCAAGCATTTAACCGATCCAAGACATTGCCAATTAGCTCCTGAAAATCAGCAATTTTAAGTCTTCTAGGAGCCATCTTCACACCAAGATAAATCATTTCCTTCACCATTTTAATGCCCAGCAAATTGGTGATTTTCTTCCTCATTTTCTTTCTTACATTTTTCCCAAATAAAATATGGGATTTGTTAAGATTAACTCTTTGGCCAGACCAATTGCAAAAGTCCTCCACAATTTTCTTCATCAACTTTGCCAAAGAGGAAGTTGCATGAGAGAAAATTAGGACATCATCAGCATATAACAAATGAGTAATCCTAGGTCCTCCAGAAGAGATTTGAATACCAAGATTTTGACCTCTTTGATTAATAGCATTTGACAACACTTGGGAACATAAAATAAAGAGATAAGGTGAGAGTGGACATCCTTGACGAAATTCACTATAAGCCTTAATCCAATTTGAATTAGAACCATTAATAGAAATAGAGAATCTCACCTCAGTAACACATTCCAGAAGCAAATTAGCAAAGTAGTTGGGAAAGCCATACTGTTGAGTCTAGTAATTAGGTTGTTAAGCCTAAGTAAATGTCCCACGGCTACCAAGAGGGGGGTGAATTGGTAGTTTTAAAAATTTTAAACCCTCTTAAAATTAAAGTTGAACCGAAATGAAATTTTCTTTTAAAGTTTGTAGAAAAATGTTTTTCAACCACAGAGTTGTTAAAACAGAAATTTAAAATGCGGAAACGTAAAAGCAATAAAGTAAATGACACCAGATTTATAGTGGTTTGGTCTATAACCAGACCTACATCCACTCCTCAGAGGCACCCTCTGAGTATTGCACTAATACCATAAAGTGACTCTCCTTTAGCACCCACAGCAAGGCGGAGAAGCCTGTACAAAACCCTCTTTTCACCACTCCCCGGTGCGGCAGAGAACCGTCGTCCTTTCACACAATCCACAGTGCTGGCAGAGAACCGTCGTCCTTTCACACAATCCACAGTGCTGGCAGAGAACCGTCGTCCTTTCACACTCTCCTAGTGTGGGCAGAGAACCCTACGGCTGTTCACACTCTCCAAGTGTAGGCAGAGAACCTTCTTCTTTTTACACTCTCCTAGTGTAGGCAGAGAACCCACGTCTGTTCACACTCTCCAAGTGTCGGCAGTGAACCGGACCTTCTTGAATGATCTTCTCACAAGAACCTAGAAGGAAGAAAGAAAAGAGTGAAGAAATCCAATTTCACAAGTAGAGATTCTTACCTTAGCAATCCAAGTGAAGCCTTCTTGCTCCAATGGTAGGAATCCTCCTTTGAATGCTCTCTTCCACTCTCCCCTTGGCTATTCTCTCAATAGGCACGAAGATCAAATGACAAAAAGATTGGGTGGCAGTCTAATTTGGAGTATTTATACAAAAGACATGAAAAACCGCCCAAAAACTACAAGTTTTCAATTCTGTACGCAGTGGATCGTCCCGTACGATCCTGGATCGTCCTGGACGATTTTACTTAAACGATCTGAAACGACCCAATTTGTATATGTGTACGAAATGACTTCGTACAGCTGATCGTCCTGTACGAACTAGGTTCGTCCAGTACGAACGGTTATTACAAGGTCGGTTCTAGAAACTGCTGAAAACTGTCCTAAGTCGGTTTATCGTTTGGACGAAAATATGTTCGTCGGGACGAAAATTTTCCAGAGAGCCGATCGTCCTGGACGATTATTTATTTCGTCTGGACGAAAATTTTCCAGAGCGCCCATCGCCGGGGACGATAATTTGGTTTCGTCTGGACGAAAATTTTCCAGAGAGCTGTTCGTCCGGTACGATATTTATTTTCGTCTGGACGAAAATTTTCCAGAGGACTGGTCGCCCAGTACGATGGTAAAATTCGTCTGGACGAAATGTTTACAGAGAACCCATCGTCCGGGACGATATAAAAATTCGTCCTGGACGAATAGGACTTAGAAAAAATTTTTCAAAGCAAGTTCCTATTCGTTCCAAATGCTCTATAGAAGATAACTGACAGATCGTCCAGTACGATAAATATCGTCCTGTACGATCAGTATAGAATTTCAAGATCTCCTTATTTTGTGTGTGTGTGAGATTTTATTCACTCAATTACAATCACTCCCTTTCTAAATTAATTCAAAGAAAAGACAAACTTCAAATAAACAAAATTTCTCATATTGAATTTGATTTGAAGTTTTCGTAGTCTGGAGTCTGATTTTCCTGAAATGTTAGTACACACAAGAGCAAATGCAAATCTTCTGAAATTGTTAGGAGATAACTATTCATTTGAATAATAATGTTTGGAATCATCAAAACTATATAAGTTGCACAAATATAAATCATTCAAATAGCAACTATTCAAACAATCTCCCCCTTTTTGATGATGGCAAAACAATTATTATTAGTATGGTTTCAAGTTAAAACATAAATCTCTTATCTCCTAAACTCCCCTTGAATTTATGAGTACATTAAAATAAGGAGGCATTAAAGAACAATATTTTTGTTTTTCAAAAATTTTAACAGAAAACACAAATCACAAAAACAAAAACAATATTTTTGTTTTTCAAAAATTTTAACAGAAAACACAAATCACAAAAACAAAAACAAAAACACAAACATAATAATTTCTCCCCCTTTTTGACAGCAACAAAAAGTGAAGAAGAAAAAGACAAGAAATGTAAATAATAATATGAAATTCATTATTAAAATTTAATCTAAATTGTGATTTGACATAGGGTATGCAATTTTAAACTAAAGATATTAGGTCAATCATAGAAATTCATAGAATTTATGAAATGATATAACATATAAGTAAGAAGAATTTATCAAATACATGATTCGATTTAGACATTTTGATTATTGAAAATCATTACAAGTGAGATGTAAAAAAAATTCTATATTTCAAAATTCAATAGAATATAAATGAACAGTAGATCAACTTGAATTAAGAGATTAAACGAATTTGGAAAGAAGAGAATTACCTCATGTGGTGCTTTGCACATCTTTTCAAAGTTTTGGAGCACATTTTTGTGCATTTTTCTTTGGTTGGGCTTATTTTGTGCCTCTTTTTCACTTTGCAAATTTTAGCGAATCCCTTTTGATTTTTGTACATTTGTACAATGTTCAAGAGTAATTTGACCAATTCTTTCCAAAATCTATAATCTAAGATTTCAAATATTTCTAGGTGCATAAATATCATTTGGGCATAGAAATATAAAATAAGAAAACATCAAAATTGCAATAACAATATTAACTTTTATGTAGTCTAAATGAATAGACATGAATTTAAAAAAAAATTCTAAATACAACAAGTTATAAACAAATTATAAATTTAGAAAGTCTAGATTTTCTAATATAGATAATCTCATATTACAATCAAATTTAAGCACAATGTAGATTAAAAACAATATTAATGAAATTCATAAAAATTAGCCACATTTCAAAACAAATCTAAAACAAACAAACTTTCATTGATTAAAAAAAAATTACATCAAAACATTGAACTTAAACAAAAACATAACAACACAACAAACAAAACAAAAAAAATACAACAGACACACATAAAAAACTTCTACTGTTCTGGAGGAGGAGGAGGAGGAATGCCGCCAAAGAGGTTGAAGTAGGAGGCCATCAACATTACATTGGTATTTATTTCATGAACTTCATCTCTAATATTACCAATGTCATGTTGCTGCTGCGTAAGATGAGCATCAAATTGATCAAACCTTTGATCAATGTGAGTCTCTAGTCTATCAAATCTCTCAATCAGATTCTGGTAATCTGATTGAGAAGCAGAAGCTTGCACTCCTTCTTCTTATTCTTCTGAAGCACTGCCATGTGCTTTTTCTTTTTCTTTTTCCTCCCTGAAGAGCAGTCTGAAAGATGCATCGTTGTAGTAAACTGGCTCTTCATATTCCTCATCAGGATGTACTATATTGTACTTCTTCTCCAAAACATAAGTAATCAAGTGCCCTAAAGAAATGTTCTTCTTCCTCTTCTGATCAGGATGTCCTATTTCTGAAAGCCCATAGATATGATCTAGGATGAGTTGGGCTTCATCAATAGGTTGTCTTTTCATGATTAAAAAAGTTAGACAAGAGAGGAGAGGAGTTATGTTTATTCTATCACCAGCTTTAGGAATAATTGAGGATCTAAGGATATGCTGGATGATTCGGGCATCTTGGGTCATACCGGCCACTCTAGCAACATGATTGTTAATTGCATTTTCTCTAATTACCCTATTGATTTCATACCAATGGAAGATGTTTTCTGACATTAGGGTGTGGGCTCTATATCCTTCAGTCCTTAAGTTTAAAAATGCACCAAGGTCGTGCTTGGTGATCTCAACTTTTTTCTTAAAAACAAAAGAACTATTGATAGAGTGGTCAGGATTGAAACTCATGTTGGCTAGGAAGTAATGGTAGGTTTGCTTATTGTAGAGGTGGACAAGAGAAAGAATGAAATGAAATTGGGTTGAGGCGAAGAGGTGTAATACCCGAAATTTCAACTCCGTTTGGATAAGAATGCGAGACGGAGTGATTTTTGTAGAAGCAAAACGAGGAAAAGATTCCTCATTTGCTTTGGAAAGGAAGTTGTCTGGAGCATTCCTGTTGGGTTTCTTCACCAAAACTTTTTGTCTTTTGCTAGAGGAGGCCATAGTTGATTTGATGTAGAAAGGGATTGAAAAAGATGTTTGAAAGTGTGATTGTCAAGTTTGAAAGCCCTCATATTTAAAGAAAAACGATACGTTCGTCCTGGACGAAAATATTCGTCCTGGACGAAAAATTATCGTTCGTCTGAACGAAGTAATTTCGTACAGACGATCTAATTCGTCCAAAATGTAACGGCTTTTCGTATTCAACACAACTTACGATGCATCCCTTCGTACAGGCTTTTTGACTTGACCGATCGTACATACGAAAATATTTCGTACAGACGATCAGAAAGCGTTTCGTTTTAATGACTCTTGAAAAACGTCCCCTACAATGAATCGACACATGTTCGTACATACGAAAAAAAATTTCGTACAGACAAAATTCGTATTAAAAACTGTCTTATCCACTCAACCGCTGCATTCAATCGTCCCGACGTTTGAGAAAAAGAAAAAATTCGTACTGGACGATCACAGATCGTACAGACGATCCAATAAAAAACAGCTCTCAAAACGGTTTAAATTCGCGCAAACTGTTTCTTAAAACATCGTCCCGTACGAAAAAATTTCGTCCTGGACGATTTCCTCGAAAAAAAAATTTTGATTTTTAAATTTTTAATTTAACAAAATCAACAAAACTAATCAACAACACAGAAAACATAA
Source organism: Dendrobium huoshanense (assembly GCA_016618105.1). Lineage (NCBI taxonomy): Eukaryota > Viridiplantae > Streptophyta > Magnoliopsida > Asparagales > Orchidaceae > Dendrobium > Dendrobium huoshanense. The sequence continues at coordinate 22,201,480 of CM028344.1, forward strand.
GACAAAAAACATAAATTCAAAAACAATTCATACAAAAACACAAAATTCACAAAATCACAAAAACAAAACACAACAAGTATCAATGTTGCAAAGACATTTTGGTTAAGCATTCAAATCAATAACACCAAGCCTTGTTCTTAAAGTACTGAAGGTATCAAAGGCTAAAGGTTTTGTAAAAATGTCTGCAAGTTGATTTTCAGTTGAAACATGTATGAGTTCAATTTCTCCTTTGGATACATGATCCCTTATGAAATGATGCATTATATCAATGTGTTTGGTTCTAGAATGTTGAATAGGATTTTTGGAAATGCAAATAGCACTAGTATTGTCACAATAAATTGGAATAGTGCCTATAGTTAATCCTAAGTCAATCAACTGTTGTTTTAACCAAAGTACTTGTGCCACACAACTTCCTAATGCAATGTATTCTGCTTCTGCAGTAGATAGTGCCACTGAATTTTGTTTTCTACTAGACCATGAAACTAATGAATTTCCAATGAATTGACATGTTCCAGAAGTGCTTTTCCTATCCACTCTACACCCTGCAAAGTCAGAATCTGAATAACCAATAATTTCAAATGAAGAGCTAAACTTAGGATACCAAATTCCTAAGTTTTGAGTTCCTAGTAGATATCTTAAAATCCTTTTCACTGCTTTCAAATGTGATTCTTTTGGATCTGATTGAAATCTAGCACATAAGCAAACACTAAACATAATATCTGGTCGGCTAGCAGTCAAGTAAAGTAAAGATCCAATAATCCCTCTAAATTTCTTTTGATCAACAGATTTTTCCTTAAGGTCTTTATCTAACTGAACTGAAGAACTCATTGGTGTACTAACAGGTTTAGCATTGTCCATTTCATATTTTTTGAGGATGTCCTTAATATATTTGGTTTGACTAAGAAAAGTACCTTCCTCAAGTTGCTTAATGCTAAATCCTAGAAAGTAATTTAAATCTCCCATTAAACTCATTTCGAATTCACTACTCATTGTTTTAGAAAAATCATCACAAAGATGTTTATTTGAAGATCCAAAGATGATGTCATCCACATAAATTTGAACAATAAGTATATCCTTTCCAATTTTCCTTAAAAAGAGAGTTGTATCCACACTTCCTTTTTCAAAAGATCTTTCAAGTAGGAAGGTGCTTAACCTCTCATACCAAGCCCTAGGTGCCTGTTTCAATCCATATAATGCCTTTTTTAATTTGAAAACATGATTTGGAAATTTAGAATTTTCAAAACCTGGAGGTTGTTCTACAAAAACATCTTCTTCAATTACTCCATTTAAAAAGGCACTTTTGACATCCATTTGAAACAATTTAAAACCTTTAAAGCAGGCAAAGGCTAGTAAAACCCTAATTGCTTCAAGTCTAGCTACAGGAGCAAAAGTTTCCTCAAAATCAATTCCTTCAATTTGATTATACCCCTTAGCTACTAATCTAGCCTTATTTCTTATGACTACTCCTGAGTCATTCATTTTATTTTTGAACACCCACTTGGTTCCAACAACACTTTGATCTTTTGGCCTTGTAGTTAGTTCCCAAACTTTATTTCTTACAAATTGATTTAATTCTTCTTGCATGGCCAATATCCAAAATTCATCTGAAAGTGCTTGATCAATGTTAGTGGGTTCAACAGTAGAAATAAAGGCTGAATGATTGACTTCCTTGTTTAATCCACGCCTAGTTCTAACACCCTCAGTTGGTTCACCTATGATTAATTCCTTTGGGTGGTTTTTAGAAAATCTCAAATCTCTAGGCAAAGGGTCTTCTCTTTCTAAATTTTCTTCCACATTTTCTTCCAAATTTAATCTATCTATCTTTTGGGAGTTTTCTTCAATTTCTTCTTCAACAACTTTTGGCTCTTCCATGTTTCCATTTTCATCAAAAACAACATGTGTGGTTTCTTCAATAACTAAAGTTCTTTTGTTGAATACTCTATAAGATTTTCCAACACTTGAATATCCAACAAAAATTCCTTCATCTGATTTTGGATCAAATTTTCCTAAGACAGATTTTCCATTATTATGTATGAACACATTGCAACCAAATACATGCAAATGAGACAAATTTGGTGTTCTACCTTTTAGCAACTCATAGGGTGTTTTATTCAAATTAGATCTCACATTCACCCTATTCAGAACATAGCATGCAGTGCTAACCGCCTCAGCCCAAAAATATCTAGGAAGTGAGTATTCTGCTAACATTGCTCGGGCGGCTTCTATTAATGTTCTGTTCTTTCTTTCAACTACTCCATTTTGTTGAGGAGTTCTAGGTGCAGAAAAATTGTGATCAATCCCATTTTCTTTACAGAAATCTTCAAATCTTTCATTTTCAAATTCTCCTCCATGATCACTTTGTATAGAAATTATTTCACATCCTAGTTTTCTTTGTATCCAAGTTGAAAAATTTCTGAATTCCTCAAATGATTCACTCTTATGAAAAAGAAACTTAACCCAGGTGAATCTTGAAAAATCATCTACTATAACAAATCCATATACCTTTCCTCCTAGACTAACAGTGCTTACTGGTCCAAAAAGATCCATGTGTAGAATTTCTAAAGGTTTACTGGTCCTAAGATCTTTAATGGACTTAAATGAGGACCTCACTTGTTTTCCTAATTGACATGCATCACACAGATGGTCCTTAGTAAAGTCTAGTTTAGGTATTCCTCTCACCAAATTCTTTTGGGTAATTTTTCTAAGATTTTTCATACTAGAATGACAAAGTCTCCTATGCCAAACCCATGATTCATCAGTAACAGTTTTCAAATAAAAAGCAGTAGGAGATTGAATACAATTTAAATCTAGCATGTAAACATTGTTCACCCTTTTTCCATTTAAAACAATTTTCCCATTTAGGCTAATTATGCAGCTAGTAGGTAAAAATTTTACATTATAGCCCTTATCACATAGCTGACTTATGCTAAGCAAATTATGTTTCAAGCCTTCAACTAATAAAACATTATCTATGAAAAAGTTTTTCAAATTTCCAATCATACCTGATCCAACCACTTTCTTTGTGGTATTATCTCCAAGTGTAACCTTGCCTCCACTCCTGGCTTCCAGAGTTATGAATTGAGCAGTATCTCCAGTCATGTGCTTAGAACATCCGCTGTCCAAGTACCATATACTCTCACGAGGTCTTGTGTGAGAGTATACCTGCAAAATTCTCAAATGTTAGACCTGTGAACCCAAACTAGTTTGGGTTCACCTTTATGAAATTTATAATCAGATGCATGTGTGATATGTCTAGGTTTATGCATCTTATTTCTCCACACCAAATTAGGTTTCATCTTTAAAGTGCAGGTGTGAGATATATGTCCCAAAAATCCACAATTGTTACATTTAACATTAGGAAAAATATTCTTATGTTTTCTCTCATATGATTGTCTTCTAAGTGATTTCATAAATTTAGGATAATACTTAGGCTTTGTACAATCTTCATGTTTAGGGGGGTTCCTATTATCCTCGAGAGCACTTATAGTAAGTTTATAAAATGAATTCATTTCTTCCAAGATTCGATTTGTATAATTGACTCTATATGTCTTGTGCTCAGATTCATCCTTAAATTTCTCAAATTCTTTTTCAAGTTCAGCATAGGATGATTTTAAATTCTCAAAATTTTTATTCAAGTCATCATATTCATCAAGTAGTTTCATGTGGTTGCTATCAATTAAAGCATGATCTTTCCTAAGGATTTCGTGTTCCTTATTAAGCTCTTCCAATTCTAAAACTAAACTAGCATGCATCTTTTTAGTTTTCCTATATGCATCATGCATGTGTTCAGAAACTTCAAACAATTCATTATAAGTTAAATCACATACCTCTTCTTGATCTGATTGTTCAGCTTTATCTGCCATCAAGCAAAGGTTGGTGACTTCTTCTTCTTTATCAGTCTCAGATGAGTCTGAAGCTGAGTCCGCCCAAAAAGCCTTTTGAAACTTCTTCTTGCCCTTCTTTACCATTGGTTTCTCCTCTACCTTCTCCTTGCTAGGAGTGGCTTTGAGTTTTGGACAATCAGTCTTTATATGACCTGGTTTCCTGCATTCATAACAAATCACTTCATTAGAAACCTTGCCATTTCTGTTATACTTACCTCTATTCCATTGCTGGCGTCTCTTCTGCTTCCTCTTTAAAAAGCTTTTGAATTGTCTAGTCATCAGTGCTATATCATCTTCATCCTCAGGTTGTGAGTGTTCACTTTCTGACTCTTCCACATTTAGTGCAATATTCTTGTCCTTTCTTGGCTCACCTGCATCAATCTTTCTTTGACTTACTCCTTGCTCGTAAGCAATGAGTGAACCAAGAAGATTGTCAATAGAATAAATGTTCAGATCTTTTGACTCTGTAATTGCAGTAATTTTAGCATCGTATGCAGTAGGTAAACAACGAAGAATCTTATTAACCATTTCAGCATTAGTTAATTCCCTACCAAGTGAATGCAAAGAGGTGACAATTTGAGTGAATCTTGTGTACATGTCAGATATAGATTCATTAGGTTTCATGCGAAATAGTTCGTAGTCATGTAACAAGATATTGAGTCTTGATTGCTTAGCCTCATTTGTCCCTTCATAAGTGATACAAAGTCTATCCCATATGTCTTTTCCGCTTTTACAAGTAGAAACTCGCATGTAGTCATCAGATTTTAAAGCACAAAAGAAACTATTTAAACATTTCGCATTTAATTATGCTAAGTCACGTTCTTCTATAGTCCAATCTGCATAGGGTGTATCTACCCTAATTCCATCAACTAATCTAGTTGGTTTTGTGTAACCTTCCTGGACTAACATCCACATGCGATAATCAAGTGACTGTAAGAAAGTAGACATGCGTGTTTTCCAAAAATCAAAAGGAATATTGTCAAACAGTGGAGGTCTAGTGATAGAGTAACCCTCAGGTGTGTTTCGGTTTCCAAATGTAGCCATCTACGTTAATCAAAAAGTAGTTCAAACTTATGATTTTGAAACACCGCTCTGATACCACTTGTTGAGTCTAGTAATTAGGTTGTTAAGCCTAAGTAAATGTCCCACGGCTACCAAGAGGGGGGTGAATTGGTAGTTTTAAAAATTTTAAACCCTCTTAAAATTAAAGTTGAACCGAAATGAAATTTTCTTTTAAAGTTTGTAGAAAAATGTTTTTCAACCACAGAGTTGTTAAAACAGAAATTTAAAATGCGGAAACGTAAAAGCAATAAAGTAAATGACACCAGATTTATAGTGGTTCAGTCTATAACCAGACCTACATCCACTCCTAAGAGGCACCCTCTGAGTATTGCACTAATACCACAAAGTGACTCTCCTTTAGCACCCACAGCAAGGCGGAGAAGCCTGTACAAAACCCTCTTTTCACCACTCCCCGGTGCGGCAGAGAACCGTCGTCCTTTCACACAATCCACAGTGCTGGCAGAGAACCGTCGTCCTTTCACACAATCCACAGTGCTGGCAGAGAACCGTCGTCCTTTCACACTCTCCTAGTGTGGGCAGAGAACCCTACGGCTGTTCACACTCTCCAAGTGCAGGCAGAGAACCTTCTTCCTTTTACACTCTCCTAGTGTAGGCAGAGAACCCACGTCTGTTCACACTCTCCAAATGTCGGCAGTGAACCGGACCTTCTTGAATGATCTTCTCACAAGAACCTAGAAGGAAGAAAGAAAAGAGTGAAGAAATCCAATTTCACAAGTAGAGATTCTTACCTTAGCAATCCAAGTGAAGCCTTCTTGCTCCAATGGTAGGAATCCTCCTTTGAATGCTCTCTTCCACTCTCCCCTTGGCTATTCTCTCAATAGGCACGAAGATCAAATGACAAAAAGATTGGGTGGCAGTCTAATTTGGAGTATTTATACAAAAGACATGAAAAACCGCCCAAAAACTACAAGTTTTCAATTCTGTACGCAGTGGATCGTCCCGTACGATCCTGGATCGTCCTGGACGATTTTACTTAAACGATCTGAAACGACCCAATTTGTATATGTGTACGAAATGACTTCGTACAGCTGATCGTCCTGTACGAACTAGGTTCGTCCAGTACGAACGGTTATTACAAGGTCGGTTCTAGAAACTGCTGAAAACTGTCCTAAGTCGGTTTATCGTTTGGACGAAAATATGTTCGTCGGGACGAAAATTTTCCAGAGAGCCGATCGTCCTGGACGATTATTTATTTCGTCTGGACGAAAATTTTCCAGAGCGCCCATCGCCGGGGACGATAATTTGGTTTCGTCTGGACGAAAATTTTCCAGAGAGCTGTTCGTCCGGTACGATATTTATTTTCGTCTGGACGAAAATTTTCCAGAGGACTGGTCGCCCAGTACGATGGTAAAATTCGTCTGGACGAAATGTTTACAGAGAACCCATCGTCCGGGACGATATAAAAATTCGTCCTGGACGAATAGGACTTAGAAAAAATTTTTCAAAGCAAGTTCCTATTCGTTCCAAATGCTCTATAGGAGATAACTGACAGATTGTCCAGTACGATAAATATCGTCCTGTACGATCAGTATAGAATTTCAAGATCTCCTTATTTTGTGTGTGTGTGAGATTTTATTCACTCAATTACAATCACTCCCTTTCTAAATTAATTCAAAGAAAAGACAAACTTCAAATAAACAAAATTTCTCATATTGAATTTGATTTGAAGTTTTCGTAGTCTGGAGTCTGATTTTCCTGAAATGTTAGTACACACAAGAGCAAATGCAAATCTTCTGAAATTGTTAGGAGATAACTATTCATTTGAACAATAATGTTTGGAATCATCAAAACTACATAAGTTGCACAAATATAAATCATTCAAATAGCAACTATTCAAACACATACCACATAAGAGTGTGATGAAGAGTGGCCCAACCCATACTATCATATGCTTGCTCCATATCAAGTTTGATAGCCATAACTCCTTTTTTATGCTTGGAAAGTTTGAACTTATGAAACATCTCTTGAGCTAAGAGACAATGTTCAGAAATAGATCTACCAGGTATGAAAGCCATCTGCTCTTCTGAGACCAATCTAGAGATAATCTTCTTTAATCTATTTACAAGCATAGAAGCAATAATTTTGTAGTTCATTTGACAAAGGCTAATGGGACAGAAATTTGCTGGAACCAAAGGATTTTTAATTTTAGCAATCAAGATAATAAGAGTGTCCTTCCATTCTCTACACATTCTACCAGTTAAGAAGAAGTTGTTAACTGCATTCCATAAAGTGTCCCAAACAATGCTCCAAAAGCATTTGTAAAAAGAGGAAGTAATCCCATCTATGCCAGGGGATTTATTATTACCTTGCTGTAAAACCGAGCTCTTCAAGTCTTCAACCGTGAAAGCTTCATTAAACATAGATATATCATCCACCATAATCTTCTGATTTTGTAAAACTGTTGGCCAATCCGTCAGCTTGCATTCTTTAAAGTGCCATTTTTTTTCAAAGAAATCAAAGAAGACTTTTTGGATTTGATCTTCATCAACTACTAACTCATTTGTTTCATCCTTTATTTGATTAATTCTGTTTCCACTATTACGTGCAGTAGCAAAATTATGGAAAAGTTTAGAGTTCATATCACCTTCTTCATGCCATATAGCTTTTGCTCTTTGGTTCCACCAATTAGATAACCTTCTTAAAGTGACATTGAATTCATGAACTTTAAACCGAAGCAATTTGAGATCCTCCTCATTCCAATCTTCACCCAAAGCCTCCTTCTTTTGAAGTTCTTCAATCTCTACCTTCAGTTTTTCTTTCAGATTTTTTAGATTTTTACATTTGTTTCTACTCCAAAAAAACAAAGCTTTTAGAGTTCTATTGGTCTTCTTTTGAAGAATTTCACTCTCATCCCCCACATCTTTCTTTTTCCAAGCATAATTAACAATGCTCTTACAAGCTGGATAAGATCTCCAAGTGTCTTCAAATCTGATAATCTTGGATTTGATTCTCAATCCAGTATCCAATTTAAGAAGAATTGGACTATGATCAGAAGCAATTCTGGCAAGGTGTTTAGTAATGGCTAAAGGAACTTTCTGAATAGCTGAAGAGTTTAGAAGACAACGATCTAGCCTCTCCCAAATCCGAGAGGTCCCGTCTTTATTATTACACCAAGTAAACCTTGGTCCAATGTAGCCAATGTCATGGAAATCATAGTTCACCATAAAGCTTTTCATCTCTTTAGGACCTTTAGAAAAAAGAAATCTTTTACCTCCTCTTTTATCTTCTTTTCTTAGAATACAATTGTAGTCACCTCCAATAATTGAGGGAGTGGAATCCTCCATCCAATCTTCAAGTTGTTTCCAAAGTTTACCTCTATCCACACAAGTTCTACTACCATAGATAGTAGCAATTCTCCAAGTTCCCAAGAGGTCACCAATAATAGCTTGAGAAGAAGTATCTTTAACCATAAAAGACACCAATTTCATATTCCAAAGTACCAGAATCCCACCAGAAGAACCAATGGCTGGATGGTGCCAATACTCCCAATCCTTTCAAATAAAGCAGTCAATATCCTTTCTAGTAAAATTTGAGACCTTGGTCTCCATAAGACCAACAAAGAAGACATTATGATCCCTCACTAATTGCTTCAAATATCGAGAAGCTTCTTTCTTTCTAGCTCCTCTACAATTCCAAAACAAGACAGAATTCATTTAAACAATTAAAGGGGATTTCTCCCCAGTACAGGAACTCTTTCTTCCCTCTCTTTTTTTCTTTTTGAAATCAAGTTCAACCGGCCCAAGAGATTTCAACTCTTTGGCCAATTTGGTCTTGGCATTACTACTTTGAACATTCACCTCCAATTGAGCACCTCCTCTACTAGCTTTATCTAGTTCATTTCCTTTTGAATTACCAACTTCACCATCATCCTTATTTTCATTATCTTCATCACAGTAGGAAAGCATAGAAAAGCTGTTAAGAACTTGAACATCACCTGATTTTTTTCCTTCATTACCATCAGCTGCATACTTTGCTGAAATTTCCTTTGCCGATCCAGCCATTCGATCAACTCCAGCTTCTTCACCAAATTCTTCAGTTCCCATCTTCAAATTGCCATTCTCTTGAGCTTGCACAATAACATTGTTTTCCTTATGCATCTTCTCTCCCACAATATTATTTCTTGAAGGATTTTTGTTAAACTTTTTGCTGTTTTTGAATTGCACATGAATCCATGGCCCAAATTCTGAACTGTTAACAGAATTTGATCCATTAGATACACCTTTAGCTTCCACAACATGGTCTTCATCTGATTTATCCTTGTTCTGATCCAAAATGCCAATAGAAACATTGTCCGGGCAAGAATGCATTTCATGTCCCACTTTACCACATTGATAACATAGGAGATTTAATTTTTCATACTCCACACGTTGGAAAAACCTTCCAGCCACTCCTTCTACCCATACTCCATTGAGTAACTTTTTTTCCAACTCAATTCTAACAAAGATACGTGCAAATTCACGCTTACCCCAACGAAAAGTGTTGTTATCAAAGAACATAGGAGTACCAACACAAGAAGCAATTCTTGCTAGATTTTTTTTCATCCCAGCAGTAGAGAGGAACATTCGAAAGTCTGATCCAAACTGGGGCAGAAATACCCTTAAAAGAATTTGGATCAAATTCAGGGCACCATCTGTCCATTCCAATGATGAACCCATTAACATACCAAGGTCCACCATTAAGGATTTCTTCCACCGCCTCATTCGTTCTAAACGAGCATAAAATCTAATTCATACCCATAGATGTCATGTGAAATCCCCCATATCTACTCCATTGTTTTCGCAATTCAATGCTACATACCGAAAACGGGATGTTACTGCCAAGCCCTTTAATCACAATTGAGTTTTTCAGAACTTCCATGTTCTTGACTTCCGTAACAGAATCCATCTTCACCGCCACTCCATCATCAGTGAATTCAACTTTATCTTTGCTAAAGGCTATCTTGATGTGCTTCGGTTTCGACCAAGCATCAACAATCTCGTTCTTGTTTCCCAAGCTGTCCGCCATACCCAGATTATCCTTTACAGATAAAGGATCTTCCGTCTTCTTCAATAGATCATCAGTCTTCATCCTGATACTATCAGCATTTCGATTTTCCATTACCAGAACATTCTTCTCCATATTCCGCTCCTTCAGATCAAGAATTCCAGAAAAATTGTTAACCCGTAAAACCAGATTTTTTGGCGCAATCGGATCAAGAATGGCCAATTCAGCAAGATTACCATCCATACAATTAGAATTTTCACACCCATTCACCAAAATGCTCTTCCCTTTGCCTTCAATAGCAATCGGACGGCAATGGGGTTTCAAACCTTCTCTGATCACAATCCCACTGGACGACTTCCCATTAGCTCGCTGAGAGCCCATAGATCGCTGAACATTCATGAATTCAGCGATGAAGAAAGCCGGCGAAGCCGCCTCCTTCAAACGCGGATAACCCGCGAAGAACGAAATTTAAAAAAACAGAACAATTCTCTCACTAGAAAATTACAGAGCTTCTCTCACTAGAAAATTCACATAACGCAGAAAATTACATAATAATTTTTCCTCACAAAGACACATTTCAAGAAGTGTTCCCATAAATTGAGAGTTTTGTACCATCTGGTTTATAATAATTTTTAATTCAAAATTATTGACTTGAATGATAGGTATGTTTATACTTTGATGAATACCTTCAAAAATAGGATTAGTGTATTCTCTAAGCGGTCTAGGTTGATCATTTTCAAGAATTTATTGAACCATTTTTTCTTCTTTTTTAAAATATTTTTCTTAAAGTGTTTTTTCTATTTCAATGTCAAATAGAAGTTCTACTAGTTGTTTAGTACTATGCATGCAATAGTAACCAATGCAATATAAAATGCATAAAACATTAAACAACAATAGCTAAGCAACAAGCAAAGCAAAACAAAGTAGGTAAAAAAATTGAAAAGAATTCTATATTAAATTAGCAATTGGATCATCAATATAACATACACAATATAATAATAATTTTAATAGTTGTGATCCACAACAATGATGCCAAAAACTTGAAAGGCTAGTTTATGTTTTAGCTTTGCAAATTTTGTAGGGCTTTATGATTCAACATACACTCAATACTGATGTACTTAAGTGATTTATTTTTACTACGGTGTAAGGCTTGTTTAACATAAGTGCACATGTGTGAACTACTATGATGATGAGAAGAGTGTCAATCCCATACAAAACAAACTAGAAATTCCTAAATTAATCAGTACTGCCTACTAAAATTTTAAGTTTATCTTGCCTAATGATATGGGTGATGCATATTAAAATTAAAAAGCTTAAAATGTAGAGAGAAAATTCACTATTTTTAAAAATTTTTAACCTTTGCGTTTTAAAAGAACATGATTGCTTTAGAGGGGTTTACTAATTATTATTATTATAGATAAAAGCATACGTACTCCTTGTCTATATCAAGCTCGTTGGAGCATAAGTTAGGATCCTTCTTAACTATAGTTCTTTTATCTTCTTAATACCCTATAATCTTAACCATTATATATATATATATATATATATATATATATATATATATATATATATATATATATATATATAATGGCTGAACTACATTTTTAAATATCTAATTATTCATTTATTCCATCCATTGGGGCTCTAAATCACACTAAAATTTTAATTTATATTAAGTCTATACATAAATTAATTGAAGCAAGAAGATATTAAAAGAAGCATTGATGCTTTAAAGATTAAACCTACTCTAAGCATTGTATGTCACTCAAATAATCATAGATTCAGAGAAAAGTTTTAGCTACACATGGAGGCGATATTAACACATAATAGATATTTTATTTCATTGGAATATCACAAGTTAGAAATTTAATACACAAAATAAATAATGTAAAACAAGATTCAAAAATGACATAGAATTAAGTTACAACCCATTTTCCACTTCTTCACTTAATCCACACAAGTACAATGCTCCAAGCACAATCACATAAGCTACTCCCTCTGAAGATAATTCTCACACTTACATACAATGACTTTCCCCTCTACAAAAAGTTCAAGGCTACTATTTATTAATTTTATAAATAACTGAACTAGAGGCATAACACTAGCTTATTGGCATTATGGCACTACTGAACCAATATGTTAGTTCACCAATCATTGCTTCGGTTCACCAGTTCAACCATCTCCCACGTAGAGCTGGGTGATTTGGCATTGTCATGCTCCCTTTTGGTCTTAACTGGATAACATTTCATTGTGGAACTGTCCAATCCATTTCTATGATATCTCCATTGTATTGCTGGTTTGGTGGGTTTGCGATGCTAGGATGAGTTTTTTGGCACTATGGCGATTGTTCAATTTTTCTTATTCTTTTTAGAATTTTCTTGCATAAAATAAAAACAAATAACAAGCACAAAATATCATAATAAATGCAATTCAAATTTAAAAATTTTAATCTTATCACTTGGCATCCATCGGGAATACTAAGGGATTATAAAAAGAGAGAAGATGGATTTAAGTAAAGGTAAGTGTGGTATGAAATGAGTTTTTTTCCTTTATTTAAAGTCTATGTATGGACATCGATACATATGATCCAAATAATCTTATCTAAAATAATGTGAGATTAAATCATCTAGTATAATCTTCATCTGTTCATTCATCCTGAGGATTCTTCTGACAATCATTAACTAAACTGTTCAATACGAACGAATATACAATATGCAATAATGATCAAACCGACCAAAATAATTTTTTGACAATAATTTTTGTGCCACATCTATCATACAGTACAATTAGTAACTCAATTTTTTTTTTTTTAATTAAATACTTGACTTAATTTCTAGTTTAACAGATCGTACAATATGATTAGGAGCGTTCAATAAAATTTAACAAATAAATTTAAATCCAGGACATATAAGAGCTAATTTTCCCACACTTAAGGTTCATCCAAATAAGGAGAAGGGTGAGGAGAAACCCAAGTTCAGGAAGGACAAGAAGCAGATTCAAAAGGATTTTTAGACCGATTCTGCATCTGACTCCTTTAAGACTGAAGCTGAGGAGGAGATACTAAGCTTATGTTTTATGGAGGACAATCATCTTGGTCAGTCTAACTAAGAAGAGGTATATGAACTAACCTATGATCAATTACTTGAAAATTTAGAGAAAATTCATTCATCATATAGGAATATTAAAAAATTTCATGCTAACTAAAACTATTCTTTTTAAACTTGCAAAAAGAGAATGAAGTTTTGCTTAAAGATCACTTTACACTTGATAGAATTCACATGAAACTATTAGATGAGTTTGATGACTTAAATAAACATAATAATTTATTTAAAGCATCCCACACTGATCTTGAAAATGATTTTAAAATATATTTTGATGAATCTGAGAGTAGGGAGCAATATTTGAAAGTTGATAATGCTATTTTAGCAAATGCTAACTATTTTTTAAACCTAAATTAAAAGGACTTGAGGAAAATAGAATTCCACCCACACCTGAGAAATTTTTCAATCCAGATCCAAAGCTAAAAAATTTGAAACCTAGGAAGAGGAACTATAACTAAAGTAGATTAGTAAACCTTTTTCCTGGTGTTAGATATTTTTCATGTGGCATGCTAGGACACATCTCCCACGCTTGCACTATTTACCATAGTGCGAATTTGGTGTGGAAACTTAAATTATATGATTCACAGCATAACACACATGCATTGCATTATTTTTTCCATAAGAAAGGGCCTAAAATTGTTTAGGTTCCAAAATCTGACGTTTGATGATTTTGTAGGTATACTCATACCAAAGACCTCATGAGAGCATATGGTACTTGTACGGTGGATACTCACGACACATGACCAGAGAAACCAATAAATTCATCTCACTGGAGGCCAGGGCTCAAGGCAAGGTCACTCTTGGAGATAACACCACCAAGAAGGTGGTGGGCATAGGTATAATCAGAAATTTCAAGAACCTTTTGATTGTAAATGTTTTTCTTTTTGATAGCTTAAGCCACAATTTGCTCAGCATCAATTAACTTTGCAATAAGGGATTTATCATAATATTCTTACCAAACACATGCATCATTAACTTGAATAAAAATACTATTTTAAAGGGAAGAATGATCAACAACATTTACGTGTTTGATTTAAATAACATTAAATATTCTACTTCATTTTCATTAAAAAATTCTATCTAGCATAGAAGATTATGTCATGCCAACATGAAAACCCTTAGGATAGTAACCCAAAAGGACCTAGTTAGAGGTGCCCCAAGCTTAAATTCACTAATAACCACCTATGTGATGCCTATCAACTAGGAAAACAAGTTCAATCCTCTTTCCATTCCATTAAGAACATTATTATCCCTAGACCTTTAGAAGTCATTCACATGGATTTATTTGGACCCATTAGTACTACCAATTTAGGGGGAAAAGTCTATGGATTTGTGATTATTGATGACTACTTGAGGTTCACTTAAATTAATTTTTTGTCACATAAAAGTGATTCTTTTAATGAATTTAAATCCTTCTCTACTTGGATTTAGAAAAAGCTAGGTTATGAGATCTTGATCTTTCATAGTGACCATGGTAGAGAGTTTGAAAATGTGAGATTTGGAATTTTTTATGAGGATCAAGGGATTAGTCACAACTTCTCAGCTCCTAGGACCCCTCAATAGAATGGGGTAGCGAAAGGAATAATAAGACCTTAGTCAAAGCCACTAGAGCTATGCTTACTGAGTATTCACTTATAAAATACTTTTGAGCTGAAGTAGTAAACACAGCTTGTTATGTGTTAAATAGGGTGAATGTTAGATCTAATATGAATAAGATACCCTATGAGATCATTAAGATTTGGAGATCCAACCTTTCTCACCTCCATACCTTTTGATGTAAGGTTTTCCTTCTTAATAATGGGAAATCACTCTTAAAAAAAATTGACCCAAAATTTGATGGAGTGTTCATAGGATACTCTTTTTTTTTTTTTGAAGAAATGCAAAAGTTTTATTTAAATGAAAGAGTAAACAACCTAATACAAACTAGGAAGTAAAAACTAATAGATCCTTGATCAATAGAAAAAGGATCCTTATTGAAATCATATTTATTTAAATTAAACTTATTATTTTTGAAATGAAACACACTATTACCTATTTTAAAATCGTTGAGATGCAGGGGATACCAAAATTTTAAACAACCCAAGGGTTGGTTAGTATCCCAGAGTTCCCATCCGGTTAAAAAATAGGATCTTGTAATGATCCCATAATCAAATCTAATAAGTTTAAAAAACAAATAGAAAGGCAAAAGTAAAAGGAATCTATAAAAGAGAAATAAAAGACAATTACAAAAAATCCAGGACAATCGCAAAATACTTAAGAATAACATCAATAGGTATTTAGGATGTCTTTTCCAACTTCTAATGATGTAGTCCAAAGCAAGAGATTTGGTAAAATCTTTGGTCATAAGCTCCAACCTCTGGTATATTTCCACTTTGAAGTTTGCAATGTAATTTTCGGCAAACATATTACTGAGATGATTGGGAAGAACCTCTCAAGTAGTTCTTCTTTCTAAGATCAGACATCCCTCTTCTATTTTGCTCTTTCACTGGTCCAAGAGATTGTAGTTCTTTAAACAATTTATGTTTATGCTTGGAAGAATCAAGCTCCATATTAGAACCCTTTTTATCTTTCAATAAAACAATTTTTTTTGAATTTCAAATTAATAGTTGAAGTAGGAGTAAGGGTTTTCAAATAACCATCTTTTTCAAAAGAAATTGCTGCTTTTGTTGGAGTGAAGACCGGGATCATCTCCTAAAATTTACTTGACTTATTCATTCCATATGTTGAGTCAATTGCTGAGATAGGTTCATCTATCTGTTCAGATAACTAGTTAGTTACCGAATTATCCTCCTTCTCTACCTCCAGGATTTGTGGTAATTCAAAAGTTGAATTTTGAATTTCCAAAAAATTAGCATTATTTTGTTGAATCCCGGGAACAGCTGCAATATCTCCTAGATTATTCAGCAAAATAGATTCAGCAAAATCTATGTTAATTTTAGCAAATAAAGTTTGTGATTGACTGAATTCAAAATTTGAATTATGAGCAACATCTGGCTCAATAATCAAATTTGAATTACTATTAACAACAACATCATCTCCTTCCTTGATTTCAGCATTTCCTGCATTATGACAATTAAAATCTGCATTCTTCAATGGATCAGCCTTCCTAGTTGCCACCTGATCAACAAAATCAGCATCTTTTAGAGGATCGGTCAATGGATCAACTACCAAATTATTTTCTTCATCTTTTAGAGGATCATCATTTCCTGCTTCTATCAAAGGCTCAAACATCAAACTTTGATCTTTAGCATTCCAATCTTCCAATTATTTTGAAAATCCTTTTTCACAAAAAGCCTTGGAATGCTTTTTCAAATAATTTTTCTTTTTAAATTTTATATGCATCCAAGGTCTATAAGGATTTTCCATATGGATTGAGCTTGAAGAGACATCTTTAAAATTAGGACAAATAGAATCCAAATGTCCTATTCTTCCACACTTGAAACAAATTGAAAAAAGATTTTCATATTCAAATTTTAAAAAAAAATCTACCATGCAAACCTTCAACCCAAATACCAAGAGGGAGTTTGGAATTCAATTCACCGGAATGCATGCTTTAGCAAATTCTCTTCCTCCCCATCTAAACATATTACCATCCAAAAATAGAGGAATCCCAATTTTAGAAATAATTCCTTGTGATATTAGATTCATCACAATAATGAAGAGGTAGGTGAGGAAGACGAACCCATAACGGAGAAGAAACTCAATCCAAGGAATTGGGAGAGAAGTTAGGAGACCACTTATCTAACCCAACAACGAAGCCTCCTACAAATCAAGGACCTCCATTAAGAACATCTTTCATGGCCTCATGAGTTTAAAAGGAACAAAGTAACCAATCTAGACCAAGCAAGGTTATATGAAACCCTCCATATTTCATCCATTGCTTCCTCAATTCAATAGCACATTGTGAAAAAGGTAAATTCTTACCAAGAATTTTCACCACCAACGATTTACTCAAAATTTGAATTTTGGAAATTTCCTTCTCCACGTTAAGTTTAACAACATTAGAATCTTCAATCTCATTATGAATCTGCTTAAAATTAATTTTAATGTGTGGTTTTTTTATCCACACATTAGAATTATCTAATCTTAATGAAATAATTATATTAATGCTCTTATCATTCTTCAATAAATCATTGAAACTGCTCCTTGAAGAAGAAGCCTTCTTGTCATTTGCTCCAGGGGTAATAGCTGATGTAGGTGGTTTTGGAATTTTTTCAAAAACTGAAATTACCTCTTTCCCTTTACCTGACTTTCATAAAGGCTTTTGTTTAGAACTCAAACCTCCCTCTATGATGATAAGAGGAGATTCAAAAACTCGAAGATTGTGAGGGTAGATGCGTTTGAAGGAGAATCTACCTTTTGAATCCAACATAATTGGACTCGCGGTAGAAATAAAGGATTTGGTGTTCCGGTCATCCATATATGATCGGCCACCTTCTTCCATCTCCAACTTTGGCACCCAAAATCTTCAAATGCTCCTTCAAAATCCTCCTAATTTTGTGGAGCTTCTCTCTCTTCTCTCTTGGCCGTCCTTAGTCATGTTCATAGGATATTCAAGTGTGTAGAAATCCTTTAGAGTGTTTAATAAGAGGACATTAATGGTGAAGGAGACTACTCATTTAGTGCTTGATGAATTTGATCCTAAGAATTATAGAGTTTAGGAAGAAGATGAAGTTGAAGAGATTACCCTAAGAGTAGAAACTACAAATTTGGAGAAAAGGGTAGAGCCTCAAAACACGGATGGAGAATGTGAGATTACCCAATGAGTAGAAACTTCAAATATGGAGGAAAGGGTAGAACCTCAAAACACTTTGCCTAAAGATTAGAGATATTCTTCGAGTCATCCTAAAGAATTGATCTTAAGAGACCCTTATGAAGGTGTTAGAACTAGGCATGGACTTAGAAAAGAAGTAAACCCCTTAGTCTTTATCTCAATTATTGAACCCACCAACATCAATCAAGCCCTTTTTTGATATATTCTGGATCTTAGCTATGCAATAAGAACTTAACTAATTTGTGAGTAATGATGTTTTGGAGTTAGTAGAAAGACCTAAGAATCAATATGTAGTAGGAACCAAATGGGCCTTTAAGAATATAATGAATGATTATGGTATTGTGGTTAAGAATAGGGCAAGATTGGTGACTAAGGGGTACAACAAAAAAAAGGGATTTATTTTGAGGAGACCTTTGCCCCTGTGCTTAGATTGGAAGTCATTAGAGTGCTACTAGCCTTTGCCTGTTATAAGGGATTTAAGCTTTTCCAAATGGATGCCAAGAGTGTCATTTTTAATGGGGTAATAAAAGAGGATGTGTTTGTAAAGAAACCCCTAGGTTTTGAGAGTTTCCAATTTCCAAATCATATTTATAAATTAAAAAAGCCCTTATATAGATTAAAATAGGCACCCAAAGTATGGTATGAGAGGCTTTGCACATTCCTACTATAAAGGGAGTTTTTTAAGGGAGCATAGACATCACCCTTTTTTTAAGAAAAAATGAGATGAGTTATTCATTATTCAGATATATGACGATGATATAATTTTTAGATCTTCTAATAAAAAGTTATGTGATGATTTTTCTAAAATAATGAGTAATAAATTTGAGATGAGTATGATGGGAGAATTGTCCTACTTTTTGGGGTTTATCATAAGATAATTAGATAATGAAACCTTTCTTAATAAATCAAAGTACATTAAGGACATCTTGAAGAAATATAAAATGGATAAAGCCAAGCCAATAAACACTCCGAAGAACTCTAATTTTCAATAAGATAAGGACTCAAATGGAAAATTTTTGGACCAAAAGAAGTATAGAGGAATGATTGGATCATTGCTTTATTATACTGCTAGCCAACCTGATATAATATTTAGTGTTTATCTTTGTACTAGATTTTAAGTTGATCCTAAAAAATATTATATAACTGTAGTTAAGAGAATCCTTAGATATCTCTTAGGGACCCAAAACATAGCAATCTGGCATCCTAATCACAGCACTTCTTTTGAAATTTTTAGATATTCTGATTCTAATTCTACAGGGTGTAGGGTGGATAGAAAAAGCACTTCTAGAACTAGTCAACTCATAAGATAATCCTTAGTCTCCTAGTCTAGTAGGAAACAAAACTTTATTGCACTTTCCACTGCTGAAGTTGAGAACATATTCTTAGGATGTTATGTGGCCCAAGTCCTTTGGTTAAAATAAAAAATTTTGGATTTTGGATTACCTGTAGGCACAATTTTAACTCTATGTGATAACACCAGTGCCATATGCATCTCTAAAAATCCTATCCAATATTTAAGGAATAATCACATTGATATAAGGCATCACTTTATTAGGGACCAAGTTACCAAACGTGACGTTGAGTTACACCATGTAATAACTGAAAACTAACTAGCTGACATCTTTACTAAACCACTGACCTTTGACACATTCAGCATCTTAAGGATTAGATTGGGTGTGATTGACATAAATGCTTGAATTTGATGATTTCTAAACTCGATCTGAAATTTATGTTTTCTAATTTTATTTTCTGATTATCTTTTGTTTATAATCTTTGCTTTATGTTTATTTTGATTGGTTGATTCTGTTTATTTGCTAGTATTTTTTGTGTTTTTAGTTTTGTATTTTGTTTGATCCTTTTAGTTTTTCTTTTGGTCACTACTGAACTGATATTTTATCTTATATTTATTTTTGAAAATTAATAATTAATGGTTGACATCCCTAAATCAGTTAAATGAAGAAACCCTATTGATCATTTCCCTTCATTTAACTCCTTTAGAGGTGTAAGTTTTCTTTCAAAGAAAAAAACTTTTTCATATTAAAAATAAGCCTTTGAAATAAAAATATTTTTATCTTCCTATAGTAATCTTTCTCATATGAATAATGTTCAAAATATTTAAATCATTTTACATCTTTTCTTGATCATGTTGTTACATTTATCATTTGAATATGATTTTATATTGTGGTCTCTTCTTCCTTATTTTAGAGAGTGAGTTTTTCTTCTCATTTAATTAGAACATATTCTCATAACTGAGAGTCTTTAATAGTTTTGAAAGGGAGCTAGATCGCAAAAATGACAAGAGGCATAAAATGAGCCCAAAAAGAAAAAAAAGGTGAAAAGTTGAAAGATACACAAAGTGTATCAAAACTCAAAAGTTGCATAAAGTGCGCCAAATAATTGATAAAAGGCACAAAAGAATCCCACAAAATCAAACTTCCTTCTCTTTCAAACCTTTAAATCTTAGGAGAATTCATATGTCATTTGATATCTTTAATCGCTTGATTTTTGAAACCCTTGATTTTGGCTAATTACTTTGGTACATGACTCAATCATATATGTTTTCTAGAACAAAGTGTTGAATATATCACTTTTCTTGGCTGATTTTCTTTTAGAGTTAGATTTTTATTTTTAAAATATTTTTATCCTGTAGGGAATCCGAGCTAGGGATAACAGGATTGGTTTTTCTATAATTTTACCGATGTTAACTTATTTCTTACAAATTTTTAATTCAATCACATAAAAAATTTATCATATTCTCGCTTTGATAAAAAAATGTTATTTGTTCTTTATGTCATTTTTATCATCTTTTTCGTTATTTTATATATTTTTTACTATATTTTATGTTTTGGGGCACCTTCTGATCGCGCCCCTCCATTATTAAAATTTTAATTTTTTTGATCACATCGTCCTGAACGATATTCCTATCATCCTAGACAATATCATCACATCACCTTTTATCTTCCATCTAATGATTGATCTGACTCAGTTATTTGAGATTATCCTTAACAATCCCAATCGTCTTAGATGATCAAACCAAATTCTTCTTTAATTATTTATTATCATCCTTGGATATGAACCTATTCATCTTGGACGATCCACATGGCAAAAATACTTATGCATTTTAAATTTGGCCTATATGATCCATTATTTTTTAATCATCCTTGACGATCCACCTAATCAATCAGGATAATCCATTTCATCAACGATCATCTAGCATGACTCATCAATAGGATCACCTTAGTCTAATCATCTTGGATAATAGGATAGCCTTTTTTACCAATCATCCCAAATATCATAAATTAACCTGATCGTCATGAATGATCATGTAATTTTCCTAAATGATGTGGCCTATTCTTTATTAATAAAAGATTTCAAAGAGTTTTCTCACCCTCGCAACCTTAATTTCCTCTTTGCTCTCACTCATACTATAAAATTCTTATCAATGGCATGTGGAAAGTAGTCTAAGATGGAGATTGACAATTCCTCGAGGGCATATTTGTCAAACCTCGCTTCACTGAGGCAGTTGACCAAGCCACCTATCTTCATTATAAATCTGTTAGGATCACTCTGTAGAGGATTGTCAATCCTTGAACAATCACCTATATGGTACTAAATCTTTTCACTCATACCTCTCTCAATTTCATTTTGACACTAGCATGCCCGCTGAATTATGAACTCCTTCATGAGTTCTTCGATAGCCTTTGGATATATGCTACTAATATTGCCTTATATCCTATATGAACATACATCTAGTAGAGATTACATACCTAGATTGCCACAAACTCCTCCAACTTTCTACTATTGGAGAGAAGTTTCATACATTATCTTCAGATCCTAATTTTGGTTGGGCTCCTATCTGAAAGTTTGTTAGGGATGTTAAGCCCTATGAACTTAGTCCCAAGCTAACCAAGAGGGGGGGGGGGGGGGGGGGTAAATTGGTATTTTAAAAACTCTTTTCACAAAGAAAGAAAATTGCATAAACCAAATCACACCACAGAACTAAATGCGGAATTTAAAAGCACGGAAGCAAGAAAAAGAACACAGAAATTTATAGTGGTTTGGTCGACCCGACCTACGTCCACTCCTTGGAGACACCCTCCAAGTATTGCACTACAAAACGTGACTCTCCTTTAGCCCCCATGGCTAGGCGGAGAAGCCCTTACAAGAACCTCCTTTTTGCCACCCCGGCAAGGCAGAGAACCTACCTCCTTTTGCTTCCTCCTGAAGCTGGCAGAGAACCAAAACCAAAAGCAAACTCCTTACCTCTACCGACCCTTCCATGGACGAGAACTCTAGATGAAGACGAAGCAGAGCGATCCTTGAAGTAACCCTTATGAATCCCCTCACAAGCTCCCCCTCATAAGATCCTCTCTCTCTCCTCTCTCGCTTTCTCTCCTCAAGGTCTTCTCAGGTCAAGGAAGAAGCAAAAGGTCTTTAAAAATATTGAACAAGAGCTCTTAAATAGAAGAGCTTCAAAGGAGCTCATTAATTACAAGTTGCCGACAATATCGTCCAGGCCGATATGGACATTGGCCTGGCCGATCAGTACAAATCAAAGAAGATCGACCAGAGCATAGCCCTGGATGTACTCCTGGATGATTGAAAATTGGCTTGATCGTCCAGGCTAATCTCACGATCGTCATGGCCGATCAGTTCAAATCCGAGGCAAATCGTCCTGACAATAGCCCTGGATACGAGCTGGCCGATACTTATCGTCCTGAAGTAACTTAAGGTTTTTGGTTGGATCGTCCTGGCCAATCCTGCGATCGTCCAGGCCGATATGATCGTATCAATCATCCTTAATTACTCCCTTGATTTCCTGATCAATTAAGGCATAATTTGTGAATATCGTCCAGGCCGATACGTGGATCATCCTGGCCGATAATTTAAAAATACAGTATACCTTAATTGACTATGGCGACTACTTCTTTCTGTTTTGAGCTTATCGTCCTGGCCGATACATGTATCGTCTAGGCCGATATGTTAATGATGGCTGCCTTAATTAAGAATCCTTACTTAGACTTTTTATTTTAAGCTGATCGTCTCGGATGATTTAAATATCGGCCGGCCGATGTGGGCAAAAACAAAAATTCTAGGCC
This sequence comes from Dendrobium huoshanense, assembly GCA_016618105.1. Lineage (NCBI taxonomy): Eukaryota > Viridiplantae > Streptophyta > Magnoliopsida > Asparagales > Orchidaceae > Dendrobium > Dendrobium huoshanense. The sequence continues at coordinate 22,224,404 of CM028344.1, forward strand.
CCTCAAGTGTGTGTGTGTGTAGGGTTACTTAGCATCAGTCTCTTTGACCATTACAAGTAGACTCAAAAGGTGAAAATCAAAAGTACAGACTGACTCAACCCTAAACCTACGCAATCCTGAACTTTGCTCCTTCTTGATCGTCCGATCTTCGATTCCTGAAAAGTTAGAAGCAACAAGTAGTCCAAGAGAAATAGTGTTTGTCAATCATCAAAACATAAGCCATGAAAAATAGATTTGCAACAATCTCCCCCTTTTTGATGATGTCAAACACAAGTAGGAAAATATCAAAAAACTTTCATTATAATTTCAAGGTTACACATAACTTTTCCTACCGCACCTACTCCCCTTTTGTCATCACAGAAAGAGGGTCCAAAAACAAATAACGACTAAAAGAAAACTACAGGAAACAAACAATAGATAGCACATACTAAAAAAATGAGGAATCCTGATCATCAGATGGAGGTGGAGGAGGTGGCTGCTGAAAGTAGGTGGCAAGTGTGGTGAACTGAGTGGACCAGTCAAGATCAGGGTTAGAGGCGATTAAGTGCAGCTTATCCCCAATGGTGGATAGCTGTAAAAGATCAACACAATCCTGATATGTGATTTCGATAGGGCGTCGATTCACATAGAAGGTCAGAGCTGTGAAGGTAGGGTTGATGCGAAGGTTTGCAAAAAACTCTCGAAGAAACTCTGAATTGAAAGGGAAGGCAAGAGATAGAATGAAGCAAAGGGAGGTGTGAGCGAAAAGATCCATTACTGGGTAAGATATGTGGACATGATTGATGATTTTGGAGACAGTAATTCCACACTCTTTGTAACGATGATAGACGGCTTCATCTTCTGCTTCCCTGAAACGAGGGTCAATCCTTGCCCTCGAGGAACTCCCAGAAGTTTGTTGGACGCGTTTCCCACCAGCCATTGAGAGCACTAAGCAAAAACACAAGAGGAGAAAGGATGAATAGTAAAAATCATGGCTGGAACGGCCTGAACTTAAAGAAACGGCCATATCGTCCTGGCCGATATGGTTCAATAATTACGTACAGGCCGATTGGTCAAAAAGGTGGTCCGATCGTCCGGGCCGTTCTGATATCGTCCAGGCCGATTAGACACAGGAGATCGTCCCAAGGAGTCAATCCGGGCCAATTAGGTGTATCGTCCAGGACGATGCACAATAATTGATCGTACCGGCCGAAGTTAAAACATTTAAAATGCTTGCCACGTGTATCGTCCAGGACGAATAGTGGATCGGCCCGGCCGATTGTCCAATAATGGATCGTCCGGGGCCAAATTTAAAAATTAAAACGTGCTGACACGTGGATCATCCAGGACGATCCAGTGTATCGGCCAGGACGATGCACATAACATGCATCGGCCAGATGAAATATTCCATCGGCCAGGACTATCACCATGAGTTCGATCAAATCGTCCAGGATGATATAGTATTGTCCAGGACGATGAGTAATATTAAGCATAGACAAGTTCAGCAGATGGATTTTGAAGAGAATTTGTCACATCGTCCAGGACGATAAAAGTATCGTCCTGGTCGATGTGACTTGAAATTGAAATCAAGAAAGAATGGTGATGATCAAGATCCTAAAAAAATAAAACAAAAGAAAAACAGTATAAAAAAATAACAACACAAGGAAAAACAAAAAATGAATATTTTTGAATTTTAATTTTTCTAATTTTTTTTTTGTTTTATGGAGGCATCATATGATAATTCTTTTCAAAAGTTAAACTTTTAAAGTTCCAAGAGATCAAGAAGTTTAACAAATTCCAATCAGAAGAATGTAGAATATCTGATTCTGTTAACCCTAGATCGGACATCCTTTATGGTACAAAATTCTTTTGGAAAACAGAGGCCTAACTCAGAATAATAAAATAGGATAAGAAGATCCATTCAAGACTTGTTTACTAAGAAAATATCTCATATTTAATAAACCAAAGTAATTTTTCTCAATCATGGAAAAATGAAATCAAGTCTTTGAAAGCATCACATAATCTATGAGTTCTCTAAGTTTTAAGAGTTTTAGCAAAGAGAGGATAGCTTGCATTTAGTGGGCTCATTTTATGCCTCTTGTCACTTTGATTGGCTCTTTGAGCATCTTTTGATTTTTGATACACTTTTATGTATATAGCTTTCTTTTCAATTTGGCTTCATTGGCCTCTTTCCTTTTTAACTCTTGCAAGCTAGAAACTCTTTAATATACCCTTAAAAAAAACTTAGTTATGAGTATATCCTCCAAATATTAGAGAATAGGAGCTCTCTCTCTAACATAGGGAAGAACAATCCACAATACAAAATCAAAATCATGTGATAAATGAAATGGCAAGATTTCAAAAGCTTGAATGATATCTAAGAACTTTGGCTATTATGCATAAGATAAATTAATGTAGCAAGATAAGAAAAAGATCTTAAATGAAAAGCCATTGGTTAAACTGAGTTTAGACTTTTGTTTAGAGAAGAAAATCATACCACTAAATAAAGTAAGAAGGAGGGAAAACTTCAACAGTTTACTCCCTTTAACCAATTTAGAAAAAGCTTAACACTATCTCTAAAACTTCAAAATCTAAAGGCTTGAAAAGATTCATCATATAAAAGACCAAATTTAAAGAGCAATGCGAAAAAACAGAACACAAAAAACAACAAAAAAAAAAGAAACAAAAAGAATGAAAATAACGCAAACTAGACTACCACCAAGTAAGCATAAAAACTAGCACAAAAATAAAAATAAAAAGAAACACAAAAACTAAAAATTTCAAGCACGTGATAAAGTAGCGAGTTTAAGCAATTTTGAGCTTAAGCCTCCTTATGTCCAGTTATCCTATGCTCCCACGAGGACTTTGGTGAGAGCACTCCTGTAAAACTCAACATTAGTCAGATTTAGGAACCCAAACATGTTTGGGATCCTTCTTAAGAAAAGTAGAATACAATGCATGTATGGTATGCTGTGAATCATGTATCTTAGGTCTCCACACCCAATGTGTACTACGATGAACGGTGCAAGTGTGTGAGATGTGTCCTAGCATGCCACATGAGAAACATCTAACTCCAGGAAAAGGGTTTCTTAAATGGTTTGAATCATAATGCCTCTTCCTAGGTTCTGGCTTAAGATCAAAAGTGGAAGTCATCCGATTTTTCCTGTACATATCAAAATCATTTTGAATCCTCAAGCTAGTTCTTTTTAATGCATCATTCTCAATCCTCAAATTTTTCTCAATATCTTTAGATTACTTAAGATCAACCTTAAGTGAGGCGTGTGAAGCTTTTAATGCATTATTTTCATCAACTAATTCCAAATGCTTTTTGTTCAACTCATCAAATTCATCAAGATGAGTCATGTGATTTGAATCAATCGTTGCATGATCTTTGAGAAAAACTTCATGCTCTTTTTGTAGATTTGAATGTTCTAATTTTAGGCTAGCATGAGTTTTCTTAAGTTTTTTGTATGATGCATGTATTTTTTCATAAATTTCAAATAATTCATCATAGGTTAGTTTACATACCTCTTCCTCATCACTTTGACTTTCTCCCATGAAACACAAGTTTGTAGTCTCTTCCTCTGGTTCAGTCTCAGAGGAATCAGTACCAGATTCTGCCCAGAAACCTCTTTGGATTTTCTTCTTCTCCTTCCTAGACTTAGCTTTCTCCTCACCTTTTTCCTTTTCTTTGCTTGAATGATCTTGAAGTGTAGGACAATCTGCTCTAACATATCCAGGCTTCCTGCATTCAAAATAAACAACATCAGAGGATCCTTTAACATGTTTATGATCCTAACCTTTTCTCCAACTTTGATGATGCTTTTGTTTCTTCCTTAGAAAGCTTTTGAATTGCCTTGTGATGAAGGAAATTTCATCGCTTTCAGACCCGGAAGATTCAGAATTCGATTTGTGTGCCTTCAATGCAATTGTTTTCTCCTTTTTCTTTTCACCTGCATTAACATTTCTTTGATTCACCCCTTGCTCGTAAGCAATGAGTGAGCCAAGTAAGTTATCAATAGAATAGGTGATAAAATATTTAGATTCAGTGATTGCAGTGATTTCAGCATCATATGACGAAGGCAAGCATCTCAAAATCTTGTTAACTTTTTCATAGTTCGAAAGTTCTTTTCCTAGTGCATGCAATAAAGTAACAATCTGAGTAAACCTAGTGTACATGTCAGAAATTGATTCATGAGGTTTCATACAAAAAAGTTCGTAGTCATGCAAGAGAATGTTTAAACGGGATTGTTTAACTTCATTAGTACATTCATAGGTGATGCACAATTTATCCCAAATCTCTTTACCAGTTTTGTAAGTTGAGACACACATGTAATCCTCAGATTTCAAAGCACAAAAAAAATAGTTCAAACATTTCGCATTTAATTGAGCTAAATCTCGTTCATCAAAAGTCCATTCAGTAAAAGTAACTTCAGTTTTAACACCATTAATTTCACGACAAGGTGGAGAATAACCTTCTTGAATAAGCATCCACATGCGATAATATAAAAACGTTGACATGCAAGTTTTCCAAAAATCAAAAGGTAAGTTGTCCAACAGGGGAGGTCGGGTAATGGAATACCCTTCCGTAGTGTTGTGATTCCCAATGTTTGCCATGGATTAAATTCAAAAAGTTTTCAAACTTTAATTTTCAAATCCCGCTCTGATACCACTTGAAAGTTCGTTTGGGATGTTAAGCCTTATGAACTTAGTCCCAAGCTAACCAAGAGGGGGGGGGGTGAATTGGTATTTTAAAAACTCTTTTCACAAAGAAAGAAAATTGCAAAAACCAAATCACACCACAGAACTAAATGCAGAATTTAAAAGCGCGGAAGCAAGAAAAAGAACACAAAAATTTATAGTGGTTCGGTCGACTCGACCTACGTCCACTCCTTGGAGACACCCTCCAAGTATTGCACTACAAAACGCGACTCTTCTTTAGCCCCCACGGCTATGCGGAGAAGCCCTTACAAGAACCTCCTTTTTGCCACCCCGGCAAGGCAGAGAACCTACCTCCTTTTGCTTCCTCCTGAAGCTGGCAGAGAACCTAAAACCAAAAGCAAATTCCTTACCTCTACCGACCCTTCCACGGATGAGAACTCTAGACGAAGATGAAGCAGAGTGATCCTTGAAGCAACCCTTGTGAATCCCCTCACAAGCTCCCCCTCATAAGATCCTCTCTCTCTCCTCTCTCTCTTTCTCTCCTCAAGGTCTTCTCAGGTCAAGGCAGCAGCAAAAGGTCTTTAAAAATATTGAAAAAGAGCTCTTAAATAAAAGAGCTTCAAAGGAGCTTATTAATTACAAGTTGCCGACAATATCGTCCAGGCCGATATGGACTTCGGCCTGGCGGATCAGTACAAATCAAAGAAGATCGGCCAGAGCATAGCACTGGATGTACTCGTGGATGATTAAAATATGGCTTGATCGTCTAGGTCAATCTCACGATCGTCCTGGCCGATCAGTTCAAATTAGAGGCAAATCGTCCTGACATTAGCCCTGGATACGAACTGGCAGATACTTATCGTCCTGAAGTAACTTAAGGTTTTTGGCTGGATCGTCCTGGCCGATCCTGCGATCGTCCAGGACGATATGATTGTATCAATCATCCTTAATTACTCCCTTGATTTCCTGATAAATTAGGGCATAATTTGTGAATATCGTCCAGGCCGATACGTGGATCGTCCTGGTCGATAATTTAAAAATGCAGTATACCTTAATTGACTATGGCGGCTACTTCTTTCTGTTTTGAGCTTATCGTCCTAGCCGATACATGTATCGTCCAGGCCAATATGTTAATGACGTCTGCCTTAACTAAGAATCCTTACTTAGACTTTTTGTTTTAAACTGATTGTCCCGGATGATATAAATATCGGCCGGGCCGATGTGGCCAAAAATAGAAATTCTAGGCTCCTCAAGTGTGCGTGTGTAGGGTTACTTAGCATCTGTCTCTTTGACTATTACAAGTAGACTCAAAAGGTGAAAATCAAAAGTACAGACTGACTCAACCCTAAACCTACGCAATCCTGAACTTGGCTCCTTCTTGATCGTCCGATCTTTGATTCCTGAAAAGTTAGAAGCAACAAGTAGTCCAAGAGAAATAGTGTTTGTCAATCATTAAAACATAAGCCATGAAAAATAGATTTGCAACACTATCATCCACCTACAAAGAAACAAAAATATCTTCTAACATGTTGGAGCCTCAAGCTCCTTAATCAAAGATGTTAGAATAATCTAACATGTCCTTCACACCTTGATAATCCTAAAGGCTAGTAACTATATCTACATCACTCCCCTACTCTCAATCATCACCTTTTACATTATGGCCAGTAGGGAGTTTAATGCAACTAACCTTCTCTTTTTCAACATCGAGCACCTAACAAGTATTATGGATCCAGGACATAAAAGAAAACCCTAGCTTGCTTTAGAAAACCTCATTGCTTTTATCTTAGAAACTAAATATAATCTTCAATATCCTGCCCCACCATAATTTTAGCCTACCTGCTACACCAACAGCTTCTTTCATATTCTTTACAGTTCTTATCTCCACCTGGGGCATGAGGAGGCTGAGGTGGAAGCTGCTCCTACACCTGTTCCTGCACTTGCTCCAATCTGCCAACAATCTTAGCTAGATCAGTTGGTGGAGCAGTTTGACCAGTTGGAGGCTAGGTTAACTCTTATGTTGCTACACAGGAGCAGCAGCATGTGATGGATGTTGCTAGATTTTATGTGTATGTGGCACACCAGTAGCAGCAGCATGACTAGGATATGGCCTGGATTGGGGAGCAGTTTACTTCCATCCACAATCTTTTTCAACCACCACCACCTCCTCCTTCGCTAGATCAGGGTCCATCTCACTTGCAGTCTATTTTGATTTTCTTGTGATGTTTTTTTTTGTGTACAACTATTAATTTCTGAATTATTTATTTTTTCTTCTTTGTCCTTATTTTGCAATGTAAAATGGGGGAGTAGTATTAGCGTTAGTGTGTTAGTATTATTTTGTTATACTATGTTGTTTAGTATTTGTACCACATGCTTATTTTTAGTAAAATTTAGATTGCTTGGTTAATACTGTTCTCCTTTACTTTATGCTTTGTTAATATACTTGCGTTGAATTTCTTATCAAATATTTTCCATCATAAAAAAGGGGATATTATTGCGAACAAGGATTATAATTTTGATGATATCATACATTTCTGACATTTCTATTTTTTTATTACAGTTATTATTGCATATATATTTTTGTTGCCCTACGTACTAACATTTTAGATCCACAAGGTTAAATGCAATTGAAACTAGCTCAAGGTTAGGTAGATTAGGACTGAGTCAGTCTATAAGTGTACTTCAATAATTTTTATCTTTTCTTGAGTTAAATGTAATTAAGTGGATCCTGATGCTAAGTAACCTTACACGCACACACTCAGGAGGAGAAATTCTAACTTTTTTAGAATTTTTTATTTTTAATCATATCATCTGATATGATCCAAAATCATCCCGCATGATTGGTTAAAAATAAAAACTCTAATTAGAGCATCTTGGTTAAGGAAGTAAAATTGCAAATCATCTTAGATGATATTAACATTGTCCTGGATGATAGACTCAAATTAAAAAGAATCAGTCGCCAACTCTTTTAAGTATGATTTTATTTTAAGAAATTATATAGGACTATCCCATATTATCCTTGACTATTCATTACAATCATTTCTAAATCAATCAGGTCATAAAGGAAAATAATTAAGGTTCGATTGAAGGATCATCCTAGACAATTGCAGGATTGTCCTGGATGATCGTAGGATCATCTATCGTAGGATCATCTTGGATGATCACAAGATTTTCCTAGAAGATTGTAGGATCATCATGGATGATCGTAGATTCATCCTGGGTGATTATTTATAAAACCTTTGTCTTCTCTTGGATCACATAGATGAATATAATGATGTGCAAGATGAATGTCCCTGGTGTTGCAGATTTGGTTTAATGAATTATGGTTTTAATGATAGCAAATAATATGACTGCCTTTTTCTACTAACATTTCAAGCCCAAGAGATCAGACGACAAAATGGAGCCAGCTCAAGATTGGGTAGACTAAGTCTAAGTCAGTCTGTATTTTTTCTTTTTACCTTTCTTAAGTCAATTATAATCTTGTGAAGTGTCTGATGCTAAGTAACCCTACACAGACATTTGAGTGATTTAGAATTTCTATTTTCACTCACATTGTCCCAGATGATATGGCTTAAAACAGAAACCCTAATAAGGTTTCGTAATTAAGGCAGTCGTCATTAGTCTATCAGCCTAGACGATTGTGAGATTGGCCAGGATGATATGTTTAAAGTAGAAAGAAATAGCCTCCATGATCAATTTAAGTATTTTGTATTTTTGAAAATCGGCCAGGACGATCTTGGATCGGCCTGGATGATATGGCACAATTAAGCCTAAATTGATCCGATAATCAAGGAAGCAATTAAGGATGATTAATACGATCACATCGTCCTGGATGATCTCAAGATCAACCTTAATAATCTATTCAAAAACCATTAGTTTCTCCTGGACGATAAACATCGGCCAGCACAAATTTCGGGTGATGTTCTGGCCTACCAGGATCGGACAGCTTGAATTCCGGGCGATGCTCTGGACGATTTTCCTCAGATTTGAACTGATTGTCCGGGATGGTCATGAGATCGGCCTGTACGATCAAGCTAATTTTTATTCATCCAGTTCATTTTCAGAGCGATATTCTGGCCGATTATCTGTGATTTGAACTGATCATACAAGACGATATGATTATCATCCTAGATGATAAAGTTGGCAACTTGTATGTATTGAGCTCCTTTGAAGCTCATCTATTTAAGATCTATTGTTCAACATTTTTGAACATCCTTGGCTACTGTCTTAACCTGAGAAAACCTAAAGGAGAGAGAGAGAGAGGGAGAGAGAGAGAGATGATCTTGTGAGGGGGAGCTTGTGAGGAAGTTCACAAGGGTTACTCCAAGTATTATTCCACATCTTCTTCCACTAGAGTCTCTTATCCTTGGAAGGGTTGGGACAGGTAAGCTTCAGCTATTAGTCGAGGTTCTCTGCCTGCTTCAGGAGGAAGCAAAAGGAGTGGGGTTCTCTGCCTTACCAGGGGTGGCAGAAAGGAGGTTTTTGTAAGGGCTTCTCCGCCTAGCTGTGGGGGCTAAAGGAGAGTCACTTTGGTAGTGCAATACTCGGAGGGTGCCTCCGGGGAATGGATGTAGGTAAAGTTGACCGAATAACTATAAACCCTTATGTTCTTTTACTAATTCTGCACTTTAATTTTTCACACTTATTTTTCTGTGGTGACTTTGGTTTGTGATATTTGTTTTTTTTTTCTTAAAGAATTTTTTAAATGCCAATTCACCCCCTTCTTGGTTAGCCCTCGGGCTAGTTCTTAAGAGCCTAATATCCCTAACAAACTTTCAAGTGGTTTCAGAGTGGGATTCATAAAAATTGAGTTTGAAAACTTTTTGAATTTTGATCCATGGCTAACTTTGGGAATCGTAATACAACAGAAGGATATTCTATTACATGACCTCCTTTGTTTGACAACCTTCCTTTTAATTTTTGGAAAACTTGCATGTCTACTTTTTTACAATCAACTGGTTATCGAATGTGGATGGTTATTAAAGAAGGATATTATCCACCTTCTCGTGAACTTAATGGAATTAAAACTTAAGTGCCTTTTACTGAATGGACTTTTTATGAATGAGATTTAGCTCAACTTAATGCGAAGTGTTTGAATTATTTTTTCTGTGCTTTAAAGTCTGAGGATTACATGCGTATTTCTACTTGCTCTATTGGAAAAGAGATTTGGGATATTTTGTTCATTACTTATGAAGGAAGCAATGAAGTGAAACAATCTCGTTTGAATATTCACTTGCATGACTATGAACTTTTTTGTATGAAACCTTTTGAATCAATTTCTAGTATGTATACAAGGTTTACTCAAATTGTAACTTCTTTGCATGCCTTAGGAAGAGAATTTTCTAACTATAAAAAAGTTAACAAAATTTTAAGATGCTTGCCTTCCTCTTTTGATGCTAAAATCACTACAATCACTGAATCTAAGGATTTGAACACTTATTTGATTGATAACTTACTTGGCTCACTCATTTCTTACGAGCAAGGGGCGAATCAAAGAAATCTTGATGCAGGTGAGAAAAGAAAGGAGAAAGCAATGGCACTGAAGGCCAAAAATACAAACTTTGACTCTTCTGGGTCTGAAAACGATGACTTTGCCTAATCACAAGGCAATTCAAAAGCTTTTTAAGGAAGAAGCAAAAGTATCATCAAAAGTGGAGTAAAGGTAAGGGAAATAAAAATTTTAGGAATTCTAATGACATGGTTTGTTTTGAATGTAGGAAACTAGGACATGTGAAAGCTGATTGCTCTACACTTAAGGCTCACTCAAGAAAAGAAAAGGGTGAGGAGAAACCCAAGTTTATGAAGAACAAAAAGAGACTTCAAAAAGCATTTTGGGTAGATTCTGCATTTGATTCATTGGAGACTAAACCTGAAAATGAAACAACTAACTTATGCTTAATGGCAGACGATCATCTTGATCAAGAAGAGGTATGTGAACTATCCTACAATCAACTGCTTGAAGTTTCTGAAAAAATTCATGCATCATATAGAAAACTCAAGAAAACACATGCTAGTTTCAAATTAGAGTTTTTGAATTTAAAAAAGGAGCATGAAATTATTCTCAAAGATTATTCTACGATTGATTCAGATCACATGGCTCTAATTGATGAATTTGATTATTTAAACAAAAAGCATTCTTTATTAATTGATGAGCATAAGACATTAAAAGCTTCACACACCTCACTTGAATCTGATTTTAAGAAAACTAAAGAGATAGAGAAAAAATTGAGGATTGATAATAATTCTTTAGAAAGCACTAACTTGAGAATTAAAAATGAATTGGACACATTTAAGAAAAATTGAATGAAACCCATATATTGATCAAAAGCCAAAACCTAGGAAGAGGCATTATAATCCTAATCATTCATGAAATCCTTTTTCTGGAGTTAGATGTTTTTCATGTGGCATGCTAGGACACATTTCACATACTTGCACTGTTCACTTAGTACATATTAGATTTGGAGACCCAAATTGCATGATTAATAGCATACCACAAATGCATTGCATTCTACTTTTCATAAGAAGGGACCCCAAAACTGTTTGGGTTCCTATGTCTGACATTTAATAATTTTGTAGGTGAGCTCTCACAAAAGGTCTCGTGAGAGTATGTGGTACCTGGACAGCGGATACTCTCGACATATGACTGGCGATTCCAGTCAATTCATTTTACTGGAAACTAAGACAGGAGGTAAGGGTACACTTGGAGACAACACCACCAGGAAGGTGATAGGTGCAGGTATAATTGGTAATTCCAAGAATCTTATGATTGAAAATGTTTTGCTTGTAGATGGATTAAAACACAACTTGCTCAGCATCAGTCAGCTTTGCGACAAGGGCTTCATCATACAATTCTTTGTAAATTCATGCATTATAAGTTTAAATAACAACACTATTTTGCAGGGAAAGAGGATCAATAATGTGTACATGCTTGATTTAAATAACATTGAAAGTGCTGCATTATTTTGCTTAAAAACTGTGGTTGATGATTCATGGTTGTGGCACAGGAGATTATGTCATGCTAATATGAAAACCCTTAGAAAAGTGACCCAAAAGGATCTAGTTAGAGGTGTTCCCAAACTAAAATTTTCAAAAGACCACCTTTGTGATGCCTATCAATTAGGAAAATAAGTCCACTCCACTTTTCTCCCCATTATGGACATTAGCACCTATAGACCTTTAGAAGTCCTTCACATGGATTTGTTTGGACCCACTAGCACTGCCAGCTTGGGAGGGAAAGTCTATGGTTTTATAATTGTTGATGACTACTCAAGGTTACTTGGAATAGATTTCTTTCACACAAAAATGAGACTTTTGAGGAGTTTAAAACCTTTTTTACTTGGATTAAGAAAAGCTAGGTTGTGAGATCTTGACCATCCATAGTTTGAAAATGAAAGGTTTGGAAATTTTTGTAAGGATAAGGGGATTATCCACAACTTCTCAGCTCCTATGACCTCTCAGTAGAACAGGGTAGCTGAAAGGAAGAACCGGACCTTAGTGGAAGCTGCTAGAGCCATGCTTGCTGAGTATTCACATCCAAAATACTTTTGGGCTGAAGCAGTTAACACAGCTTGTTATGTGTTGAATATGGTGAATCTTAGAGCCAAATTAGATATGACACTCTATGAGATCCTTAAGGGTAGGACACCCAATCTTTCCCACCTTCATGTCTTTGGTTGTAAGGTTTTCATTCAGAATAATGGGAAGTCTCACTTGGAAAAATTTGATCCAAAATTTGATGGAGTGTTCTTAGGATATTCAAGTGTTGGGAAGTCTTTTAGAGTATTTAATATGAGAACTTTGATGGTGTTAGGGACTACACATGTAGTATTTGATGAGTTTGATCCTAGAAAGCCTGGAGTTGAGGAGGATGATGATGTTGGAGAGATTACCACTAGAGTAGAAAATTTGGAGAATGGAGTAGGTCACCTAAACATTGAAGGAGTAGGAGATGTCAACCAAGGAGTAAAAAATTTAGATCTGGAGAAAAGGGTTGGACCTTCACACACCTTGCCTAGAGATTGGAGATACTCTATAAGTCACACCAAAGATTTGATCTTAGGAGACCCTTCTAATGGAGTTAGGACTAGATATGGACTTAGGAAGGAGGTGAACCACTCTGCCTTTATCTCAATGATTGAACCCGCCAACATAAACCAAGCCCTTACTGTTGAGTTTTGGATTTTAGCCATGCATGAGGAATTGAACCAATTTGTTAGGAATGATGTTTGGGAGCTTATAGAAAGACCTAAGGGATAAAGTGTAGTTGGAACAAAGTGGGTCTTTAAGAACAAGGTGAATGATTATGGAGTGGTGGTTAGGAATAAAGTAAGATTAGTGGCTAAGGGGTATAACCAAATAGAAGGGATAGACTTTGAGGAGACTTTTGCCCCTATAGCTAGATTGGAAGCCATTAGAGTGCTATTAGCTATTGCCTGTTTTAAAGGATTTAAGCTTTTTCAAATGGATGTTAAGAGTGCCTTTTTAAATGGGGAAATAAAAGATGTGTTTGTAGAACAACCCCCAGGTTTTGAGAGTTCCAAATTTCCAAATCATATTTTTAAATTAAAAAAGGCTTTATATGATTTAAAACAGGCACCAAGAGCATGGTATGAGAGGCTTAGCACATTCTTACTAGAAAGGGAGTTTGTTAAGGGAAGCGTAGACACCACCCTTTTTCTTAGGAAAGTTGGAAATGATTTGCTCATTATGCAGACTTATGTGGATGACATACTTTTTGGATCTTCTGATAAGAAACTTTATTATGAATTCTCTAAAATAATGAGTAGAGAGTTTGAGATGAGTTTGATGGGAGAGTTATCCTACTTTTTGGGATTTAGCATAAAATAATTGGATGGTGGAACCTTTTTAAATCAAACAAAATACATAAAGGATATTTTGAAGAAGTATGATATGGATAAAGCCCAGCCAATTAATACTCCCATGACTTCTAGTGTTCCATTGGATAAAGACCCAAGTGTTAAGTCTGTTGATCAAAAGAAATATAGAGGCATGATAGGATCTTTACTTTACTTGACTGCGAGCCGATCTGATATAATGTTTAGTGTTTGTCTTTGTACTAGATTTCAAGCTGACCCTAAGGAATCCCACCTGACTGCAGTTAAGAGAATTTTTAGATACCTTTTGGGGACCCAAGGCTTAGGAATTTGGTACCCTAGGCACAGCACTTCTTTTGAGATTATTAGATTTTCTGACTCTGATTTTGTAGGATGTAAGGTGGATAAAAAAAGCACTTCTGGAACTTGTCAATTTATAAGACAATCTTTGGTCTCTTGGTCTAGTAGAAAGCAAAACTCTGTTGCACTTTCCACAGCTGAAGCTAAGTACATTGCTCTTGAAAGTTGTGTGGCCCAAGTCCTTTTGTTGAAACAACAGGTATTGGATTTAGGACTACCTGTAGGCACCATCTCAATCTTTTGTAACAACACTAGTTCCATATGCATTTCTAAGAATCCTATCCAACATTCAAGGACTAAGAATATTGACATTAGACATCACTTTATTAGAGATCATGTGACTAAGGGAGATATTGAATTACACCATATGACAACTGAAAATGAACTGGCTGACATCTTTACTAAACCACCGGCCTTCGACACTTTCAGCTCTATAAGGACCAGATTGGGAGTGATTGACATAAATGCATGAACTTGATCTTTTATTTTTATCCTTTTTTCATTTCCTTTATTTGCTTTTCCTTTTTGCTCTTTGTTTTTATTTTTAGTTTTTGTTTATTTTGTTGTATTTTCATTTGGTTTCCAAAATCATCACTGAATTGATATCGTATGCCTTGTCCTTGCTTTGAAAATTTGTAGTCAGTGTTTTATGTCTCTTTAAATCTATTAAATGGTAAAAATATACCGTTGATTGTGTATCTTTCTCTAACCTATTTTAATGGCACAGTTTTCTTTTCTAATCAAAAATCTATTTCAAATTAACGAATGGAATATGAAATCAAGATCTTTTCTAACCTTGCTACAGCAAATCTATCTTGTATTTATAATGATCAATGTCTTTATGTCACATAAGGATTCCTCGTTACCCTTTTCATTGATTCTATTTTGTGGATTGTTCTTCTCTATGTTAGAGTGAGAACTCCTCTTCTCTAATATCTAGAAGATATACTCACAACTAAGGTTGTTTTTAAGAGTTTTTTAAAGAGAATAGAGCTTGTAAAAATAAAAAATAATTGGCCTATGATGCCAATAAAAGATGCGCAATGACGCCAAATTGAAAAAAATATACACAAAGTGTATCAAAAATCAAAAGATGTACAAAGCGCCATTCAATTGACAAGAGGCATAAAATATGCCCACCAAAAGCAAGCTCTCCTTTCTTTTCAAATCTTTTAAAACTTAGAAGATTTCATGGATCAAAGGCTTGATTTCAATTGTTTTGCGATTGTGATAAATTTACTTTGGTACATTATTCTATAAGATATTTTTTTCTAAAACCAAGTGATGAATGGATCCTTTTTTTGTCACAACGGATGCACTTTGAGTCATGCCAAGCCTTTTGAACTAGAGAGAGAAAGTTTGAATCCTCTATTTTTGCGGGTTTTTTCTCGCCTCCGGCCATGGCGGGCTCTTGCCGTCAGCCTTCAGATCCTCCTGATCTGAATTCTTCCGTGGTCCTACAGAGTTCTTTTGATCATCCTCCCCTGGCGCAATTGATGAATAGCACCGAACTGCTAACTTCGAGATCGGTTCTTCAGATTTCTAAAGAACGACTTGATTTGCAAATTTCATCAACCTCTGACTTAAAGGGCAAGGGCTTATTAGATCCTTTATCTTCTGACCTAAGAAGTAAAGAAGCTAATAGAATTGAAGATCTCCCTGATTCTTCAAATGTAATTTTTGGAACTCTGGATCAAGATATTCTTGTTTCCCAGAAATCTGCAAATTCGGGTGATACTGTTTCATTGGAAGACAAGCATGTTGAAGACATTAAGAACCCAAAGACTTATTTTGTTAACGCTTGGTCAAGACCTCAACGCATTAAGATCAATTTTGATCCCAATTCTACCGTCATGTCTTCAGATGGGTTAGCAGTCAAACTAAACACCGAATTGGAAATCACCAACTCTAAAATTCTTCAGAATTCTATTGTGCTGAAAGTTCTAGGAAAGAATATTCCATTATCTATTTGCATTATTGAGTTATGCAAACAATGGAATAGGTTTGGTAATTTTCATCTAACTTCCTTGAGGATGAATTGGATTCTATGTTCTTTCAAGACAACTACTGTTATGGATGAAGTTTTAAGCGGAGGACCTTGGTACATTGGTGGACACATTATTGGGCTAGACAAATGGTCACCGTCTTTTTCTTCGCTCTCTTTGAAAGGCTTAACGGCACCTGTCTGGATTCGCTTCCCTCACCTGCCTTTGCACTGTTGGGATGAAACCAACATAGCCATGATAGCTTCATGAATTGGCACACCATTGTTCTTTGATGGTAATTCCTTTAGTTGGAGCAAAAAGAAATTCACACGGGTCTGTGTGCGCATAAATATGGAAAACAAACTACCTTCGGGTATATGGGTTGATGGCTTAGGTGGAAGATTTTTTCAAAAGGTCGAATATGAAAAATTGTCTTCATTTTGCTTCAATTGTGCGAAAATTGGGCATCTGAACTCGGTTTGCCCTGATCTCCTCCGAGCTGCTGGAACTGGTAAATCTCCTATTGAAGTTACAAATGAAGAGTCCCACCAAGCAGAACAAAATGACTATGGACCTTGGATGCACGTCAAATTCAAGAAGAGATCGAGACAGTTGAGGAATCGTGTGGCATATTTTAGGAAAGATGATAAGGCAACGGACACTTCAGGCAATACTAATCATCTCAATCCAGACAACTCTATTCCAAATGATACTGATGATCACCTACATCAGAGTATTGCAGCTCAAACGGATTTGAAACTGTCCAAGAGTTCTGACATTCTGGATGACATAATTGAAACAACTAGCAGGGCTATCAATCCCCCACAACATCCTAAAACTACCTCTGTAGCAGAATTACAAATTTCAAATAGCTTTGGGATTCTTGATGATATATCTGACTCCAACACTGAAGAAAAATTGGGAATGCATACTACTTCCGATCTGGATAAAGTTATAGATGGGAAAACTGAAAATTACTTGCTTTCTAATTCTCCAGTTTGTGCTGCTGAACAGGTAACTGGTTCCATCACTAATCCCAATCACTTGGAGACATTGGATTGTTCTGGAATTGATCAAAATGGTTCTGATAGTTTATTGTTAGCTGATGTTCCCATTGACATTTATGAGGAGCTTGTTGGAATTCCACTGGACAGTAATGCTGAAGTTTCAAATTCAAAATCTGTTAAACAGAAAGCCAAGCCTCAATCAAAATCTGTTAAACAGAAGGTGGAAGGGAAACTTAGAAAGAAAGGCGGGGACTCTTCCCCTTTGGTTAATTAATGTCCTCCTAAGTCTTCTAGAAATGTAGAGGGGTCAAGAAGAAAGAGACCGCCCTCTACCTTAAGGAAGTGGTTAGGGATAATTCTATTTTCTTTGTTGATCTGGCTGAAACCAAAGTCTCCATGATTAATAAGACTGATGTTAGCCGTATTATTGGCAACAACTGGGATTTCTTTCACCAACTTGCAGTTGGCACTACAGGAGGTATTATGATTACGTGGGATAGCAATTTGGATAGCTTTACTGTGATTGAACATACCTCACAGGTTGTCTTTGGTGCTTTGACTACACCAAATAAAGGCCTTTGGCATGTTGCCATGGTGTATGGTCATAAGGATTTTCAAATCAGACGCGATCTTTCGAATCATCTTGATAAGGCTATGATGATTGATGTACCCACGATTGTGGGAGGAGACTTCAACTGCCTCCTTTCTACTGAGGACAAAAGAGGTGGCAAACGGTTTAAAATGACTAAAGGAACCGAAGAAATGAAATCTTTTATGGCAAATCAAGATCTTCATGACTTAAGCAATATTGGTCCTAAATATACTTGGTGCAATAACAAGCATGGCATTACTAGAATTTGGGAACGGCTTGATCGCTGTTTATTAAATTCATCTGCCTTACAGTTGGTTCCGTCTGCATATGTCAAGCACCTTTCACGAATTGCTTCAGACAACTGTCCTGTGGCTTTCAAGCTTGACGACACTATGCATTCGCATTCCAAAACCTTCAGATTTGAAGATACATGGAGATCCTATCCCGCTACCAAAGGCATTGTTGCTAAAGCATGGAATAAGCATGATTATGGTGATGACTCGGAAGTCCTTAACAAAAAAATCAAGAGAACCTTGAAATCCCTTTTTTTCTGGAATAGAAACAAATGCAAAAGCTTGAACCAGCTAAAAGATGAACTGAAGAATGACATTCTTAAATTGTAATTGCAAGAAGATGAGGAGGGTGGTCTTAGTCCTGAAGATCTTGATACACTCTGTAGTAAGGTTAGAGAATTTAACGTTACTCTAGTTAGACTCTCTAAAGGGTGGAACCAGCGCGCAAAAGCCAAATGGAACGAAGATGGAGATACTAACTCTAGATTTTATCATGCCTATGCGACGGCTAGGAAGAATGGCAAGTTGATCAGACAGATTAAGGATGAGAATAATACCACTGTGGAGGAATTGGACAAAATTGAATCAATTTTCTTAAAGTTCTTTGAAGATAAATGGAAGCCAAGGAACTGCAATATCCATAACTGGCCTAAAATTGATCACAAACAGCAACTTGATACTGCAGATATTGATTGCCTAAATTCAGTTTTTTTCTGAAACTGAGTTCTTTAATGCCATCTCCCAGCAAGGCTCAAACAAATCTTCGGGATTAGATGGTTCAACTTCTTCGTTTTTCAAATTCTATTGGGACATTATTAAAGATACTACTTGGAGATCTATCAATCATTTTTTCACCACTGGACCCATGAATGAAGCTTGGAAAGACACCTTGATCATTCTTAATCCCAAGATTAATACTCCGGTAACTCCCTCTAATTTTCGCCCTATAAGTCTTTGTCAAACTATCTACAAAATTGCTACTACTATGATAGTTAATAGACTCAAGATCTTCATTCCTAAACTCATCACTGAGGAGAAAGTTGCATACGTTCCGGGCAGATCTATATCTGATCACTGCCTCTTGGCTCTAGAAATTTTTAATAAATTCAGGATTTCAAAAAATAAGAAAGGCTTAATGGCGATCAAGCTTGACATGGCCCAAGCTTTTGACAGCATGTGTTGGAAGACATTGGAGAATGTTCTTCTCTGGTTTGGGTTCCCAGAGAGTTTCTCTAACATTATTCTGGAATGCGTCACTGGAGTTTGGTTCTCTATTCTTCTGAATGACAAAGGAACAAGATGGATTGAAGCCAAGAGTTGCTTTCGACAAGGTTGCCCCATGTCACCTTACCTTTTTATTATGCGCTCTCAGCTTCTTTCTAGCTTAATTCAGCAAAGAGGTCTTCAAATTGGCATCCATACATCCAATAGAGCTCCTAAAATCACTCATTTGCTTTATGCTGATTATGTTTTGCTGTTTGGAAAAGCCTCCGTCTTTCAGCTTCGTGTAATGATGAATTTAATCAATGAATATTGCGGATGGACTGGGCAAGGCGTAAACCAGAGCAAATCACAGATTATCATTGGGAATTCTACTAACCAATCTCTGAAACATAAGATTGGTAAAAAAATTGGTTTTAAAATTGTCAAAGAGTTTCACTATCTTGGCATTAAAATTTCTTTGAGAAGGCTGGCAAGGAATGACTATCAATTTGTTATTGATCATGCTTTAGATAAACTCAATTCTTGGGGAGCTCGGTTCCTCTCTATGGCTGGTAGGCTAATTCTAGCAAAATCATCCCTGCTTTCACTTCCTACCTTTATCTCTACTCACTCCTTAATCCCTAAGAAAATACTTTACGATCTGGATCGTATCTGCCATGACTTCATTTGGCATCAGCATAAAGATAACAAGGGACTGCATTACATCGCTTGGGATGACTTGTGTATACGGAGAAATCGTGGAGGACTGGGTATGCACTCTTCAGTTAAAAGAGTTGGGCCCTTACGTGCCCGCTTAGCTTGGAGACTTTATCAAAATCCTTCCTCTCTTTTGTTCAAATGCTTGACTGCTAAACATGCTTTGGATATATGGAATGGTAAGTCTAAACAGGGACACTCCTCTGCAAGATCCATAATCTCCTATGGAGTTTCATTCCTTAAGCCTATCATTAGATGGAAAATTGCCAATGGTGCTAACATTAGTGTGATGGATGATATTTGGCTTCTTGATAAAAATTTTAATAAATTGCCAATGCTAGGTGATTGTATTGGTTTGGAAAATCTTACATTGCAGAATTTTCTCTTTGACGGTCACTGGAATCATACTGAACTTAACCGTTACTTCAACCCAGATTTAGTTAACCTCATTGTTACTCATAGTATTATTCATAATGATGACATTGACAGTATGGAGCTTCTTTACCAACATTCAGGCAAATCAATCACTTCGTTGGCTTACGCATAAGTGATTAAGTATCAGAAGACCTTTGAAGATCATGGCTTTGCTATATGGCTTCGTAAGTTGAAACTTAAGCCAAGGGTTGAACTCTTTTGGTTGCATTTGAGCAGGTTTGCCATTCCAACAAACGAGTTCTTGAAACACAGGAAGCTAACTACTAATGATCTTTGTGCTTATGGTTGCCTGGATATTGAAACCTGCGAGCATATTTTAATTCATTGTAAGTCTCTAACTGAGATATTGAATAAATTGAGAACTTGGGGATTCTACATTCCAGTATTTAGCTCTCTTGAAGATTGCTTCCAACATCTTAAAATTCTTTCCTGTAAAGGATCAGATACTATTAGGCTATTCTGCACGGCAGTTTATTATTCTTGGAACCGCAGAAACGACAAAAAGCATTGCAATCCTGTTTCCTCTGTTTCTGTGATTGCTGTAAATGTGATCTTTGCTGCCACCAACAAGTTTCCATTTCTAGTTAACTGGGATGTTAACCTCCTAAGGGAGTCCGGTGCTACTTGGCATCCCCCACCACTAGATTGGATTAAATTTAATGTTAATGCATCACTCCTGGACTCTAGCTTGGCAATCAATTAGAATTGGAAGCAGTCTACGCTTTGAAGGATTACATTCATGATTGGAAACTTAACTGTAAAGGACTGATTATAGAGGGAGATAACTACAATGTTAACAATTTTTACATAACTCTGTCGTGAAGAATACTGCTGTTGGTCAAGACGCTGAGAAGTTTTACTTCTTACATGACTTCAATAAGGTAATTTTTCAACATACATACAGGAATGGTAATAAAGTTGCAGATTTATGTGCAATTCTTGCATTGAAGAATGATTTCTATTTTGATTCTATTTCTTCACCTGATATTCCTTCTTCCCTATCATGTATTTTGAAGAAGGAATATGAGGCTGCTTTTCTTTGACTTGTTGTAACTGTTTCCTTTAGTTCTTAATGCATCTTTGCAATCTTCAAAAAAAAAAAAAAAGAATGGATCCTTTTTCTCATATCTAATTGAACTTTTGAGTTAGGTCATTGATTTCAAAAGACGATTCTACCCTAAAAGAAAGTCCGAGCTAAGGGTAACCTTGATCGAATATTCTACCATTTTTTGGATTTTTGATGTTGTTAACTCATTAACTCACAAATTTTTAAAATCAATCACATGGAATACTACATCATGTTCATGCCGTGGTTTATCGAAAAAAAAAAAGGGGAGGGGGAGTGTTGTTTACTTGGTTTCTTGGTTTCCTCCTTCTTTTTGAGATGTGAAAAGGGGGAGTAGTATGTTTGTATGATTGCACTTTTGATTTCTGTTATTACATTGCTATTTTTGGAAATAATCATCAGAATGTTTGCCATCATTAAAAAGGGGGAGATTTTTGCAGATTTGGTTTCATGAATTATGGTTTTGATGATAGAAACCTAAACCTAAACTAATAAATAAACCAAAGCTAAACTCTAAAATAAACTTAAACCTAAACCAAAACCTAAACCTAAACCTAAATAAATAAAAACTAAACCTAAACCTAAACTAAACCTAATCGTAAAATAAATAGACCTACCTATTTCATTACTCTTGTGCTCTCTGGAGATTTGGATGTGATCTAGGTTTTTTTCTTCAAAGTCGCCAACTGTTCAACCACATAATCCTCAAAAAATAAGGCAGTATAGCCATTAAGAGATAAATGAATAAATTATTATTTAGGAGAAGATACTGAAGATCTAGCGAAAATATCTTTGAAGGAGCAAGTTTTACCCTTAAAAAGAGAAGTGAATAATGGGTTAGATGATGATGAAGTCATCATCTCCCAGTAGCAAAAACCAAAAAAATCCTCAAAACTGGGAAAGGAAGAAGCACGTTATGGGTCTTTGAAACGATTTTGCTCGCGAGGAACATAATGCAAAGAGTATGATCGCACTATCCCTTAAGACAAAATGGTTGTATACTTTTACACTCTATGCAAGAAGACCGATGGAGGAGCAGATGAGATTATATATTCGATTAACCATGGAGGATAGCAATTTTCACTTACACACCTCGATGGGTAATAATATATATAACCTAGTCAAAGTCATGAGATTTCCCCCATCTGATACATCAGCTCAAATGGAGTTTATTTGATGTTGGGATCGATTTCCAATAGGCACAAGCCCCCATGGTTAATTACATCCTAAGCCCTAACTTAGGAAAACTCTCGATTAAGAATGTTGTATTATTCTCATCTTAATTTGGTGTATAGATAAAGTTTCTAAGTTCTATTCCAAATAGTCTCTTCTCTTTATCCTTTGTGATGATTAAACCTTTTCAAAATATGATTAAAATTTTGAGTTTAAAATATAAAGAATTGTAATTGCTATCCTAAGAAAAATGACAGATTCAAAATTCATAAGAAGTTGACACCATGAGGGGACTTACAGCTTAAATCCCATAAGGGATCTAAGTAGCCCCAACCTGGATTTACCACCCTACTCGAAAAGGGGTACCAGGTAAACTCCACCTAGTGTATCAAATCCATGTTGTCTGGTCTTATGCAAATGCAAGAGTGATGAGAGGCCTAGAAAATGAAATGGGTATCAAACTCGACCATGAAAGGTACTATGCTTATGCAAAGTGAACTATCCCTCTACATTGTAAAAGAAAAATCTATATGCTGACTCAAGACTATACATGTGTAAGTATGACCAATAAGGATTGGCAATAGTCACTATGAAGTGTATAAGGCTTACTTATTATAATTTTAAAAAGTGACTCTTTAAAGGAGTTGTGCATTAATTTTTTTAGAAAGATTAGTTGATTTTAATCCTATGTTCACTTTTTTATATTTCTTAAATAAATTTTAACTTTATAGAAAAATTTAACATTCTAAAGAGCCTAATGTTGACTCCGTTCGAGCCACACCCAAGAAAAGAAATTTGAGAAACCTAGAAAAAGAATGCAGTTCTAATGCGCAAGCAAGTAAACACATCATCACATCAATAATATTAATCAAAATGTCCAAAAGTCTGGGGCAAGTGCCACTTATTATACAACCCATGAAGTACTGAAAAGTAAGGGTGGCCGGGCTCCAACAATAATAACTCGGATTCTATCGCTATGAAATAATGCAAGTCTTAGAAATGAGGTATTTTTATCTTCATCTTCTTTCCCTCAAGCTCCTCATATTGTATCATCCAATAGGATTTCCAAATGAGAAGAAACTCTCTTTAAAGGATTTTTTTTTTCAATTTGGATCCCTAACACATTAAAAATACCTCATTTAAAAGCTTTCATAACACTTTAAATAAAATTAAATTTTATATAAAAAAAGAAAATTACATTGATCCCCTTCAAAAAATACATATTAGAATAATTATAATAAAAATCACACATAATCCAGAACATAGTCCTTAAGGCCATACTCCTAAGGGCTTTTTAGCTTTCCTCGTAGTACCTATTAAAGAGCATAATTATGATGATAGCATTTTTTATTTTGCCCTTTAGGAACATGGCCACCTGTAGAAGATATTTTTATAAAATCTAACCATTTAAGGGCAAGTTCCCACTCATCAATAAAAAAGAAAAGAAAGCAATAAAAAATAAGCCAAACTAGAAATAATCATCATTTAATCACATATACAAAATATAAAAGAAAGATGATGTAAAAAGTTATCCTAACTACACCCTATCCTAGGATGCCTATAAAAAAAGTGTTCTATCTAGTACCTAAGTATGTGTGAAAAGGTGTGCTATCCAGTACCTAAGCTTTAAATTGACTTAAGCTTTTCATGTCGATTTGCTATATTCGAGACATAATATAATTTAGTTGATGAATGATCTTGATTACAGTCATGTTTTTGCTCGGAGGTCTTACTATATACAAGGGTGTCAAATACGTCTCCTCAATTGGACGCCTAACTTTGATGTTAGGGAAGAATCACCTATAGCTCTGGTTTGGCTTTCATTTCCTAATTTGAGATTGCATTTCTTCAACTCACTAATTCTTTTTGGCCTTGCTTCAATCTTTGGAAGACCCTAACAAATTGATCAGGCTACAGCTTTTATAACTCGCCAATCTGTAGCTAGGATTCTTGTGGAACTTGATATTTCGAAGAAGCACTTAGGTGAGTTGTGGTTAGGTTCTGAGGTTAATTGGTATTTTTAAAAAATGGAGTTTGAGAATTTATCAATTTTTTATTCGCATTGTAAATGCATGGACATGGTTTTAAAGAATATTTTAGGCTGCATCCCCATCTTCAAAAAGAAAAATCTGTTTCCAAGCAATCTCAACCTAAGGATGATAATGAAATTTCGCAATCTTTAGAGATGGAAGGAATTAATGCTAAGTCTGTTGATGAGCCATTGAATGTGATTGATGTTTTTGGAAATGCTCAGATCGACCCGCCCCCTCCATCGGATATGGCAATTTTGGAGAATCAACACTTGCGGCACAAACCTATTTTTGACCACCATCCTCACTACTTCCCTTGAAAACAAGTGAACTTATTCTATAACTAACCTAATAACAAGAAGAATTGGCTGGCCCGTAATCTGAGGTTTCACAATCCTCCTACCAGTTAGCCTGAACTTACTACTACATAGCCTCCGTCAAATAGTGGTGTTGATATTGTGGTTAATCTTGGGTTAAATGATTCTTATAATCTAAATAACACTACTTCTGCTTTACCTATTATAAATTATGATTTGAATACTAATAAATATGTTAATATTGATGAAGTTTGCTACTCTATTCTCAATCAAGAAGATCTTGATGTTAATGTTTGTGCTAATATTAACTGTAAATAAAAAATGTTTGAGTGGAAATAAAAAATGTTGATCTTGGCATATCTAATATGGTGATTGATTGTGAAGAAGTTTTGGAAGGTTGTTTTGATTGAAAAATATATATTTTGAAAAAGAATTAATTTTCCTTGGGAATATTAAATTTTTAATTTAGAAATTGAACACGTCGTTATGAACAATATATCACCTCGAACGACGAACGTATCGTTCCCTAATAGGTTCAAATTTTAGAATTCTAATCTTATCCAAATTATCGTAGTCAAACTCAAAGGGAGGGAGAATTACATTTGACCCCGGAGGATCAAAAATGGAATTTAACCAATTGTTTCATCATTCTAATTCGGATAAAAGATCATTAATTTTGTAATCAAAACCACGATAATAATTGATATATCTCTCTGAAGAAAGAAGATATCAATCATTATAAATCATTTGAAAATGACGATAATGATCGTCGGGTTTGATTTTCCCCAAAGAGAATTAATTAGAGGTTTGAAAAAATTAATTTTTGAAAATCAAATCTGGGTTTCTAAATCTCCTACGAGCGCAAGCCCTCGTAGTTAATTACATCATAGGAAATCAGAATTTCCTACAAAAACTCTCGATTAAAATAGCGGTAGAAATTTCATTTTTAGATTTCCAAAGATCGATATCAAAGGAGAAAAATTGTAGGAATTTTTAAATGGGATTGGTTCAATGTTTGGACATTTATTTTCAAAGTCAAAGGAAGAGGATTAGGAAGTGTTTTGAGATTCTGAATTACTTCAGAAACACCCCGGCCTATCCTAAGTGTTGGGCTTGAATTTGATTGAAAGAGATATTTAAGTTCAAGTGATCGATTTTATTAGAGATTTGAGATTCAATTCCTAGAGGGTGAGGTCTTATGGCCCGAGCCAGCCTCAGAACCTAAGTCTAAATTGGGCACTTAAAATTAGTACCCCGAACCTAGCTAGTGCAATACAAATCTGGTCTTACCCCGGCCTGGATTGGGGAGCCAGCTAAACCACCTAAACAATTTTAAAATTATGTATCCGATCTTTTATGAAAGAGTGGTTAAGGATGTTTATTAGAAAAGTTTGAGGAGTTGGGGCCGACATCTAGAGCGGATCCTAATTGGCCCCTTAGACTTATATTGGGTTTGATGTCTAAGTAAATGCAATTAAATATTAGACTCAATTTTAATTTGTTACTAATGCAATGCATGCTAATTGACTCGATTGAATGTAAAATCAATATGTAGCAATTTAAAAATATTTTGGCTTAGAAAATAGATTTTTCCCTATAGATTGCATAACAACCCCTTGACAGATCGGCACCCTCATAGGCTAGGTGGTCTACCAGAACTCGAAGACGGGGAGATGCCTAACAAGGTTGAGAAAGTACAATATGAATGCATGAAAAACCCTCGGCTAGTCCGAGCTTACTTCTTAAGACCATTTAGAATTTCTATATTATCTTAAAATTTTTATTTAATTAGAGCAGAAAAGTTTTGACAAACCCCTAAGAGCCTAAAATCATACTCCAAGTCAAACCAAATATGGCATGCAAATAAAAAGACTAGAAAAGCAGGAGTTCTAATGCGTAATCAATTTAAATAAATCAATCAAATTAAATATATCAAATTGAATGTCCGTAGGCAAGTGCCCCTTATTATTACATCTCAAAAATTGTAAGAAAGTAAAGTGGCCGGGCACCACTAACTACAACCCGGATTTCTAATCCTAAATTAAATAAATTTGAGATTTTGATTCTTCTCGTTGTCCATTTCTTCGTCTTCTCATGAACATCTTGATTCGTCGATTCCGGATATCCAAATGAAAAGAAACTCCCCCTTAATCAGGGTGTTATCTTTCCTCTTTGGATATTTGAAAAGTATCCTAATTTGACTTCCAAGTGGAAGAAAACTCTCCCCTTTAGGGATGTCTTCTCCTCTTTGGAATTCAAATTGGACTAAGCATCCAAATCTCAAGTCACTTTAAAGAACTACAACCTTATTCAATCAAATTTACCTTAATCTTAAATAGAAAAATCTAGACTCGATCCTGCAGGGTTATCCTAATAATCAACTGTTATATAATCAATCCCAAGTAGTTGTAATATGAAATTAAAATGCATTACTTTTAGTCACACTTGTCCATGCTCTTATTATTTAAAGGGGGTCTTAAGCGCGGCAGGTACCTGTGCAAAAAGTATATATATTTTTTATTATTTTCCCCCTTTAATTTTAGCTCCTTATATGAGCATGGCCACCTGCATAAGATTGCACAAGTATAATTCATCCCTAACCTAGGTGTAAATCTAACGCACAATCAATCACAGAATGCAGTAAGTAAGTAAATAAACACATCAATTCTACACTAGCAAACAGCATGCAATGAAAGCTCAAAAAACACGGCACACGACTGCAGAAAGTAAAACACCGGCCTATCCTAAAACTAGAGTCGGTGATCCTAGCAAACCATCTAAAGTGTGTGAGGTAGGTCGTGTAGTTTTGATATGTCCTAAATAGGATTATTAATTAAAGTTATTTAAGGTTCGAATGGTTGAAAGATTTAAGGGAAATTTAGTTAGAGTTTAAATATTAATATTTTCAATTATTTAAAATTAATTATTAATTATTTTTTGGAAACCATCTTTGTTTCACACCGAGGATGTGAAGTTTATTTCACCTTCCTTAGGGCTAAGTAAATAGCCTTGTAGGCCTGAGTTACCCAGTGATACCCGATATAATTAAGTAGATTAGGATGATTAAGGGTTAAGGGTTAATGGATTTAATTAAAAGTGTTTTATTACTGATTTTAAGGATTGGTTAATCATTTATAGAGTTTTTAAAATAATTTTGAATTTTATGAATTTTTTGATTATTTTAATCATTTAATTAAGGGGTTAGAAATTGACTTTTTAATTAAGGGTGTTTTCTATAAAGTTAAAATTTTATTAAAATACTAGACCTTACTACGATCAATTAGACAGTAAGTACGTTGAAATTGGATTTTTCTTCATTTTATTACGAATGTTTGACATTTTGAAATGATTTTGACCTATAATTGACCAGTTTGTTGACTTTTTTATTTTGATATTTTTCTGAAAATTTAATATTTTTAATAAATATTAGGCAATATTATGAGTTGAATTCAAGTGAGTTTGACTAATTTGGATTTTTCTTGAATTAGTTATGAAGGTTCAAAGTTTTGGGTGTTTAATGGATTTTTAAAATTACTTAATTAGTGGCCCTTTTTATGATTTGGATCCAAATGAGTTCCCAACTCCTTGAAATCAACTCCAAAGGTCAGGAATGACCTAAGGGGAGATTTCTAAGTGTTTGGGAAATTTTTGGAATTTTTAATTATTATTAATTATTTATTTTAATTAAAACTTGGGTTTTCAATTAAAATTAAATTAAATACATAATTACTATCAAATTGAGTTGGTTTCAATTTTTATTGACTAAGAGCTTGATTCTAGTAAATTAGAGGGGTTGTGTGTAATTTTGGATTTAAACTTGATTTATTGTATTTTCTAGAAGTTTTAATGGCTTAATTAAGGTTTAATCTTAGGAAAATAGATTAAGGGTCTTAATGATCTCTAAAACTAATGAAAACTTTTCTAGTGGTTGTACATGTCACTATGTTCAAAGTTTCAAGTCAAGAGGATGTGAATTCTAATTTTTGGAATTATTCTAAATTCTCTAAACAAGGATCCTTAATTATTGTCCTTAATGATATCACTAGTTTGTATGGGTTTGAATCAAAGTTTTGCTAACCCTTGGACAAACATG
The DNA here is from genome assembly GCA_016618105.1 of Dendrobium huoshanense. Classification (NCBI taxonomy): domain Eukaryota; kingdom Viridiplantae; phylum Streptophyta; class Magnoliopsida; order Asparagales; family Orchidaceae; genus Dendrobium; species Dendrobium huoshanense. The sequence continues at coordinate 22,253,147 of CM028344.1, forward strand.
AAATAAGCACATAGAAACAATCAAATCCTAAAGCTAGGAGAGCCTAGGCTAAGTGCATGTGTGTGCACAACCTAAACTTGCAAATATTGATGGTAATTAAGATAACAAAGTTTTGATTAGTGAATGATTAAAACCTAATCACTTACTAATCGTTCCCCAATGACTTCTATTCACACATTCAATCCATGTTTAAAACTTCAAGGGGATCTCTCAAGGCTTAAAGATTTAAATACATATATATTTTAAAATAGATTAAAAAAAACATAAGTATATATATATACCCATCTATATAAATATATATTTTTTTAAATAAAATAATTCAAAATATTATCAAACTAAATTTTTTTTAAATAATTGAGAGATCAATTGATTTTTAAAGTTATTTGAAAATAATTTTTTAAATTTTAAAATAATTATTATAATATTTAAATAAATATTAATTAAATATCATAGATATTCAAATAACTTAAATTATTAAAAATATACCAAAATTTAAATCTTTAAATTAATTTTAAAATGAAATATTTGAAATTTCAAAAAATTTGGTATATTATTCATATTTTTCTGATTTAAATTGAATTTGGTCGAAATTTTTAAAGTTTTAAAACAATTAAATGAATTTAAAAAATTTAAAATTAATTTGTATTTAAAATAATATCTAAATTTAATTTAATTAAACAATAGCTGTTTTCTAAAATTTTAGAATTATTTATAATAAGTTTCAATTAATAACCTTAAAATTATTTAAATTTAAGTTTTATTAAATATTAATTAAATGTCTACATAATTTAAAATTAATTAAATATAATATATCTTAAATTAACTTTAATTTAAAAATAATCATCTCTGATTATATTAAAAATAATATTAAATTTTAATATTTTGAAATGAACAATATTTAATAAATTTTAATTGATTATTAATTTAAAATAATCAAATATTTAATAAATAAAATAATTTAAAATATAGTTAATATTTTAAATTAAAATGTTCAATTTTCTAGAAATATTAATATAAAATAAATATATATATATTTTTATTTGAAATTAATTTTATAATTTTTATAAAAATTTTATACTAAAATTGATTTAAAAATGAGTTTTAAATTATTTTTAGAAGATGGATTAACTCTAATAGGTTATTTGCCCATTTTAATCCATTCAAAAGCTTGTGTTGACTAGTTTGACCAGTCAACAATGCTGAAGTGGCAACCAAGGTCATTTGGAGAGTTGATTAAAATAGCCTGGAGGGGGCTTAACAACGATTTATATGTATTTAAATTTGATTCAAAGTAAAAGGACTTAAGGGTTGATTTTGGTCAACCTAGGTTGACTGGGTCAACCAGATTGAACCAAAGTGTGGGTCTAGTCTGAACAGGTTTGAAATAATATTTGAAGTCTGGCAAAGGTGGTTTCAGGGATTGAATAGGCCATTTGGGTCAAATAGGCCTATTGGGCCTTTAATGGGCCTTGAATCAATTTTGGTTGATTTGATCAACTAGATGAGTCCAGAGTCTGGAAATGGGTTCAACAAATTTAAAATGACATTTCAAATCAATTGGGTGTGGTCCCAAGGTCTGGAGGGTTTGATTTTATCAAATGGGCTTATGGGCCCATTAAGGGTCATTTGGGTCTATCCTAGTTGATCTGGTCAATCAAGTTGACCCAGAGGCTGAGATAGGCTCAACAAGTTTGAAATGATATTTCGAGACCAATGGAGGTGATTTCCTGGCCTAGAGAGGTCATTTAGGTCAAAACACCTATTTGGACCCTTAAAGGGCCATTTGGGTCAACTAGGTTGACCTGGTCAACCAAGTTGACCCAAGGCCTGGGAATGGGTCCAATTGGTTTGGCTTGATATTTGAAATTTGCTGGAGGTGGTTGTATTCGATTTGGAGGTCATTTGGTTTGAAATCAACATTTGAACCTTATAGGGGTATTTTGGTCATTTTGGGCTCATGGCCACTAGGGGCTGAAATGAGTCAAGAAAAATTCAGTTTATTGATCAAAACATGAGGATTAATGGTCTAAATGTGACTAGAGGCTTTGGTGAAGGCTCTAGGGTCAGAATCTTCAAGGTGACAGGACCAGTGGCATAGGCTATAAATATTTGAAGGTTTTACAACATTTGGATTTTGATTTAGTTTTTGGGGTTAGAGACCTCAGAATGGGCTCAAATTTGGAGGGTTGCCTCCAGAGACATGTCACATCAGTATGCAACTGATAGACTCTGAATTGGAGGTCATTTGATTGGTTTTTTAAATGTTTGAAGATTTGCTGAAAAAGGCTTTTAGGACTTGGCCTTTTAGCCTTGAATTTTGGTTTGAATTTCTAAGATCTGTGTAGATCCTAAGGTTAAGATCCTAGGAGGATCTTAGAGTTTGGATTGATGATTTAGTGTCAAGAATGTCCCAAGTGACCTCATACAAAAATGAGGTCAACAAATGGACCCCAATATGTATAATATAATGAAATTCTATTACACATATTGGCGTTGCCCAAGCTTAAAGATCAGGTTTGGAATTTTGATCCTAAGGGAATGAAAAGTTCATCCCTGGGGAATCAAGATTTAAATTGATACTAGGGTAGTGCCACAGAGGGCGTACTCTACCACTAGTGGATTTAGTCCTAAAGGAAGGAAAGTCTATCCCTATAGGAAAAGGAAGTTTGGGTGATTGTATAGAAAGGAATGATTCCTAATTATAGAATATAAAATTTGAGTTCTGATTCTAAAGGAAAGAATGTCTAACCTTAGAATATTGAATTTGGATTTGATTTTAAGGGAAGGAAAGACCTAACCCTAGAGGATTAAGTTTTGATTTGATTCTAAGGGAAGGGAAGTCCTAACCCTAGAGGATTGAGTTTTGATTTTGGTACCAGGGTAGTGCCACAAGGGGCATACTCTACCACTAGTGGATCTAATCCTAAGGGAATAAGGAAACCTATCCTTAAGGAAAAGAAGATTGGATTTGGATTTATACTAGGGTAGTGCCACAAGGGGCGTACTCTACCACTAGTGGATCTAATCCTAAGGGAAGGGAATACCTAAACCCTAAGGAAGAGAAGGTGACTGAACTATAGTAGGGCCCAACAGGCTTAATTCCACCATTAGTTAGTCGAGATCCTAGAAGATAGGAAGCACGGGGACTCACACCTACTCCTAAAGCATCAGATTTATACTTAAACTAGGATGGTGCCACGAGGGGCTTGCTCCATCACTAGTGGATCTAGTCCTAAGGAAAGGAAGCCCTAGGACTCACACCTAACCTTAAAGAAAAGAAATGATTGAACTATGTGGGGCCCAACAGGCTTAATTCCACTTTTAGTCAGTCGAGATCCTAGGAGATAGGAAGCACGGGGACTCACACCTATTCCTAACGGATCGAATTTATACTGGGTATTCAATGACTAACCTACTTAGAAAGCACAAGGACTCACATCTAACTAGGGGAACTAGCCAATGAGATAGTCTGCCAGAATCTCTAAGGATTCTGCAAAAGTTATCTAACCCGAAATTTGATTTTATATGCTAGGATGGTGCCACGAAGGGCTTGCTCCACCACTAGCAGATCTAATCCTATGGAAAGGAAGCACGAGGACTCACACCTAACCTTAAAGAAAAGAGAGAGTGACTAGACTATGTGCGACCCAATAGGCTTAATTCCACTTTTAGTAAGTCGAGATCCTAGGAGATAGGAAGCACGGGGACTCACACTTATTCCTAACGGATCAGATTGTACTGGGTATTCAATGGCTAACCTAGTTAGAAAGCACAGGGACTCACATCTAACTAGGGGAACTAGCCAAGTAGATAGTCTGCCATAATCTCTAAGGATTCAACAAAAGCTATCTAACCCAAAATTTGATTTTATACGTTAGGATGTGTTAAGATAGTTGTTATTTGCATATTTTACATTTTTGCAACTTGTATAGTTTTGATGATTCCAAACATTATTGTTTAAATGTGTAATTATCTCCTAACAATTTTAGAAGATTTGTATTTGCTCTTGTGTGTACTAACATTTCAGGAAAATCGAACTCCAGACTATGAAGACTTCAAATCAAAATTCAGCATGAGATACTTTGTGAATTTGAAGCTTATATTTTTCTTTGAAATGAACTTGAAAGGGAGTGATTGTAATTAAGTGAATAAAAACATGCACACACACATAAGGAGATCATATAAAATTTATATTTATCGTACGGGACGATATCAGTTTGTACGGGATGATCAGACAGTTATCTCCTATTAAGATCACATGGAACGAATAGGAACTGGCCAAGAAAAAAATTTCTAAGTTCTATTCGTCCAGGATAAAATTAATTATCGTCCAGGACGATCTGGTCTCTATAAGATTTTCGTTCAGATGAAATTAATTATCGTCCAGGACGATCTGCTCTCTGTAAGATTTTCATCCAGACGAAATTAATTATCGTCCAGGACGATATGGTCTCTGTAAAAATTTCGTCCAGACGAATCAATTTTCGTCCAGACGATACAACTGACTTAGAACGGTTTTTTCTGCAGTTTTTGGAACCGACCTTGTAATAACCGTTCGTACCGGAGGAACTTGGTTCATACGGGACGATCAGCCTGTACGAAAATATTTCGTACACATATACAAACAGGTTCGTTTCAAGGCTTTTAAGTAATATCGTCTAGGATGATTCACGATCGTACGGGACGATCAACTGCGTATATAATTGAAAACTTGCAGTTTTTGGACGGTTTTTCTTGTCTTTTGTATATATAGTCCAAATTAGACTGCCACCAAATCTTTTTGTCATTTGATCTTCGTGCCTCTTGAGAGAATAGCTAAGGAGAGAGTGTAAGAGTGCATTCAAAGGAGGATTCCTACCACTGGAGCGTGAAGGCTTCACTTGGAGTTTAAAGGTAAGAATATCTACTTGTGAATTGGATTACTTCACTCTTTTCTTTCTTCCTTCTAGATTCTTGTGAGAAGATATGTCAAGGAGATCCGGTTTGCTGCCGACACTTGGAGAGTGTGAACAGCCGAAGGGTTCTCTGTCCACACTAGGAGAGTGTGAAAGGATGAAGGGTTCTCTGCCCACACTAGGAGAGTGTGAAAGGACGAAGGGTTCTCTGCCCACACTAGGAGAGTGTGAAAGGACGAAGGGTTCTCTGCCCACACTAGGAGAGTGTGAAAGGACGGACGGTTCTCGGCCAACACTAGGGATTGTGTAAAAGGACGACGGTTCTCTGCCGCACCAGGTAGTGGTGAAAAGAGTGTTTTGTAAAGGCTTCTCTATTTTGTTGTGGATGCAAAAGGAGAGTCACTATTGGTATTACTGCAATACTCAGAGGGTGCCTCTGGGGAGTGGATGTATGTCTGGTTTAGACCGAACCACTATAAATTTGGTGTCATTTACTTTATTATTTTTACTTTTCCACATTTATTTTTGGTTTAAAAACTCTATGGTTGAAAAATGATTTCTATAAAAACTTAATAAAAATTTTCATTTCGGTTCAACTCAGATTCAAAGAGGGTTTAAATTTTTAAAATACCAATTCACCCCCCCCCCCCCCCCCCTCTTGGTAGCCTTGGGACATTAACTTAGGTCTAACAACCTATTTACTAGACTCAACAAGTGGTATCAGAGCATTATTTCAAAATCATAAGTTTAAACTACTTTTTTATTAACATAGATGGCTACATTCGGAAACCGAAACACGCCTGAAGGTTACTCTATAACTAGACCTCCACTGTTTGACAATATACCTTTTGATTTTTGGAAAACACGCATGTCTACTTTCTTACAATCACTTGATTATCGTATGTGGATCCAAGTCCAGGAAGGTTACACAAAACAACCTAGATTAGTTGACGGAGTTAGGGTAGAAACACCTTTTGCATATTGGACTATAGAAGAACATGACTTAGCACAACTAAATGCCAAATATTTAAATAGCTTCTTTTGTGCTTTAAAATCTGAAGACTACATGCGGGTTTCCACTTGCATAAAAGTGGAAAGGACATACGGGATAGACTTTGTATAACTTATGAAGGGACTAATGAGGTTAAGCAATCAAGACTCAATATCTTGTTACATGACTATAAATTGTTTCGCATGAAACCAAATGAATCTATTTCTGACATGTATACAAGATTCACACAAATTATCACTTCTTTGTATGCACTTGTTAGGGAATTAATTAATGCTGAAATGGTTAATAAGATTCTTCGTTGTTTACCTACTGCTTATGATGCTAAAATTATTGCAATTACAGAGTCTAAAGATCTAAACATTTATTATATTGATAATCTTCTTGGTTCACTCATTGCTTATGAGCAAGGAGTAAGTCAAAGAAAGAATAATGCAGGTGAACCACGAATGGAGAAGAATATTGCACTGAAAGTGGAAGAGTCAGATAGTGAACACTCACAACCTGAGGATGAAGACGATATTGCATTGATGACTAGACAATTCAGAAGCTTTTTAAAGAGAAAGCAGAAGAGACGCTAGCAATGGAATAGAGGTAAGTATAACAGAAATGGCAAGGTTTCTAATGAAGTGATTTGTTATGAATGCAGGAAACCAGGTCATATCAAGACTGAATGCCCAAAACTCAAAGCCACTCCTAGCAAGGAGAATATTGAGGAGAAACTAATTGTAAAGAAGGGCAAAAAGAAGTTTCAAAGAGCTTTCTGGGCGGACTCAGCTTCAGACTCATCTGAGACTGAAAAAGAAGAAGAAGTCATCAACCTTTGCTTGATGACAGATAATGTTGATCAATCAGATCAAGAAGAGGTATGTGACTTAACTTATGATGAATTATTTGAAGTTTCTGAACACATGCATGATGCATATAGGAAAATGAAAAAGATGCATGCTAGTGTAAATTTTGAATTGGAAGAGCTTAAGAAGGAACATGAAATCCTTAGGAAAGATCATGCATTAATAGATAACAACCACATGAAACTTTTTGACGAATATGATGACTTGAATAAGAATTTTGAGAATTTAAAATCATCCTATGCTAATCTTGAAAAAGAATTTAAAAATTTTAAGGATGAATCTGAGAGCAAAACATATCGAATCAATTATACAAATCGAATTTTGGAAGATATGAATTCATTTTATAAAATGACAATAAGAGCTCTTGAGGATAATAGGAAACCCCCAAAACTTGAAGATTTTACAAATCCTAAATATTATCCTAAATACATGAAATTCCTTAGAAGACAATCAAATTGAAGAAAACATAGGAATACTTTTCCTAATGTTAAATGCAATAATTGTGGATTTTTAGGACATATATCTCACACCTGCACTTTGAAGATGAAAACTAATTTGGTGTGGAGAACTAAGATGCATAAACCTAGACATATCATACATGCATCTGATTATAAATTTCAAAAAGGTGAACCCAAACTTTTTTGGGTTCCCAGGTCTAACATTTGATATTTTTTGTAGGGTTGCTCTCACACAAGACCTCGTGAGAGCATATGGTACCTGGACAACGGATGTTCAAAGCATATAACTGGAGATATTGGTTAATTCATAACGCTGGAAGCCATGAGTGGAGGCAAGGTTACACTTGGAGATAATGCTACAAAGAAAGTGGTTGGATCATGTATGATTGGAAATTTAAAAAACTTTTTCATAGACAATGTGTTATTAGTTGAAGGCTTAAAACATAATTTATTAAGCATAAGTCAGCTATGTGATAAGGGCTATAATGTAAAATTTTTACCTACTAGCTGCATATTAAGCCTAAATGGGAAAAATGTTTTAAATGGAAAAAGGGTAAACAATGTTTACATGATAGATTTAAATTGAATTCAATCTCCTACTGCTTTTTGTTTAAAAATTGTTTCTGATGAATCATGGCTTTGGCATAGGAGACTTTGTCATTCTAGTATGAAAAACCTTAGGAGAATTACCCAAAAGAACTTAGTGAGAGGTATACCAAAACTAGACTTTACTAAGGACTACCTTTGTGATTCATGTAAATTAGGAAAACAAGTGAAGTCCTCTTTTAAGTCTAATAAGGATCTTAGAACTAGTAAACCATTGGAAATTCTTCACATGGATCTTTTTGGACCTGTAGGAACTGTAAGTCTAGGATGGAAGGTATACGGATTTGTTATAGTTGATGATTTCTCAAGATTCACTTGGGTTAGATTTCTTTTTCATAAGAGTGAATCGTTTGAGGAATTCAGAAATTTTTCGACTTGGATTCAAAGGAAACTAGGGAGTGAAATAATTTCTATACAAAGTAATCATGGAGGAGAATTTGAAAATGAAAAATTTGAAAATTTCTGTAAAACAAAAAGGGATTGATCACAATTTTTCTGCACCTAGAACCTCTCAATAAAATGGGATAGTTGAGAGGAAAAATAGAACATTAATAGAAGCCGCCCGAGCAATGTTGGCAGAATACTCACTTCCTAGATATTTTTGGGCTGAGGCAGTTAGCACTGCCTGCTATGTTCTGAATAGGGTGAATGTGAGATCAAATTTAAATAAAACACCCTATGAGTTGCTAAAAGATAGAACACCTAATTTGTCTCATTTGCATGTTTTTGGTTGCAAGGTGTTCATTCATAATAATGAAAATCTGCCTTAGGAAAATCTGATCCAAAATAAGATGAAGGAATTTTTGTTGGATATTCAAGTGTTGGAAAATCTTATAGGATATTCAACAAAAGAACTTTGGTCATTGAAGAAACCACACATGTTGTATTTGATGAATATAGATATTTGGAAGAGCCAAATGTCGTTGAAGATGAGATTGAGAAAAACTGCCAAAAGATTTATAGAATAAATTTGGAAGAAAATGTGGAAGAGAATTTGGAAAGAGAAAACTCTTTGCCTAGAGATTTGAGATTTTCTAAAAACCACCCAAGGGAATTGATTATAGGTGAACCGAGTGAGGGTGTTAGAACTAGGCATGGATTAAACAAGGAAGTCAATCATTCAGCCTTTATTTCAACTATTGAACCCACTAACATTGATCAAGCACTTTCTGATGAATTTTAGATATTGACCATGCAAGAAGAGTTGAATCAATTTGTAAGAAATGAAGTTTGGGAATTAATTTCAAGGACAAAAGATCAAAGTGTTGATAGAACCAAGTGGGTGTTCAAAAATAAAATGAATGACTCAGGAGTAGTCATTAGAAATAAGGCTAGATTAGTTGCTAAGGGGTATAATCAAATTGAAGAAATTGATTTTGAGGAGACTTTTGCCCCTGTAGCTAGACTTGAAGCAATTAGGGTTTTACTTGCCTTTGCCTGTTTTAAAGGTTTTAAATTGTTTCAAATGGATGTCAAAAGTGCCTTTTTAAATGGGGGTAATTGAGGAAGATGTTTTTGTAGAACAACCTCCAGATTTTGAAAATTCTAAATACCCAAATCATGTTTTCAAGTTAAAAAAGGCATTATATGGATTGAAACAGGCACCTAGGGCTTGGTATGAGAGGTTGAGCACTTTCCTACTTGAAAGATCTTTTGAAAAAGGAAGTGTGGATACAACTCTCTTTTTAAAGAAATTTGGAAAGGATATTCTCATTGTTCAAATTTATGTAGATGATATCATTTTTGGATCTTCAAATAAAAATCTTTGTGATGATTTTTCTAAAACAATGAGTAGTGAATTTAAAATGAGTCTAATGGGAAATTTAAATTACTTTCTAGGTTTTATCATTAAGCAACTTGAGGATTGTACTTTTCTTAGTCAAACTAAATATGTTAAGGACATCCTTAAAAAGAATAAAATGGACAATGCTAAACCTGTTAGTACACCAATGAGTTCCTCAGTTCAGTTGGATAAGGACCTTAAGGGAAAATCTGTTGATCAAAAGAAATTTAGAGGGATTATTGGATCTTTACTTTACTTGACTGCTAGCCGACCAGATATTATGTTCAATGTTTGCTTATGTGCTAGATTTCAATCAGATCCAAAAGAATCACATTTGACAGCAGTGAAAAGGATATTAAGATACTTACTAGGAACTCAGAACTTAGGAATTTGGTATCCTAAGTTTAGCTCTTCATTTGAAATTATTGGTTATTCAGATTCTGACTTTGCAGGCTATGGAGTGGATAGGAAAAGCACTTCTGGAACATGTCAATTCATTGGAAATTTATTAGTTTCATGGTCTAGTAGAAAACAAAATTCAGTGGCCCTATCTACTGCAGAAGTAGATTACATTGCATTAGGAAGTTGTGTGGCACAAGTACTTTGGTTAAAATAACAGTTGATTGATTTAGGATTAACTATAGGCACTATTTCAATTTATTGTGATAATACTAATGCTATTTGTATTTTCAAAAATCCTATTTAACATTCTAGAACCAAACACATTGACATATGGCATCATTTCATAAGGGATCATGTATCCAAGGGAGAAATTAAACTTACTCATGTTTCAACTGAAAATCAACTTGCAGACATTTTTACAAAACCTTTAGCCTTTGATATTTTCAGTACATTAAGAACAAGGCTTGGTATAATTGATTTGAATGCTTAAATAAAAATGTTTTTGCAACATTGATATTTATGTTTTCGTAGTTTATGTTTTTATGATTTTTTTGTTATTTTTTTTTATTTTTTTATGTGTTTTGAGTTATTTTATTTTTAGAGTCTGAGCTTTTGTCATAGTGTAGTGTGATTTGTGTTTTGTTTTATTTTCTTTAATAAAAATTCAAAAATCCAAAAATATGAAAATTGTCCGGGACGAAATTTTTTCGTTTGTACGATCGGTCAAGTCAAAAAGTCTGTACGAAAGGATGTATCGTAAATTATGTTGATTACGAAAAGCCGTTACATTTTGGATGAATTTAATCGTCTGTATGAAATTGTTTCGTCCAGAAAAACGATAATTTTTGTCAAGGACAAACTTTTTCATCCTGGACGAACGTATCATTTTCTTTAAATTAGAAGGCTTTCTAAATCAACAATCACATCTCCAAATATCTTATTCAATCACTTTTGACTTCCAAATCAAAAATGGCCTCCTCTAGCAAGCGACAAAAGGTGTTAGCTAAGAAACCTCATAGGAATTCTGAAAACTTTCTTTCAAAAGCAAATGAGGAATCCTTTCCTTGATTTGCCTCTGCAAAAATCACACCTTCTCGCATTCTGATCCAGACCAAAATAAACTTCAAAGTAATGCACCTTTTTGCTTCCACTCAGTTTGGATTTATCTTATCTCTCGTCCACCTCTACAACAAACAGACCTTTCTTTACTTTCTAGCCAATATGAGTTTCAACTCCGATCACTCTTATGTCAGTTCTTATATGTTTAAAGAAAAAGTTGAAATCACTAAGCATGACTTAGGGGCTTTTCTTAACTTAAGAACTGAAGGTCGTAGAGCCTATACCCTTATGAACGATAACACCTTCAAGTGGTATGAAGTCAATAGGGTGATTAGAGGAAATGACTTAAATTATCATATTGCTAGAGTTTCTGGAATGACAAAAAATGCTCGAATCATCCAGCACATTCTTAGATCTTCTATTATTCCAAAAGCTGGTAATATGATCAACATTACTCCACTCCTTTATGTTCTGACTTTTTTGATTATGAAAGGTAGTCCTATTGATGAAGCCCAACTTATCTTAGACCATCTTTATGGGCTTTCTGAAATTGGACATGCTGATCAGAAAAGAAAAATGAATATATCATTGGGTCACTTGATTACATTTATTTTGGAAAAGAAATACAATCTAGTGCATCCTGATGAAGAATATGAAGAGCCGGTCTACTACAATGATGCTTCATTTAGAGCAATCTTCAAGGAGCAAAAAGAAAAAGAACATGCCAGTGCTTCTGAAGAAGAAGAAGAAGGAGAGCAAACATCTTCACCTCAATCAAATTATCAAAATTTGATTGAGAAATTTGATAGTCTTGAGACTCATTTTGATCAACGATTTGATCAAATTGATGCTCAACTTCAGCAGCAGCAATAGGACATTGGTAATATAAGAAATGAAGTTCATGAAATTAATACCAATGTTATGTTGATGACTTCCTACTTCAACTTATTTGGTGGCATTCCTCCTCCTCCAGAAGAAGAATAGAGATTTGGGAGATGATTTTCTAGATGTTAATTGTATTAGTGTTTGTTCTAGTTGTGATTGTTTATGTTTATTTTAAGTTCAGTGTATTTTTTTTTGTTTTAGTATTGATATTATAAGTTGATCTTGTAATCCTTTTATTAATATCAATATTTGTTGTATTTGTTTTAAATTTGAATTGTTTTTGAAATGTATTTAGTTTTTATGAATTTCATTAGTCTTTTTAATCTTAATTGTGCTTAAATTAGATTGTAATTTGAGATTAATTTCATTAGAAAATCTAGTCTTTCTAAATTTAAAATTTGTTTATAACTTGTTATAATTAGAATTTTTAATTTCATGTCTATTCATTTAGACTACATAAAAATTAATATTATTATTGCAATTTAGATGCTTTCTTATTTTATATTTCTTTGCTTAAGTGATATTTATGCACTTAGAAAAATTTGAAATTTTAGATTATTAATCTTGGAAAGAATTGGTTTCAATTACTCTTGAAAATTGTACAAAGAGTACAAAAATCAAAAGGAATGCGCAAAGGTTCGCAAATGTGAAAAAGATGCACAACATAAGCCCAATGTAAAAAGATGCAAAAAATGTGCCAAAATTTTTGAAAAAGATGCGCAAAGCGCCACATGTGGTAATTCTCTTCTTTCCAGATTCTTTCAATCTCTTAATTCAAATTGATCTTATGTTTATTTATATTTCTATTGAATTTTGAAATATAGAATTTTTATTCATCTCTCTTGTAATAATTTTCTATATCTCAAATGTCTAGATTGAATCATGTCTTTGATAAATTCTTCTTACTTACAATGTTATATCACTTCTTAAATTCTATCAATTTCTATGATTTACCTAATGTTATTAATTTTAGATTGCATACATTATGTCAATCACTCTTTAGATTAAATTTTCAAATAGATTTCATTTAATTAGATACATTTCTTGTCTATTTCTTCTTCACTTTTTGTTGTTGTCAAAAAGGGGGAGAAATTATTGTGTTTGTTTGTATTTTGATTTTGTGTCATTTAGCTTGTGTTATTGTCTCCTTATTTTTATTTTTGTTTTTTTGAAAATATTTTGAAAAATAAAAATATTGTTCTTTAATTTAAAATGCCTCCTTATTTTCATGTATTCATCAATTCAGGGGGAGTTTAGGATATTTTTTTTAATTTGAGATCTTACAAACAATAAATGTTTTTCCATCATCAAAAAGGGGGAGATTGTTAAGATAGTTGCTGTTTGCATGTTTTACATTTTTGCAACTTGTATAGTTTTGATGATTCCAAACATTATTGTTCAAATGTGTAGTTATCTCCTAACAATTTTAGAAGATTTGTATTTGTTCTTGTGTGTACTAACATTTCAGGAAAATTGAACTCCAGACTACGAAGACTTCAAATTAAAATTCAGCATAAGATACTTTGTGAATTTGAAGCTTATATTTTTCTTTGAAATGAACTTGAAAGGGAGTGATTGTAATTAAGTGAATAAAAACATGCACACACACATAAGGAGATAATATAAAATTTATACTGATCATACGGAATGATATCAGTTCGTACGGGACGATCAGACAGTTATCTCCTATTAAGATCACATGGAACGAATAGGAACTGGCCAAGAAAAAATTTTCTAAGTCCTATTCGATCTGGTCTCTGTAAGATTTTCGTCTGGATGAAATTAAATATCGTCCAGGATGATCTGCTCTCTGTAAGATTTTCATCCAGACGAAATTAATTATCGTCCAGGATGATCTGGTCTCTGTAAAAATTTCGTCCGGACGAATCAATTTTCGTCTAGACGATACAACTGACTTAGAACGGTTTTTTCTGCAGTTTTTGGAACCGACTTTATAATAACCGTTCCTACCGGACGAACTTGGTTCGTACGGGACGATCAGCTTGTACGAAAATATTTCGTACACATATACAAACAGGTTCGTTTCAAGGCTTTTAAGTAATATCGTCCAGGATGATTCACGATCGTACGGGACGATCAACTGCGTATATAATTGAAAACTTGCAGTTTTTGGGCAGTTTTTCTTGTCTTTTGTATATATAGTCCAAATTAGACTGCCACCAAATCTTTTTGTCATTTGATCTTCGTGCCTCTTGAGAGAATAGCCAAGGAGAGAGTGTAAGAGTGCATTCAAAGGAGGATTCCTACCATTGGAGCGTGAAGGCTTCACTTGGAGTTTAAAGGTAAGAATCTCTACTTGTGAATTGGGATTACTTCACTCTTTTCTTTCTTCATTCTAGATTCTTATGAGAAGATCTGTCAAGGAGATCCGGTTTGATGCCGACACTTGGAGAGTGTGAACAGCCGAAGGGTTCTCTGCCCACACTAGGAGAGTGTGAAAGGACGAAGGGTTATCTGCCCACACTAGGAGAGTGTGAAAGGACGAAGGATTCTCTGCCCACACTAGGAGAGTGTGAAAGGATGAAGGGTTCTCTGCCCACACTAGGAGAGTGTGAAAAGACGGACGGTTCTCTTCCAACACTAGGGATTGTGTAAAAGGACGACGGTTCTCTACCGCACCGAGTAGTGGTGAAAAGAGTGTTTTGTAAAGGCTTCTCCACCTTGTAGTGGGTGCAAAAAGAGAGTCACTATTGGTATTAGTGCAATACTCAGAGGGTGCCTCTGGGGAGTGGATGTAGGTCTGGTTTAGACCGAACCACTATAAATATGGTGTCATTTACTTTATTGTTTTTACTTTTCCGCATTTATTTTTGGTTTAAAAACTCTGTGGTCGAAAAACGATTTCTATAAAAACTTAATAAAAATTTTCATTTCATTTCAACTCAGATTCAAAGAGGGTTTAAATTTTTTAAATACCAATTCACCCCCCCCTCTTGGTAGCCTTGGGACATCAACTTAGGTCTAACAACCTATTTACTAGACTCAACAGGATGGTGCCACGAGGGGCTTGCTCCGCCACTAGCAGATCTAATCCTAAGGAAAGGAAGCACTGGGACTCATACTTAACCTTAAAGAAAAGAAAGTAGTTTTAGAATTCAAAAAGCATTAAATAAGATTGAGTCGAGTTCAATTGGAAATCAAGTATTTTATTGATTCAAAGATCGAGCTACATCAAGCATAGTATTTCTTAAGGAAACGCACATTTATATGAAGCATTGGGTGATTTCCCTTACAATCCACTAACTGATACAAGCCTCCTTCATAGACTGTTTCCACTACGAAGGGTCCTTCTCAAGTTGGTTCAAACTTTCCACCGAGTTTTCGGTGCACTAAGATAGGCCTCCGAAGAACCAAGACCAAGTCGCCTACTTGGAAGGTTCTAGGTCGCACTAACTTATCGGAAGCTTGAATCATTCAGGATTTATACACTCTACATTTTGTTGAGTTTAAAGATGACATCCTTCAAGGCTCTCAAGTTCTTCTAGGCGGAGTTGTGCATTTTATTGAGTTGTAATCTGATTCTGAATTACAATTCTGAGTGAAGGAATTTGAACTTACAGAGGGAGTACGGCCTCAGATCCATACACTAGTACAAACGGTGTTGATTGGGACGGGGTTCGATAAGTGGTCTGGTAGGCCCATAAAGCTTCCACCAACCTCTCATCCCACTGACGTTTATTATCATCTAGGGTCTTTTTGATGATTTGAACCAAGGTTTTATTGAAGGCCTCAGCCAATCCATTAGCCCAAGGGTTATAGATTGTTGAGTATCTCCAATCAATGCCGTGGCGACTTGCAAAATTATTGATTTTTGTAGACTTGAAAGCGGACCCATTATCGGATATGATTCTACACGGGATGCCAAATCTATATACGATATGATCATGGAAGAATTTTATTACATGATGTGATGTTACATTTCTTGATGGGACTGCTTCCGCCCATTTTGAAAAATAATCAGTCGCTGGTAAAATGAAGCGATGACCCTTTGAAGAAGGAGGGTTAAATGGCCCAATGATATCCGTGCCCCAACTTTCGAAGGGCCACGAGGCTATCGTGGGATGCAACACATTAGGTGGCTGATGTAAAACCACACCGTGTACTTGGTACTAATGACAACATTTTGCAGTTTTCATGCAATCGTCAATTGTCGTAGGCCAGTAGTATCCAAGTCTTTTGATCTTCATTTTCATCTTAGTACCCGATTGATGAGCATCGCACAGTCCAGCATGGAGTTCGTTAACGATCTTCAAGGCCTCATATTTGTCTAAACAATGGAGCCACATCTGACCAAATGATCGTCGGTATAATATATTGTTGACTAGTGCGTAGGATAAGGCACATTTCTCTCGTGAGGGAGCTTGCCTTCTTGAAGGTATTCAATTATCGGTTGTCTCCAATCTGCTTTTTAATCGACTGCTGAAGAGGTAGAAAGGACCTGGAAAACTTGTTTGTTGATGTACTCCAAATCTATGGGAGACAGGATTTGACGACCCTGCACCTCTATAGGGATGAAGTCTTCTTCTGGACAGGTAAATTCTTTTGCAAGCTTTGCGAGGGCATCCGCCGAAGAATTGCTTCCACGGGGAATCCTATACATAGTTACAATTGGAATTTTCTCAAGCAAGTGACTGGTGTACTGGTGGTATTTCAAGAGTTTAGGATTCAAAACTTTATAGGTTCCTGCAATCTGGTTGATCACCAATTGGGAATCACCAAAAATTTTAATCTATTTAATCTCCATCAAAATTGTAAGTTCCAAGCCAGTTATCAGAGTTTCTTACTCAGCCTCATTATTTGTACAATGTTCTAAAATGGTAGGAAAAGTACATCATTCCCTTATCCGGTGTTATGAACACCAGGCCAACTTCAGCTTTCCCGGGAATAGTAGATCCAGGTGCTTTGCCCCGTTGGGAGGACGCAGTACCGTATAAATACATTTCCTAGGTTTGAGTATTAGATTCATCAAAATTCATGATTTGTTTGTCGGGTAAATCATCGTTTAGAGTAGATTCTTCCGGCAACGGGTGTGCCGCAAGGAAGTCGGCAACGGCCTTCGCTTTCACAGCATGCGGGGTAATGAAAGTGATTTCAAATTGGAGTAATATCATAGACCAACGAGCCAAACATCCTGACAACGTAGGCCTGGTCATAAGGTATTGCAAAGGGTTAAAACTGAAAATTAAGTTGACTTGATGAGAAAGCATGTAATGCCTTAGTTTTTGTGCTGCAAAAACTAGGGCAAGACAATATTTCTCAATCATTGGATATCAAATTTTCGTTGGTAGAGGTCTTCAACTTAGGTAATAGAGAGCATTCTCTTTCCCCTCGTCATTGACTTGAGCAAGGAGGGCCCCGAGAGACTCGTCAAGGGCCGTAGTGTAAAGAATTAAAGGTCTCCCCGGAATAGGGGCTGCCAAGACTAGTGGATTTGTCAGGTATTGTTTGATATTTTCAAAGTCAGATTAACATTTCTCGTCCCAAATGAATTTGGCATCCTTTTTAGCGAGGATCGAGAATGACTGACATCTTTTAGAAAGATTGGAAATGAATCTTCTTATATCCTCCAGTCTACCTTGAAGAGACCTTAATTGAGTAAGACTCCTAGGAGGCAGCATATTTAAGATAGCTTCAATTTTGGTAGGATCAATTTTAATTCCACGGTGCCTTACTACGAAACTTAGAAATTTCCCTAACGTGACACTGAAAGCGCACTTAGAGGGATTCATCTTAAGGTCATAGCGGCACAACCGCTTGAAAATGATTCTTAAGTCATAAAGATGAGCCTCTTTAACTTTACTCTTGACAACTAAATCGTCGATGTAGCATTCGACTTGATTGTAGATTAAGTCGTCAAAGATTCGAGCATTCTGGGGCCATTCGATTTGCTTGATAGCCCACTGGTAGGTTGCACCGACATTTTTAAGGCCAAATGACATCACGTTATAACAAAAGATTCCTATAGGACTTATGAATGCAGTATTTCTCTCATCTTCTGGGGCCATCTTTATTTGATTATGACCAGACGTGCCATCCATAAAAGAGAAAATGATGTGCAAAGAGGCGAAGTCCACCATGAGTTCTGGAATTGGCAAAGGAATTTCATCCTTAGTACATGCCTTATTCAGGTCTCTATAGTCAACACAGACTCAGATTTGACCATTTTTCTTTCGTACAGGCACGACGCTGGCTACCCAAGAAGGATATTGCTCCTCCTGGATAAATCCGGCCTCGGCCAATTTCTTAACTTTAGAAATGACTTGTTGTTCGATCTCCAAACGCATGCATCGTGGATCTTGTTTGATAGGAACGACATCGTGCCGGATACCAAGTTTATGAACTGCTATATCGGTGGAGAAGCCTGGCATTTCATCATATGTCCAAGCGAAACAGTTTTTAAACTCAGATAGAAGTTGAATTAGATCCTTAGACTCATCCTCACTCAATAAAGAACTTATGAACGTGGGGCGAGGGTCATCCTCTGTTCTAAGGTTAATTTCATTAAGTTCATCAACTGTCGATTTAATTTCTTGTTCAAATTCAGGGGGTGCATCCCGAATTTGAACTTCATCTGAATCATCTAAGGTCTCCAAACAAAGTCTATCAAGCGAATCGACGACTTCAGTAGGGACATTTTTAGATTCAAGATGGATGGTTATCATGAAGCAATATTCATCATCGTCAAATGAACTAACGGTACCAAAGCCGATATCACTCGTCCAATTTTTATTGAATTTGGAATTCCAAATACTTTGGTGGTATCTAGCTTGACCCTTAGTCCATTGACTCGAAGCAAAACCTTTAGAGATAAGAGCTTTAACATTAAGAGGAAAGTAGCCGAAAGATAATTCCATTAATTCGTTGAAATCTGCCTCTTCAAGGATTACATCACCTTTATTCCTTGAAGAGGAGGTGCCAGGGAAGAACCTCTTGACTTTCCTTACTTCTAAATCTAAGTTAGGGGCATCCTTAGTTATTAACCCTGAGACTCTCTCAGCTGACAGTGGGGTTAAGACTAAGGATTTAATTACCCTCTTAAGCTTATCATACATACTCAATTCAGGAACATCACTTTGAGGTTTAGAATTGTTACCCTCCTGATCACTATCTGAGTCTAAAGTGAGATCAAACTTTGGAGGAAGATTGGATTTTTTGTAGTCAAAAGCAATTCTGTCACCCCTCTTTCTTGGTTCTTCATCAGAACTTGGATTCAAGTTCGATGTACATCGGGGTATTCCTTCTTTCAGTTGAAACCCGACCTCGATCACGTGATCTTTGGGCCATCCTCCCACCTCTTTGAGGCAAATTGTTTGGAGGCCTAAAGACCATGTGCTCAATGTTGTCTTCACTGCTTGAATTTTGTTCTTTTGTACTCTTGATTTTTCTTTTCTCAACTCTTGAATTACTTTTGAACCATGATTTTCCACTTTTTCTTCCTTAACATTGATCTCTACCTTAGATTTAGTAGTGGACCCTTTGGGAACATAATATGCAGCATCCTCGTATATCCCGATCTCGTGAATAGAGAATGGTTGCAAATCACCTTAATTTCAAACTCAATGCCATCTCGTTGGTACTTGATGCATTGATGTAGGGTGGAAGGAACCATCCTATACTCATGGATCCAGGGCCTACCTAGGAGGGCATTAAAGGATGTCACCGAATAGATTATATGAAATTTCAGTTTTCAACTCTTCTACTCTAGAAGAAGTGTGATTGAACCTAAAGCCTTCTCTCCCTTTTCGTTGAACCCACGAAGCACCAACTTGTTAGTTGAGAGCTTACTAGTATCAACTCTAAGGTATGCGAGAGTTTTTATGTTCATCACGTTGACCGATGCACCCAGATCTACAAGAACTCTTGATAGTTTAAACTTTCCCACATTTACAGTAATGTAAAGTGGGCGATTATGATCGGCAATTCCAAGGAGTAGATCTTCGTCGGAGAAGGTAACTCCTGGGATTTCTTTGAAGTACAAAGCTTCTTCCTCGGAAGTTGAAGCGAGTTGAGCTAAGAAAATCTCGGGGTCGAGAAGTGCTTTAATTAGAGTCTCCCTCATCTCTTTTGAAAGGACGAAGGCGTTGTAAATACTCAACTTAGTAGGCAACTTCCTAAGGTGAGCTAAGACGTTGTAATCGACGCTTGGAACATTTACATCGGGACCCGGTGGATTTGAAGGAGAGTTTGACTGTTGAGTAGAAACTTGAATCGGATTAGTGGAAATAACTTATTTTCCCTTTTCCTGTGGGGGAAACCTAGGGGGTAAAACCTTGCCACCACGCAGTTGTACTTGCATGATTTCATCGGAAGGACAATCTACGGGGAGGTCTACGCTCTCCTTAGGCGGTTGATTGTCATTTTCTGAATAGGAATTTGAATCCGAGAAGTCTATCACGACGGGACTCCCTTGAAAGTTAATTTCAAGGTATCACCATCTGATAAGACATCAAATTTGTCTTCCTTTTGAAGGGTCAGATCTGGAGAGCTGAGTTTTTTAACTTCTTGAATATCCTCAGCTGATTCTGGGTTGTTTTCAACAAAAGAGTCATTTGAAATTACATTCTCAACACAAATGATCAAAACATTTGCAGAAGGATCTTTCTTTTATTTAATTTTTGACCCTTTACCTTTGATGGGGCAAAGTAAAAGTCAGATAACTTTAGTGGGGCTAGCGATTTTGAGCCACCGTCCACCACTTGTACAGATCTCTCATCAACAAATTTCCTCTCTACAAAAGATTCACTCTTTTAATTTTTATTTGATACAATAGTTCCTACAACTACTGGAGAGGAAATCGTCCCAACATCCTTCTGCGATGCCTCCAGCTCAACCTCCCAGATCGGGCCCTGGGCTCTCGTCGGTAACTGTTAAGAAAGACAAAAAGATTGGTTAATCGATTTTTTAAATGCCCGGGATAGTGCTATATCCCAACTATCTTCAATGGACAAAGAAATATTAGAATTATTACCTGAGATGGATTTGACAGACCCCTGATCCGGATCGACCAAGAACTCCTTTGGAATTATGATATTACCTTGATGAAAGTTCCTTTCAAGCCAGTCCATGAAAACAAAGCAGTCCTCGATTGTATGGCCCAACATGAGGTGGTAAGCGCAAAAATTAGGGTGATCCCGTTATTTGCCTCCTCCGGCTTCTTGGCCTCTGGCAATCGAAAGTCTGGCTTCTTTTGGAGACTCTTAAAAATTTTTCTTACCGATTCTCTTTTAAAGGGATAAGAGCGAGCCAATCTCTCTTTAATAGACATCGGGTAAGGTCCTCTAGTGGGTTGAGAAGTTACCTGAAACGGTTGAGGTTTCTGAGTTTGTTGAACGATATGATGACTTGATTGAACGTTGACCGGCTTCTTCCCCTTGTTGACTGTTGAAACTGTTGTTGTCCTCTTTTCAAAGGATTTCAACGATTTACTAACCTTCTTATCTTCAGTAGAATCCTTAAAGAATGACATTTTGGAAGCCTCTTCTTGTAAATTACTAGCTTTATTAAGAAGCTTTTCGAAGGTTTTGATCGTAAACCCCTTTAATAGAAAAGCAACGGGCCCGTGGATATTCTTTAGAAGAATCTCCACTGCATGTTGTTCTTGCAGTTGTGGTTCACATTTCATCGAGAGGTTTCGCCACCACAAGATGTAGTCGACTAAAGACTCGCCCGATTTTTGCTTTTCGATGACGAGATCACCAGCGGTTATATGTTGTTGAGCTCCTGAGAATCTCTTTAAGAAGTGACCCTTGAGTTCTGTGAAAGTTTTTACATAACCATTTGGTAAATCTGTGTACCACTCAAAAGCAATACCGGGTAAATTACTCACAAACTAATGAAAGAGTAGAGCATCCGACCCTCCTACATTACAACAGCTTGCTCGGAAATGAGCCAGATGCTGTCTCGGGTTTTTTAAGCCACTAAAAACTTTGAAAGAAGGTGTCCCAAAGCCTTTTGGATAAGGAACCAATTCATATTCCTTGGGGTAGGGTCTACCCTTTGGAATAGATACAGTTCCTTGTGAATGGGCTAAGGCCTCCCTTACCTGGGTTTCAATCATCTGATGGATATCCTTTTCTGGTGGAGACACTGGAGAAGTAACTTCTAAAAGTTTGGGATTTGAATCAGCTTTCTTGCTATGCTCGCCCATTGTATGTACTGTGGGCTGCAACTGCTCGGGTCTCGACTGTTGTGACTGCAAAAGCTGACTCTGCATTTGTTCAACTTTTATCATCATCTCCTCAACCTTCCTTTCCAGACTTTTGATATAGTCATCTTTTTCTTTTAATCTGATAGAACTATCTGAATCTGAATCTACTGCTGCTGACTCTTCTTCCTTACCGAAATGGTGCTTAGAAGGCTCAGCATCTTTAATTGACGCTCGAGTTTTGACCATGTGAACATCTGCTATTGGCTCCTCCTCAACTAACAAATCATCTTCATCCAGATTGAATTCATCAACAGCCTTCTTCTTAAGGATATCTCTGATTTATTGTACCACTTTCTCGACTGGTCTCCAATCTATTTAAAAATGGACTTGTTAAAGGTTATTAAAATTGTTAAGGACAAATTGCTCACATTGTTTTCTATTAATTTAATTTCCATGAAAAGTTTCAAGAATTACTTTAAAGTGGCTCTTGATTTAGGTATCTCTTTGAAGTTCCCTTTACTTCCTACTACCTCTCATCTGGTTTATTAGGTTAAACCAATGTTGGGTGGTTTTTGTTTGAATAGTTGCTATTTGAATGATTTATATTTGTGCAACTTATGTAGTTTTGATGATTCCAAACATTATTGTTCAAATGTATAGTTATCTCCTAACAATTTCAGAAGATTTGCACTTGCTCTTGTGTGTACTAACATTTCAGGAAAATTAGACTCCAGACTACGAAAACTTCAAATCAAATTCAACATGAGATATTTTGTTTATTTGAAGTTTGCCTTTTCTTTGAATTAATTTTGAAAGGGAGTGATTGTAATTGAGTGAATAAAATCTCACACACACGAATAAGGAGATTTTAAAATTCTATACTGATCGTACAGGACGATATTTATCGTACTGGACGATCTGTCAGTTATCTCCTATAGAGCACTTGGAACGAATAGGAACTTGCTCGGAAAAATTTTTCTAAGTCCTATTCGTCCAGGACGAATTTTATTATCGTCCCGGACGATGGGTTCTCTGTAAAATTTTCGTCCAGACGAATTTTAACATCGTACGAGGCGACCAGTCCTCTGGAAAATTTTTGTCCAGACAAAAATAATTATCGTACCGGACGATCAGCTCTCTGGAAAATTTTTGTCCAGACGAAAACAAATTATCGTCCGCGGCGATTGGTCCTCTGGAAAATTTTCGTCCAGACGAAATAAATAATCGTCCAGGACGATCGGCTCTCTGGAAAATTTTCGTCCAGACGAACATATTTTCGTCCAAACGATTAACCGACTTAGAATAATTTTCAGCAGTTTCTAGAACCGACCTTGTAATAACCGTTCGTACTGGACGAACCTAGTTCGTACAGGACGATCCGCTGTACGAAGTCATTTCGTACACATATACAAATTGGGTCGTTTCAGATCGTTTAAGTAAAATCGTCCAGGACGATCCAGGATCGTACAAGACGATCCACTGCGTACAGAATTGAAAATATGCAGTTTTTGGGCGGTTTTTCATGTCTTTGTATAAATAGTCCAAATTAGACTACCACCCAATCTTTTTGTCATTTGATCTTCGTGCCTCTTGAGAGAATAGCCAAGGAGAGAGTGGAAGAGAGCATTCAAAGGAGGATTCCTACCATTGGAGCGAGAAGGCTTCACTTGGATTACTAAGGTAAGAGTCTCTACTTGTGAAATTGGATTTCTTCACTCTTTTCTTTCTTTCTTCTAGATTCTTGTGAGAAGATCAGTCAAGGAGATCCGGTTCTCTGCCGACACTTGGAGAGTGTGAACAGACGTAGGGTTCTCTGCCCACACTAGGAGAGTGTAAAAGGACGAAGGGTTCTCTGCCCACACTAGGAGAGTGTAAAAGGATGAAGGTTCTCTGCCTACACTTGGAGAGTGAACAGCCGTAGGGTTCTCTGCCCACACTAGGAGAGTGTAAAAGGATGACGGTTCTCTGCCAGCACTGTAGATTGTGTAAAAGGATGACGGTTCTCTGCCGCACCGGGTAGTGGTGAAAAGAGTGTATTGTAAAGGCTTCTCCGCCTTGCTGTGGGTGCTAAAGGAGAGTCACTTTGTGGTATTAGTGCAATACTCAGAGGGTGCCTCTGAGGAGTGGATATAGGTCTGGTTATAGACCGAACCACTATAAATTTGGTGTCATTTACTTTATTGCTTTTATGTTTCCGCACTTTAAATTTCAGTTTTAACAACTCTGTGGTTGAAAAACATTTTTCTACAAACTTTAAAAGAAAATTTTATTTCGGTTCAACTTTATCATTAAGAGGGTTTAAAATTTTTATAACTACCAATTCACCCCCCTCTTGGTAGCCGTGGGACATTTACTTAGGCTTAACAACCTAATTACTGGACTCAACAAGTGGTATCAGAGCATAGTTTCAAAATCATAAGTTTGAACTACTTTTTGATTAACGTAGATGGCTACATTTGGAAACCGAAACACACCTGAGGGTTACTCTATCACTAGACCTCCACTGTTTGACAATATTCCTTTTGATTTTTGGAAAACACGCATGTCTACTTTTTTACATTCACTTGATTATCGCATGTGGATGCTAGTCCAGGAAGGTTACTCAAAACCAACTAGATTAGTTGATAGAATTAGGGTAGATACACCCTATGCAGATTGGACTATAGAAGAACGTGACTTAGCACAATTAAATGTGAAATGTTTAAATAGTTTCTTTTGTGCTTTAAAATCTGAAGACTACATGCGAGTTTTCACTTGTAAAAGCGGAAAAGACATATGGGATAGACTTTGTATTACTTATGAAGGGACAAATGAGGTTAAGCAATCAAGACTCAATATCTTGTTACATGACTACGAATTATTTCGCACGAAACCTAATGAATCTATATCTGACATGTACACAAGATTCACTCAAATTGTCACCTCTTTGCATGCACTTGGTAGGGAATTAACTAATGCTGAAATGGTCAATAAGATTCTTCGTTGTTTACCTACTGCATATGATGCTAAAATTACTGCAATTACAGAGTCTAAAGATCTGAACATTTATTCCATTGACAATCTTCTTGGTTCACTCATTGCTTACGAGCAAGGAGTAAGTCAAAGAAAGATTGATGCAGGTGAACCAAGAAAGGACAAGAATATTGCACTAAATGTGGAAGAGTCAGAAAGTGAACACTCACAACCTGAGGATGAAGACGATATTGCACTGATGACTAGACAATTCAGAAGCTTTTTAAAGAGGAAGCAGAAGAGACGCCAGCAATGGAATAGAGGTAAGTATAACAGAAATGGCAAGGTTTCTAATGAAGTGATTTGTTATGAATGCAGGAAACCAGGTCATATAAAGACTGATTGTCCAAAACTCAAAGCCACTCCTAGCAAGGAGAAGGTAGAGGAGAAACCAATGGTAAAGAAGGGCAAGAAGAAGTTTCAAAAGGCTTTTTGGGCGGACTCAGCTTCAGACTCATCTGAGACTGAAAAAGAAGAAGAAGTCACCAACCTTTGCTTGATGGCAGATAAAGCTGAACAATCAGATCAAGAAGAGGTATGTGATTTAACCTATAATGAATTGTTTGAAGTTTCTGAACACATGCATGACGCATATAGGAAAATGAAAAAGATGCATGCTAGTATAGTTTTAGAATTAGAAGAGCTTAATAAGGAACACGAAATCCTTAGGAAAGATCATGCTTTAATTGATAGCAACCACATGAAACTACTTGATGAATATGATGACTTGAATAAAAATTTTGAGAATTTAAAATCATCCTATGCTGAACTTGAAAAAGAATTTAAGAAATTTAAGGATGAATCTGAGAGCAAGACATATAGAATCAATTATACCAATCGAATCTTGGAGGATATGAATTCATTTTACAAACTCACTATAAGAGCTCTCGAGGATAATAGGAACCCCCCTAAACTTGAAGATTTTACAAATCCTAAATATTATCCTAAATTCATGAAATCCCTTAGAAGATAATCATATGAAAGAAAACATAGGAATATTTTTCCTAATGTTAAATGTAACAATTGTGGATTTTTGGGACATATATCTCACACCTGCACTTTAAAGATGAAACCTAATTTGGTGTGGAGAACTAAGATGCATAAACCTAGACATATCATACATGCATCTGATTATAAATTTCATAAAGGTGAACCCAAACTAGTTTGGGTTCCCAGGTCTAACATTTGAGAATTTTGTAGGAATACTCTCACACAAGACCTCGTGAGAGTATATGGTACCTGGACAGCGGATGTTCAAAACACATGACTGGAGATATTGCTCAATTCATAACGCTGGAAGCCAGGAGTGGAGGCAAGGTTACACTTGGAGATAATACCACAAAGAAAGTGGTTGGATCAGGTATGATTGGAAATTTGAAAAACTTTTTCATAGATAATGTTTTATTAGTTGAAGGCTTAAAACATAATTTGCTTAGCATAAGTCAGCTATGTGATAAGGGCTATAATGTAAAATTTTTACCTACTAGCTGCATAATTAGCCTAAATAGGAAAATTTTTTTAAATGGAAAAAGGGTAAACAATGTCTACATGCTAGATTTAAATTGTATTCAATCTCCTACTGCTTTTTGTTTGAAAACTGTTTCTGATGAATCATGGCTTTGGCATAGGAGACTTTGTCATTCTAGTATGAAAAATCTTAGAAGAATTACCCAAAAGAATTTGGTGAGAGGAATACCTAAACTAGACTTTACTAAGGACCATCTATGTGATGCATGTCAATTAGGAAAACAAGTGAAGTCCTCTTTTAAGTCCAATAAAGATCTTAGGACCAGTAAACCTTTAGAAATTCTTCACATGGATCTTTTTGGACCTGTAAGCACTGTTAGTCTAGGAGGAAAGGTATATGGATTTGTTATAGTAGATGATTTTTCAAGATTCACCTGGGTTAAATTTCTTTTTCATAAGAGTGAATCATTTGAGGAATTCAGAAATTTTTCAACTTGGATACAAAGAAAACTAGGATGTGAAATAATTTCTATACAAAGTGATCATGGAGGAGAATTTGAAAATGAAAGATTTGAAGATTTCTGTAAAGAAAAGGGGATTGATCACAATTTTTTTGCACCTAGAACTCCTCAACAAAATGGAGTAGTTGAAAGAAAGAACAGAACATTAATAGAAGTCGCTCGAGCAATGTTAGCAGAATACTCGCTTCCTAAATATTTTTGGGCTGAGGCGGTTAGCACTGCATGCTATGTTCTGAATAGGGTGAATATGAGATTAAATTTGAATAAAACACCCTATGAGTTGCTAAAAGGTAGAACACCAAATTTGTCTCATTTGCATGTATTTGGTTGCAAGGTGTTCATACATAATAATGGAAAATCTGCCTTAGGAAAATTTGATCCAAAATCAGATGAAGGAATTTTTGTTGGATATTCAAGTGTTGGAAAATCTTATAGAGTATTCAACAAAAGAACTTTAGTCATTGAAGAAACCACACATGTTGTTTTTGATGAAAATGAAAACATGGAAGAGCCAAAAGTTTTTGAAGAAGAAATTGAAGAAAACTCCCAAAAGATTGATAGATTAAATTTGGAACAAAATGTGGAAGAAAATTTAGAAAGAGAAGACCCTTTGCCTAGAGATTTGAGATTTTCTAAAAACCACCCAAAGGAATTGATCATAGGTGAACCAAGTGAGGGTGTTAGAACTAGGCGTGGATTAAACAAGGAAGTCGATCATTCAGCCTTTATTTCAACTATTGAACCCACTAATATTGATCAAGCACTTTCAGATGAATTTTGGATATTGGCCATGCAAGAAGAGTTAAATCAATTTGTAAGAAATAGAGTTTGGGAACTAACTACAAGGCCAAAAGATCAAAGTGTTGTTGGAACCAAGTGGGTGTTCAAAAATAAAATGAATGACTCAGGAGTAGTCATTAGAAATAAGGCTAGATTAGTAGCTAAGGGGTATAATCAAATTGAAGGAATTGATTTTGAGGAAACTTTTGCCCCTGTAGCTAGACTTGAAGCAATTAGGGTTTTACTAGCCTTTGCCTGTTTTAAAGGTTTTAAATTGTTTCAAATGGATGTCAAAAGTGCCTTTTTAAATGGGGTAATTGAGGAAGATGTTTTTGTAGAACAACCTCCAGGTTTTGAAAATTCTAAATTTCCAAATCATTTTTTCAAATTAAAAAAGGCATTATATGGATTAAAACAGGCACCTAGGGCTTGGTATGAGAGGTTAAGCACCTTCCTACTTGAAAGATCTTTTGAAAAAGGAAGTGTGGATACAACTCTTTTTTTGAGGAAGATTGGAAAGGATATACTTATTGTTCAAATTTATGTGGATGACATCATCTTTGGATCTTCAAATAAACATCTTTGTGATGATTTTTCTAAAACAATGAGTAGTGAATTTGAAATGAGTTTAATGGGAGATTTAAATTACTTTCTACGATTTAGCATTAAGCAACTTGAGGAAGGTACTTTTCTTAGTCAAACTAAATATATTAAGGACATCCTCAAAAAATATGAAATAGACAATGCTAAACCTGTTAGTACACCAATGAGTTCTTCAGTTCAGTTGGATAAAGACCTTAAGGGAAAATCTGTTGATCAAAAGAAATTTAGAGGGATAATTGGATCTTTACTTTACTTGACTGCTAGCCGACCAGATATTATGTTCAGTGTTTGCTTATGTGCTAGATTTCAATTAGATCCAAAAGAATCACATTTGACAGCAGTGAAAATGATTTTAAGATATCTTCTAGGAACTCAAAATTTAGGAATTTGGTATCCTAAGTTTAGCTCTTCATTTTAAATTATTGGTTACTCAGATTCTGACTTTGCAGGCTGTAGAGTGGATAGTGTTGGCCTCATTTTTGTATGAGGTCACTAAGACCCATCCAGAATCCAGATTTAATCCTAGACCCTAGGATCCTTCTAGATCCAAGACCTTAGAGCCTATTCTAGAGCCTAGGATTCCCTTAAATCCTAGATCTTAGAATTCTTCTAGATCTTAGGATCACTCCAACTTCAAATCAATCTCCACCCTTGATCAACCTCAATTTTAAATCAATTCCTATATTTGATCCACTCCAATTTCAATTTGATTTCTACCTGATCAATTTGAATCTCAAACTCCATCCAATTCAAATCCAAATTAATTCAAATTTCAAACATATCCAAACCTCGACTCAATCCACTTGAGAATCCAAATCTCAACCTAGATTTTGATCCTATCCTTAATCTAGCCTTGACCCTATCCATCCATTAACAATCACAACATGATTGTAAATGGTTTGGATATTTCAATTCTAATTATTCAAAATTGAAATTCATCTCAGAATCCAGAAATCCAGACTCAAATCCTAAGTCTCAAGGCCTTGTCCTAAAGACCCCTTTTAGAGATTTTTCAAACATTTCAAAACCCAATCAAATGATCTCTGATTCAGGGTCTATCACTTGCAAAGTGATAAGACATGTCTCTAGAGGTTACCCTCCAATTTTGAGCTCATTCTGAGGTCTCTAACCCCAGAATCTGAATTAAAATTCAAAGGCTGTAAAACCTTCAAATATTTACAGCCTATGCCACTGAACCTAACCCCTTTGAGATCTTGACCTTGGAACCCTTATCCAAGCCTCCAATCACTTCCAGACCCTTGATTTTAACCCATTGAGCAGTAAACTGCATTTTTCAGACCCATTTTTGACCATAGTTGACCAATAGGTCAAAATTGACCAAAATACCCCTATGGGGCTCAAATAGGGATTTCAAACCAAATGAGCTCCAAATTGGATGCAACCACCTTTGACAAATTTTAAATGTCATTTCAAATCTGTTGAACCTATTTCCAACCCTTGGGTCAACTTGGTTGACCAAGTCAACTGGTTTGACCCAAGAGGCCCTTTAAGGGTCCAAACATGTGTTTTGACCCAAATGACCTCTCTAAGTCATCCAACCACTTCCTTTGAACCTGAAATATCATTTCAAACTTGTTGAGCCTAAACCCAGACCCTGGGTCAACCTGGTTGACCAAGTCAACCCAGGTTGACCAAACAGACCCTTAGGGGCTCAAATAGGGATTTTGGTCAATTTGACCTCCCCAGACCTAGGAACCACCCTCAATGGTCTTCAAATATCTTTTCAAATTTGTCCAGCCCAGATTCACCCATTGGGTCAACCTGGTTGACCCAGTCAACTTAGGTTGACCCATTAGCTCTTAGAGGGTCTAAATGGGTTAAATCGACTCATCTGAGCTCTTCAACCCCTATTACCTATTCAAATCAATTCTTGGATAAGGCTCAAGTGTCACTTGACATTTGGTCAACTTGACTCAACTTGAGTTGACCAAGTCAACCCTCAATCCTTGGTGACATTGGCTCCCATTTTCCCTACCCTTGACCTTTGACTTTTGACCCTTAATCAAACTGTCCTAAATGACCTTTTACCTCTCCAAATGCCACATCACTAACTTTGACCTAGTTGACTGGTCAAACCAAGTCAACAAAGCCCTAAATCCCTCCTTGAATTGGTCAAACCATCTATTTAACTTCAAGGAGTGTGAGATTAGGCTTGGAAGCTCTCCCATTGGCTGCTCATACTTCCCTTCATGCCACATCACCAGCCTTGACCTGTTGACTGGTCAACCTGGTCAAACTCAAGCCTAAACCTCTTCTAGAAGGCTTTATCACATGCTAAGCTCCTTTCCCTTGATTTAAGCTGCCCAAGGCCGACCCATTAGTGCCCTAAAGCTCTCTAATAGGCCCCTTAACCGAGCTCTGCCCCTGGTTTAGCCATAAATGGCAATCCCTCTCCTCCACTCATCCCAAGTCCACCCAATGGGAATGAGGCATGTCCAGCCTTTGGGGCAGCCTTCCAGCTTTCCCAGGGACAGGTGGCATCATCTGGAGAGCCCAGGAGTCAATCCCAGCCGTCCAAATTCACCCAGGCCGCTTGAATAGGAAAAAAAGTTGATTTTGAGAGGAGAGAATCAAGGCAGCTTCTCTCACTAACCCCAGCCTCCCAGAACGAGTTCTCAATTCGTTTTGGATCTCCAGAGCCTTCTCTACCTCCCCACTACAAAATCCAAGTGGTTGCACGTCACCGGCGGCGAGTTCTCCGGCGAGCCCACCACCTAGACCGTCCCAGGCCTGTAGCAGTCGATCCAGGCGTGTTCGAGCTCGGGTTTGTGCCAGGGATCTTCACTTGGACAGTCTACAAGCTCATCCATCCAGAAATTTCAAAGATCTAACGGTATAATCCCTTAAAACCTTAGATCTAGTTCACATTAGATAAATTTAAATAGCTTCATGTATTCAGTGCCTTAGCTAAAACCAATCTTTCCCCATTTTTTCTGTTCATGCTTACTCTTTAAGTTTAAAATTTCAAGCGATTTGGTCCATCCGATCGAGAGAACGAGTCAAAAAACATTTTCTAGGGCGTCACTCACGGTTTCCGGTGAGTGTACGTTTTCTGGACCGTTGATCGTTCGATCAACGGTCCAGATCGAGCCCTTCCGCGGTCTGATCCAACCGCGCGTTCGATCTGTCGTTTGATCAGCCGTCCGGCAACATCTAGGCCCTCGGATCAGAAACCGCGGAGTCGAATCCCACCGTCCGATCTCGTCCCGCAGAGATCAACCGCGGGATTCGATCTCATCCGTTGGATCAGACCCGCTGTGATCCGACGGCTGCCACAAGCCGCTGACGTGGTTAAGTGAAAACCGCGTGAAGCGGCCCGCGGCCGACGCGTGTCCCCGCCGTCACGCGGTTTCGATCCCGCGAATCCGCGCGTGCCGCGTGTCTGACCGCCGCCGTTTAATTAAGGAAAATGTGTTTTTAATTTGTTTTAATTACAGAAACTTTAAAAAATCATAGTAAATTAAATACAAAGTCAAAAAATGAGTATAATATATCAAACTTTTCAGAATTTCATCTAGTTTATTTTAAAAATAAAATCAAACTGTTTTGGTTATTATTTTATTAGTAATTTAAGAAATACAGAAAAGTATATTTTATTTTTAAATAATTATATATAAATTATTTTTATCTGAAACTTAGCATGCATGTCTTTAAGTGCATGGTTGATCTCTAGGAAAATTTTCAGGATTATTTAAGTAGATTTGACATTGTTTGGAATTATGTAAGTATTTTGATAGTTTATTAATATTTTATTAAATATTGAATATTTTAAAAGATTTTTTTTTTTTAAAAACAAAACCATATTATCTTAATAAATTTGAAATTGGTGGATCTCCATGATCTTTAAAACTTATTTCAGTGGTATTTTCAATTATTTTATTTTAAAACTTTATTTATATATATAGGATTAAATATATTAATGTATTTTCAAATATATTTTAAAATGCATATATATACATATATATTTAAATCTCATAAGCTTGAGAAATCTCTTGAAATTTCAAACTTGGGTTAAGTATGCTTGAACATGAATTATGGGGGAGATTAGTGGATAGTTTTTTTTTTTAATTATTCATTAATCAATATCTTCCTATGTTAATTAGTTTTGTTTCTCGCATGTTTAGGGATCACACACCACTTAGTCTAAGGCTCTCCTAGATTTAGGTATTGAATGTGTTTATGTGGTTCATGCATGCCTTGTGTATTGAGTATGAGGGTTAGTTCAAACATTGATTCAAGTCCATCAAGTTAGTGACATAATTAAGGACAATAATTAAGGACTCATGTATAGAAAACTTAGAAAAATTTCAATAATTAGGATTCACTTCCCTTGAGTTGAAACTTTGAACATTTGAACTTAGTGACACCCTCAACCCCTAGAGAAATTTTCACTAATTTTTGAGGTCATTAGGTCCCCTAATTAATTTTCTTAAGATTCAACCCCTAATTAAGTCTTCAAAACGTAAAAAAAATGTAATAAATCCAATTTAAATCCAAAAATCACATATAAACCCTCAAACTGACCAGAATTTAGTCCTTAATCCATAATAATTGAAAGCCCCTTGATTTGACAGCAATTTAAACCCTAATTTAATTTTAAGTGAAAATCAATATTTAATTAAGATAATTAATTAATAATAATTAAAAAATCCCAAAATCTCCCAAACACTTGAGGATCCCTCCTTAGGTTATTTCTGACCTTTGGAGGTGTTTTCAAGAGATTGGGAACTTGTTTAAAGCAAAATCACAAAAGAGGCTTTCTAATTAAGAAATTCCCAAAATTCATTAAAATACCCAAACTTCAATAATCCATAACTAATTCCAGAAAAATCCAAATCACCCAAACTCACTTGCATTAAATTCCTAATAAGCCCTAATTTTTATTAAAAATATTAAATTCCAGAAATCTGCAATATTTCAAAAAGTCAACAAATCGGTCAACTTTAAGTCAAAACTAGTTCAAAACTTCAAACCTTCGTAATAAAATGTAGAAAAATCCGATCTCAACGTACTTACCTTCTAACTGATCGTAGTAAGGTCTAGTATTTTAACAAAATACAAACATTCCAGAATTTGGGCATAATTAAAAAGTCAATTTTCAACCCCTTAATTAAATCATTAAAATATTCTAAAAATTCATAAAACTCAAAATCATTCTAAAACTCAGAAAATATTGGCTTAATGTTTAAAACACTTAACAAACCCTTTAAAACACAACAACCACCCTAAAGATGAAGTTTATTGGCTGGACTACTCCGGGCTGCGGGGCTAAGTGTCCTAAGGAGGCTGGTTCCTCGAGCCTGGTGGCACAACGCCACGAATGGATTCTAAGGGGTGTTAAATCTTAAAATAGATTAATCTTTAATTATTTAACATTTTAAAAATCTCTAATTCAATTACATTAATTTGGTTTATCGGCTGGACTACTCCGGGCTGCGGGGCTAAGTGTCCTAAGGAGGCTGGTTCCTCGAGCCTGGTGGCACAACGCCACGAATCAATTAATGGCAAACTTAAATTAATCAAGCTTTAAAAATCAGTAATTAACTCATTTCTTTATATTAATCCACTTTTTTTTTAATTCTAACCATTTTAAATAATTTAATCAACCCCGATTGCTACTGGGTAACCCAGGCCTACGAGGCTATTAGCTTAGCCCCAAGGAAGGTGAAATAAACTTCACGGCCTCGGTGTGAAATAAAGGTAGTAATCAATTAACTTTTAAAATATGCCTAATTAAAATTCTTAATTCATTAATACTTAAATTTTAATCTAAATTCCCTTTTAAGCCTTAACAAATCCAAACTTTTAGACAACATTAACTAATCACCTACATTAGGATCTATCCCAGCCACACGACCTTTCTCACACACTTTAGATGATGTGCTAGGACAACCAACTCTAGATCTAGGTTAGGCCGGTGTTTACTTTACTGCTGTGTGCTGGGTTTTTCGTAGTTTTCACTGCATGTTGTGGATGAAATTGCTTTGCTGTGTCTGCTTACTTTTTCTGTACTCTGTGGATGGATTGATGTGTTTGGCGACTAGATTACCCTTAGGTTAGGTACGATCTGGATGTTGACACAGTTTTCTGCAGGTGGCCACGCTCATGCAGGGCAATATAAAAAAGGGGTCAAATCAAAAAATGCATAAATATTATAAATTCTTTACACAGGTGCTTCAGCTGCTAAAGCCCCCAAATCATAAAAAGAGCGTGGCCAGTGTGTTTACTTTCTTTTCTGCTCATATACAACTGCTTGGGAATAACTGATTTTTACATATTAATTGCTTAGGATAACTCTGCAGGTGAGTCTAGATTTTTATTTTGATACCAATATAATTTGTGCAAGTGTCAAGTGTTGTGAAAGTTTATTTTGAGTTGGGATACATAGATCCAAAGCTTGGATTCCAAAGAGGAAAGGATACCCCTTTAGGGAACACTCCTTTTCCATTTGGAAATCCAAATTTGGATCATACCTCTTCCTTACCCAAAGAGGAAAGAGTGGCCTTCCCCTTAGAGGGAAGTGCCCTCTTATCCATTTGGGTAATCTGCTACGAAGATTCCAAGAAGATTGAAGAAAATGAGTCCAAAGAAGAATGAGATTTAAGATTTGAAGATTTGAAGATTGAGAGTATCCCACTCAAAATAACTTGCGTCATTACTAGGTTTAGAATCCGGGTTGTTGTCAGTGGTGCCCGGCCACTTTACTTTCTGCAATATTCTGGTTTGTAATAAGCAAGGCAATTCTGCCTATGGACATTTATTAATTAATTTGTATTTGATGTAATGATTTGATTGCCTTTAGGATTACTTGTTTTTACTAGTTTTTTGGCGATTGCATGCCGCTCTTTGTTTTCGCCTGGATACGTGAGACTCGTGAGGGTGTGAAATTTTTCTACTCATAATTTTAAAAGGTTAAAATTTTAGTGAGTCTAAATAACATAGAAAGATAACGAATCTAGGGAATTAGCCGGGGATCGACCCCGGGGTCGCATGCATATTTTTGCATTCTTCTTTCCTTGTTTTAGACCCTTCCCCGCCTGCGGGTAGAGTCCGGATAGTCTGACCTATGAGGACGAGGTGCCGGACCTGGGGAAGTCCAGTCTTCTAAAAAAAATTATTTTATAAGCCTGTTTTCTTTTTAAATTTCAAGCATATTTGATTTGAGGTTGTTAACCAGCACGCATTGCATTAGATACAAATTAAAAGAGTCAAAATTTTAATTTCATAGTCCTTAGCATTTTAGCACCCAACATAAGTCAAAGGGGCCAATTAGGAGAATCTCTAGATGTCGGCCCCAACTCTCCAAAACTTTAAATACAACGTCCCTACCACTCTTTCATAAAAGACCGGATTCATGTATTTTAAATCGATTAGGTGGTTAGCTGGCTCCCCAATCCAGGCCGGGGTAAGTCCAGATCTTGCACTGCATTAGTTAGGATCGGACGACTGTGGTCCAGTGTCCAAAATAGATTTAGTTCCGGGGCAGATCTTTGATTATAAGACCCCAAACTTCGGGAATATAATCCCAAATTTCTAATAAAATGCTCAACTCTAATTAAATATCATTTCAATCCAAAACATAAAGCCCAACACTTAGATTAAGTTGGGACACTTCCGGATGGTTCTGGAATCTCAAAGTGTCCCCTACCTCTCATCCTTTAACTCCGTTAATAACTGTTCAATTTTGATCCATTCCCTTTTGATTTTCCAATAATTCTATTCATACTTTGATATCACTCCTAGAAACTCTAAACAAAATTCTGCCATTATTTTAATCGAGAGTTTTCGTAGGAGATTTTATCTCCCTACGATGTAATTAACTACGAGGGCTTGCGCTCGTAGGAGATTTGGAACCCCACACACACCTGATTTTAAAAAAATCAATTTCTAAAACTTCATTAGATTTCTTTGGGAAAAGTTAAATAATGATCATCATGGTCGCATTAGAAGAATTATTGTAGAATGGTGTCACTTCCCTTTGGGGAGACACATCCTTCTTCGATAAGGCTTTGGATGCGAATGCGATGATCATGTCTCTTGAATATTGTAATCGGGTACTTAGTTGAACTATATTTTGTCCCCTCGGGGCCATATAAAGTTCTTCTTAGAACCCGATCATAGTATTCAAGATGAGTTTACATAATTCTAAGTCTGAACACCGTTATGA